>CM069859.1:167073667-167673667 GCA_036172795.1 Pelodytes ibericus | reverse complement strand
GAAATAATCCACATAAAACAATTCTCAGAGTTTCATCAACATTTTACATTTTTATTCTTTAATTAGCATTGACTTAAATTTAATAAAGCAGCATGAGGATATACCAAATTAATTTACTTTTTATTGTAAAATGATTAAATAATAAGTCCAACAGCTATTTCACTGAATTGCACACAAATAAAAGAAACCAGGCCTGCTTTGATACAATCAAATAAAATGCTGAACCATTCCATGGAGGATTTGATATTTCTTGTATTTGAATGTTGGCATGGTCTTCTGTTGATCACTCCATAAAATATTATCTAGGAGGGAAACAAAAACAGACAAATGTAAATGACTCATTTGTGGTAATTATTAGCTAAGTTTCTCTTTTATTGTCTCTTCCTTATAATGGAGCTCTTTCTAGAACTCAAGGTCATTAAAGCTCCATAACGCTACGAAAAAAGACACTTGAGAAAGTCATGCCATTCTTCAGTTTTTATTCTCATAGTTTTCTATGGGGAGGACCCAGGCTTCCCTCTCAGCAGCAGAACTGTGGGGGAGAGTTCAGCTGCCAAAATGTGAGCATGAAAATTTTTTTTGCTGAGAGATCACTCAGAGAGATCACTCAGCATCTCTGAGGAGGCCAAATTCAAGGGCAACTTGGTTACAAATGGGCCTGAAACTCAGAGCTCTGAATCTCTCACTGAAAATCAGAACTTCCTGAGTTGACCAAACAATAAAATTAATCCGAATGGAATTCCTGAAACAAAAATAATGGGTGAATTTCGTCCCAACCAAATGCGCCAATAAATGAAATTTCAGACAAACCAAACTTTTTTGTTAGTCCAAATGCATTCGATCTAAACAAAAATTTCAGTGGTGCCCAAGTCAAAATGAGAGCAATAGATTCACAAATAATAGAAGAATATAATTTTTCTTTTTACTTTGAGTAGGCCTTGAAGCTTGCTGTATACATATCTATTCTCAGCTGTTATATTGAGGTTTTTGTTCACTAAATAGTGAATAGTGGGAAACTGACAAGAGGACAGCAAAAGTAAGGCACTTATAGATGAGTTGTAAAGATATGAATGTTGGTAAATTCACACAGATAATCAACTTCAGCTATTAATACCTGTTTTTTTGCAATTACCATATCAGTTCACTATCATTCGCTATTTATTCAATAGAATAAAAACACATTAAACACACTCCACCTTAAGCTATGGGGATACTTTCTGTGCTACTCCTCTACGCCTGATGTTTCAGTTGCTTTCTATCTCATCATATACTCTAGATGACAAGGGTGGCTCTCCCCCTCTCAATTTTCCTTACTCCACTGCCAGCCATTTGGCTGAAAAGGCTGCAATTTACTGCTCTACATTTTTTTGCTTGTTGTTATCCCTCTAGGAAAAAAAGAGCAGGACAATTCCAAAATTATGTTGAGAATGGTTAAAAAATGGCACGTCTCACTCCACTAATTCACATTGACAAGTACTGCCCTTGAGTGAATATGTTATTAAAGTATGTAAGTATGATGGCAACATACCAAATCTGAGCATTAAAGAGAGCAGCAAAAAATAAAAAATAAATAAATAAAGAGAGCAGCATAGTATAAATGTACTTTTTCAATGCAAATAGGTATGGAGTGTGCATTAGAAGGGTCAAGTAGATTACCTATGGAGTCTCAGGGGTCCCAAGGACTAGGATGTATACTAATTTTACTTCAATACTACAGTAGTGCTTATCTCACCCCTGTGGGAGCAAATGTCATATATACATAGATATACACATCCCTGTTATTGGTTGATGAAATCCCATTGGATGTAATACTATATAGAACATAGGTAACTGTCCTTTTGTTTGTTTTTTACATATAGCCATTTGGAAAGTCGTGGCAGATATCCGGGAGTAACATTATAGATGTAGTCTGCTAATGGAATGGAACTATATAGCATTTTCTTTTCAATGAAGATTGAAGATTTTAAGCATTATGAAATGCAGGGTTTAATTCAATGATGTAATTATCAATTACCTGTGGTTTTTAATGCAGAATTTTCTATTCCAGTATGTGGCACCAAACAACCAGAGATACAGCACTCAGGCATTGCATAGAGTCAATAGTATACTAGTAATTCACATGGTACCTATTTTCCTCTCCATCCAGGATAGAGTGGTATGCAGCTATATCTTTCTCAAGCTGAAGTTTGTTGGCCAATAAGTGTTCCCGGTCTCTCTGGTGCTGTTCAGTTTCACTTTTGATTTCTTCCAGCTCTGCTTCCAGCTTGGTGATCACAGAGCCAAGGTTCTGAAGTTCAATGTCATGCCAATGCTTAGCATCATAAAGAGAGTTCTCCAAACCTCTTTTCTGTAAGAACAATAAACATAGTTAGAACTTATACAGCTGCTAAGAACTAGTTTGCTCAACACTTATTTTACTATAAAATTGTATATCCTGTGATGTCACTGTAACATCACTACATGGATACAAGATAATGGAGCAGACAGTTATTTTGATTATAGCTATAACATTTCAGAAAAGCAACACAAAACAAGCTCTCTCTCCATCATAAACATTCAGAGACAATCGCAAAATACAATACTGAATAACTGCTTTCATTTAATTAACATAAGACCTGAACATTATATAACAAAATATGAAACCAGGAAGGACACTGAGATATTCTCTCAGTTTTAATAATATCCCTTACTAAGGTCCTGAGGGACTCTGTCTCTGCTTGCAGGCTCTGTATTTTGCATGCAGTGTCATGAAATTCGTCTCTCAGACACTCCACAACTTCTTCTTCTTGGCTCTGCACAGCTGGTAAAGCTGCTGACTGCTGTTCATGAGAAAAGGTAGAGAAATGCAGTTAAAATAGGTAGTATTATTAAGTGCTGTATATATCTATTTCTCTATCTAACTATCTGACTGTCTGTTATTCTGGCTCTCTTGCTATCCATCTAACTCTTCATCCATGTCCCTGTCTGGCTGTCTATATAGCTACCTGTCTAACTATCTCTCTGTTTGTTTGTCTTTCCGTCTGACTGTCTGTTTATATATTTATCTGTCCATTTGTCTGTCTATCTGACTGTATATATCTCTATCGGTCGAAATACCTATCTGTCTGTCTGGCCATCCGTCTGACTGTATGTCTAAATCTTTATCTCTCTATCTCTCTGGGTGGTTGTCCATCTGACTGTCTACCTGTCTATATATATGTGACTGTTTAACTTGTCTGTCCATCTGACTGTATGTCTGTCTACATATCTCTCTAATTATCTGTCTGACTGTCTGTCTAACTATCCATGATTTTGTCTGTCTTTCTATCCATCTTTCTAACTGGCTATATCTCTATCTGTCTAACTATCTCTCTGTGTCTGTTCACCTGACCATCTGTCCATATCAGTCTAACTATCTTTCTATCTGTCTGTTTATCTGACCGTCTCTCTATATATGTAGAAATATCTGTATAACTATCTGCCTGTTTGTTTGTCTGACCATCTGTCTATATCTATCCATCTGTCTGTCTGACTGTCTATATCTATATCTCTATATCTGTCTTAATATCCATCTGTCGGTCTGACTATGCAACTGTATCTTTATCTCTCTAACTATCTGTTTGCCTCTCTTTGTGTGTATGTATATGAGCCTGTCTCTGTCTCTAAATCAGAATTATGTGTATTCCTACCCACGGAGTGATGAAAGCAACGATTGCTAAATATGAACTCACAAGAGATGAAAATGCTGAAGCTTAGCTCTCTAGAACACTGCTGACTCCCGAAAGCAAAAAGGGTTCAGTAAGGATATGTGTATTATTTTCTAATCATTTCTATTTAAAATGCCTATATCTGATGAAATCCTTTACAGGGACACTCCCACCAAAAAATTGAAAAGTTTCAATTGTTTGAAATTGTTTTGTATTGTTGATTTCAGATTTGTATTTTGTTTTTGTTATGTGACTGTATTTAACCCCTTATTGACAAGACATTTTCACCTTGACTTTCCCTTGGTGACAATGGCTGTTTTGACATTTCTAGGATGTTTGTGTTTAGCTGTAATTTTTTTCTTTCTCACATACAGTACCCACACAAATTATATGTTGTTTTTATCGTCATAAGAAGGGCTTTCATTAGATACCATTATGTTCATCATATCTTATAATTTACTACAAAAAGAATCATAAAATATGATGAAAAATGTAAAAACCCCCACTTTTTCTAACTTTGACCTAAAATATAATTTACACAAATAAAATTATTAAAAAAGACCCCTTCTAAATAGTTTCTAAATGTTCTTCCGAGTTCAAAAATATTGTTTCCATATTTTTCGGTATTTTTTTGCGAGTTATGGGGCAAAAACCAAAAATAGTGTTTTTTGGTTTTTTCCTATATTGATCTTTTGACCCCAACCCGAACCCAAAATTTAACCCTAACACAAAATTTAACCCCAACTCTAATCCTTATTATATCCCTTAATATTTTTTAACTTTAATTTAATTTTAACCCTATCCCTTATGCTAAAAAATATTTAATTTTAACCCTATAGGCTAATATAGCTAAATAACCTGTTTTTAATTAATTAAATATGTACATTTACATTTTTTCCATTAGGGGTAGTCAAGTAGCATATTCAGAGCGACGGAAGTGAAGTTACTTTCACTTCCGAAGCTCAGACCGGCAGAGGGCTTAGCCATATTGACGGAGCAGCATGCTCCGTCAATATGGCTCCCCACGATCGCTCCGTGGGGCGATCGTGGGGGTCCCAAAATAGAAATTTCGGTGCTGGCTATTGCCTCGATATCGTTGATCGCGAAAACCGCTTCATTGACTGCAGGACGTGCCAGGCATGTCTTTTGTCGTTAAGGGAGTTTCTCCCAGGACGTGCCTGGTACGTCCTTTGTCGGCAAGGGGTTAATAAAATATGTAACTTAACAAGTGTGACTGGGTGCTGTAATTTTGTGAAATACAGTGCTTTTGGGTGCCACCCTGTAGTGACTTTACAGCACAAATTTCTCACTTTGGGGCTGGGGTCACAGAATGTAGTCTATGAGTCAGAATTTTGATAGACTTGCATTGAATGGGAAGGTAATGTAACTATTACATCACAAGGGGGCTTTATGATCCTGTTTGATCAGGTTAATCTCCTCTCTTTGTGTTGGAAGGCAGGTAAAAAAGTTCAGAGTGCAGAGGAGTATCTTATGACATCATCATGCAGGCTTTGACCACAGTTGTAAAGTGAGACTCGAAGATGTTGCACAATGTTGCATCAGTGGAAATATTTAAAAAATGTAGCCAGGAGATAAACACCTAATTTTATTTTTCCTTCTATATGCAATTAATTCAATCATATATATAAAAAAAAAACAGTGGCATATGATTTAAATATGTGTTTGTTTTAAATGACCATGTTATCTAGTTACATCTTATCTAAGTAGTAGTGTCCCTTTAATTACAAATAACTTTATTTTTGCCAAATAGATATCCTTTAAACAAAATTAAATGTAACAGTAAATTGTATACTGTATATTCTCTTGTAAGGATATAGTCAATCATTTAAACTGTACACTTACCTTGGCTTGGAGCAGGGCACCTGTCTCTGCCCGGTTCTTCTCAATGTCTTTTTCCCAGTGAATCCTTATGGTTTCCAAGATGTCATCAAGTCCTGTACCAATTGGAGCATCCACCTCTTCCAGCTGAGATCCAGCCAGCTGTTTGTACAGCATCTTCACATCCTGCATGTACAGTATATAGGTTTAATTTCCACATCTTGGGTATTTAACCCAGCTATCACCAATTGCCAAAGTTATTATTCTCACAAAGCAAACATTTCGTATCCTTGCCAGCCAGCCAGCAATAGGTGATTTATAATGCCTTCTAAGGAGCCGCTAATTGTTGTATAGGCCTCAGAATTTTAATTTTGGTTTGGCTATTTTAGTAAATATGGCCTTATGAACCCTATAGTTCTTTCACTAATGTGCTAAATCTATTTTGGTAGATCAAAATACCTCTATTAATTAAACGTCACCCCCTTGTTCATAGGTGATTCTATGTTTTAGGGGGTTCTATGGAGAAAGTCAAGTTTCCATGTCAGATGATTGCCTCCTCTCCATAACTATATTGACTCCTCTTAGCTAGGTACTGTGGGAGACCTAGCAGCCAATTCATTTGGTTATTTGTAGCACCACAACTGCCCTTGCTAAAATAATGGCTAACATCCCCATGACTCACAGAGATGTATGGGGACTTCTCATGTATTCCTATTGATCTCTATAAGAGCCATATGATTGGCTCTGGAGGCTGAAAACATGCATATTGAGTAACATTATTGAATAAAAAAATGTTACAAAACACCATGAGGAACAGGTACGTTTTGTAAATGTAGTTTCAATGTCACAGTTCCCGCAGGGAGGGTGTCAGTCAACTGATTACACCCTTTGAGAGGTTCTTTAGACAAAGCTTGAGTTTGTCTATTGAGTAAATGAAACAAGTAATTTCATATGTTCCAGTTATTTATCTAACTTTTGCAAGCACAGAGTAATTAATCATAGTTAGCAACCTCCTACACACCAAATAATAAATGACTCTAAAACACGATATTGCCAAAGGAACATTGAAAGTACCGTATGTTTCAGTCACAAGGCCAATGTCCTTGACAGCTGTTGTAAGGCTTTGTATGTGTTCTATGCAAGTATAAGCCATGGTAAGATAACAAGCATGTGATCTCTGCAAATAGCTTCAAAAATGTTTTCTGTGTCATACAAGGACAGTTTGCAAAAGCCTTCCCAGAATTCCTTGCTTACCTCTTCATGGTTCTTTGACAGCAATGCAAGCTCTTCCTTCATGCTTTCTATCTGACTTTCCAAATCCATTTTTGTTAAGTTTGCATCATCAATCACCTTGTACAAGGAGCGTATCTCTTCTTCCACTGCTTTTCTAAAAGGCTGCTCATTCTCATATCTGTAATGAAACAATATTTAGCATTTGTATAAATCCAGTGCGGTATTTACTTCAAGCCTAGGTCAGCAAATTTCGGGGGTGCCCCCCAACAGTGAAAAAACCCCACATGAAAAAAGCACATGGGCAGCCTGTGTGTTTTCTAGACATGTGCATTCGTCCGAAAAACGAATAACGAAATTGCTAAACTAATGAAAGCCGAATGAACGAATGGTTAATAAACTGAAATAATTCGTCCATTCTTGCTATTGGCATTCTATAAACCGAAATAGAGTCGGTTTATAGAATAGCAATAGAATTACATACATTCCATAAACCGACATAATGAACGACTTTTGGTTTATGGAATGTATGTAATGCTATTGATATTCTATAATCCGACTCTCTTTTGGTTTATAGAAAGCCAATAGCATTACATACATTCCATAAACCGACATAATGAACTACTTTTGGTTTATGGAATGTATGTAATGCTATTGGTATTCTATAAACCGAAATAGAGTTGAAATAGGTCAATTCGTATGAATGGGGGACTCTATTTCGGTTTATAGAATACCAATAGCATTACATGCATTCCATAAACCGAAAGTCTATAAACCGAAAGAGAGTCGGTTTATAGACTTTCGGTATATGGAATGTCCCCATTCATACGAATTTACCTATTTCAACTCTATTTTGGTTTCTAGAATACCAATAGAATTACATACATTCCATAAACCGACATAATAAACCGAAAGTCTATAAACCGACTCTATTATGACTCATTATGTCTGTTTATGGAATGTATGTAATGCTATTGGTATTCTATAAACCGACTCTATTTCATCGTTTCCCGAGGGTTGGCACCAGTGCAGGGGTTGGTCGTCTGGATGTAATGCCAACCCAAGTGGGCAGTAGCCGTGGGAGTCAACAGCATGGGCTCCTTATTAGCTTGTCTCTGGGTGGGTGAAGTATGGCTGCTGAGAAAAACATGGACCCCAGTAGCCGAAAATGCATGATTTTTATGCCTGCGCCAGATCCTCGGGGTCCTGATCCAAGGTGGGCTAGGATAAGTTACACGCTACCACTTATTGCTTATGTGTATATGTTATTATGCCTGATTATTATTGAAAAATATCTGTATTGATATATTAGTACCTGTTATTTTTGTTACAGCTATTATAAGCTGTTAATTTATGTTGCAGCAATTTTTTTTATAAAAAATACTGTGACCATTCTAGCCACTCCGGAGTCTGTGTAAGATATTGATGGGGGTTGGAGGGATGAATTATCTGGCATACCTTGGTCATGTACCATATCCACCTTCCTGTTAGTTGTAGATGGTGTATGCAACAGAAGGGAGGGGAAAATACTACCACATGTGCCAATTACATAGCACTCCATTACTTAAATTTGAGTATTACTATCAAACTATTTTTATTTATAAAAGGTCTGAGTCAAACAGATAAAGCTAAATTAAAATCCATATTGTGAGGAGTTTGCTGAAATATAAAATGTAGGAATGAGAGATTGACTAAAACATGAATTGTCTGGGGACCAGAATTGCTGTAGCTGAAGATGGTGCCTTTTTGTCAGTCAGGCATCCATTGGTGGGTGGATGTAGCTCGTTTATGAACTGTAATTTTGTAATGTTTTGAAAGTTTATCTAATAAATAAAGTAAGTGACTGAGAACATGAATAATAAACTATTGGCTGCAGACAGTTTACAGTACTGAACAGTGGCTTTTTATATGCAGTTTGCCATTTTTAAATATTCCAAAATAATTCACATAAGCCATTTACCAATCAATTTGTTTTTTCCTTTCCAGACGCCCAAGAATGGGTTTCATTTACTGACACGATGACTGGAAAGTAGTAATCTTTGTTAGCTTGTGGCATACTTAATGCTGTCATTTACAAAGTTTTAAATTGGTTTAAATCAATTCACTTTGTGAGGCATCCACCAAATCTTACATAGGTTATGTGTAGTTTCAATCTCAGCTATGCCTTGTTTCCCTGCACAAAGAAGCCCCAGATCTCTAATAATGATCCTACTGTTACTTACCTGTGTGTGTGAATGAACTGTATTGAAATGTATGTTTTTTCGGTACATGAAATTACCATATTTAAACGTTAGCACATTCATATGTTACCCCTGAGAGTAACATAGAGGGGGCATTATTATTTGGCAAGGATCTTTGAAAATCACAAAATTAAATAATGTTTCACTGAACGTTTGGAAATCTGGAACTCTGGAAAATAAAATAGAAATACGTTTATTGAGCTGTGCTGCTGGCCTAAAATACTGCTTATACGCAACTACAAATAAATAGTCCCTACTTAAATTCTCTCTCTTAACTACAATTTGTTTTTTTATGCATCCTATTTTTTATCAGTTTTGATAATTACTAAAATAAGAATATGCTGTCATTAATTATGTTGGTCAGATATATCCAGCAAGAAATTTCCAGAGCCCCTTCTAAATTTAATTTATTATTTGTTACATAAAACATTTACATTAGGCACCAAATTATTCTATGAGGAGAAATAAACTTATACTGTGTAGGATCCTGAACAATATCTTTTTTGGTCACAAACATTTTTTTAAGGTGACATTATAGCATTTTGTACTTAATCTATCAGCCTTCTCAACCAAAGTTATTAGCATTGGTAGGATTTTAACATAGAAAATAGTACTGTTTTTACACTAAGAAGAGTGCCAAGTTTGCAGAATAATAGCTTTTTAAGATGCTCTATTGAAGCATGTGTCCAAGGAGAGTTTCCACCCAGCCAGTATTTTACCAGTAAAAAATTGGCTTGAGGCCACTTGTAAAACTATGGACACAATAGTATGGCAGGTATTTTTTTTTTAATAGGACAGGTGGCAACCCTATGTCCGAGTAGCCAGAATATCCCATTGCTTTGTGAGTTGTATTTCATAGCCCAGATGCAAACTTTGTCTTCGAGGGTATGGGGATGAAGAGAACACGAATTTGATGGGCCTGGGCCCAAAAAAATTGGGGCTGTTCTGGCAAATTTGGAACTGTTGACAACTATCCAGATGAAGGTATGAGTTTTTTAAGCTCCCAATGTCAGTTACCTAAAAGAATGCAGTTATGTAACATAGATACCGATCAATAGAATAGCATCAAGGTTTTAAAGGTCTACCTTGCAACAGGTTTTGTTTCATTTGTTATCTTTCTTTGAATATACAAAAAAATAAGGAGGGGGTCCTCTTATAGGGAAATCCTGCTGGCATTACAGTAGTGAAACTCTTCGAGGCTGGATGGTATAAAACTTCACATTTATTGGAAAAATTTAAATACCAACATACAGTAGGTCACAGACACAGCAATAGGACAAAAAGATAGCTGCCGCCTCTGCCTCCACCTCCAACTCCACCATACGCTTCTCACCTGATACACAGGCTTAATCACAGGTGCCTATGAAGAGTTTCTCTACTGCAGCCCCAGCCGTATTTATATATAATATAACTTTGGAGTTCTCCCCCTTCCTTTTTGGTTTGTACATATTGAGGGATTCCCTGCATCAACTGAGTGGCAAAAACTTTGAATGTGACATTATAAATCACTGTTTATATGGTGGATTTTTGCTCCCAACGATTTATTTGTATGTACCTTTCTTTGAAGTCTTCTGCACATGCTTGTATATTCTCGGTCTGCAGCATGAGGCGGGCATTCTCCAAAACAGCATCTCCTACCTGCAAAAATGCAATAATACTAGCTCACCGCCATTTTCATTGGGATTCCCCTGCCAACATAGGCCAAATTAAATTAAATATTTAGTAACAGATCTAATATAACAAGATGCACTGTCTCTTTCAGGGGAATCAGGATCTCTGTGTTACATAGAAACATAGAATTTGTCGGCAGATAATCAACTCTGCCCAATTTTTTTATATTATTGTTATTAGTCATTAGCCTTATCTAATATCTAGGATAGCTTTATGCCTTGTTGATTATTTGGCTCATCTATGGAAACTCTGAAACTATACCTCCCAACTTTATTGGCCGAGGGTCACTCAATATTATAGTATATAAACACATATTATAAACATGTAAAAATTACATTTGGTTAATGCCATTTGTTTGTGCATTACATTATTATTATTTTATTACATTGCTATTTATTTACATAAAACCTTATAACACCAACAATTTTCTGCTTGGATCAGAGCATAAAAGGAATTACAGACTACATTAGATGAATATAGTGAGGCCGTTACAGGGGGTAGATTTATTTTTTATTTATATTTATTTTTAAAGCAACATCATATTGACAGAGTTGAACAATGTAATGTGAAAAATTAGCATGAATAATCATATGATATTGCTATGTGGACCTGTGTCTTTTCACTTCCAGAGATAAAAATAGTTTGATAAATACAGCAGGTAGTAAAAATAGTTAGATAAAAACAGCAGGTAGTATTTAAACTTATTAAAAGCAGATCTGGAATGGAATATTATAACAATTAAAATTAATTTAAAATCAATTTTAATTTTTTATTTCATCACGCTCCAGAGCTTGGGCTTTTGCAAGCTTTGTTTTCCGGGGGAGGAGGAGCAAAAATATCCTCCTTACCTGTCCCCTTCCCAACTCAATACCTCATGACCTCGTCAGCATTGTCTAGCTCACGAAAGGGGTTTCCTGGTGGGAGGCAAACGTTAGTTACTCATTATTAGGAAAAGATGTATGACCATGGTACTAGATGAATATGTACCTACACAACATGAAAACAATAGTTATTCTTTGTACTGTAGACTTCTACAGTTAGCTAATATTCCCAAGGTTGCTTGTTCAACATCATGGTAGTTGAAGGCAACAAAAGTTAAGTTAACGTTGAGTAATGTGGCTCTGTGATGCACAGCAAACAATCTCATATAGTACAAAAAATAAAGTAGTTATAACATAGTAAAAACTGACTTAAAGGTTTAGAACCAAAATACAACACTTGAGGGTATACTCGATATAGTGTGACCTGTCCTGAAATCGGGCCAGATCGGAGTTTGTATGTTAATTGAGGAGAAGTCTGCAACTCGACTACTTAGTATGGGCAATTTTGACATGAAATTTGCAATTTCTGCCAATTTCGAGTCAATCTGAATTTGGCCAAAACAGATGATGTTACAAACTGGCGATTTGAATGTTAGGGCAGTAAAGAATAAAATATAAACTAAATATATAAAATTCATAAATTATTAAAATATTAATGTTATATATTATAAAAGAACTCCCATTGACTGCTATGGGAGGACTTAGGCAATTTCCATAATAGCTGAGGTCCTCCTGATATGACCCTGAAATAAGCAAAAATCCTAACCATAGAAATCTATGGGGAGGACCTAGGATACCATTTTGATCAGACGAACTCTGGAGAAGTTCGACTATCTAAATAATAGCTCAAAAATCAGCTACATTGGCCAATTTTTCGTGCCAATTCGGGAACACACTGGTGATCTCTGAGTAGCCGGAGTTTAAGGGTACTAGGTAGAGGAACGGTTTGCCAATCTATTTTTTCACATGCTCAGACTTGCAAAAACTATGTTTGTTTGAGCAGGCAAAAAATAAGATAAATGAATAGAGCCGTAATACAATACTCATCCTTTTTTTCTAAATGGAAAGATTCCTTAATAAGAAAAACATGTTATTTTGAAAATGGAAAAAGATACCTTTAAGACATAATATATGAAGCACGCATGCCATTTCCTACACAAACATTAGGTTATGTGGTATCGGTTGCATGAAATCTGCTTATTATAGAGGAAAGACATCCCAGAAGAAATAGTGAGATTATAATCATGTACAATTAGATTTGTGTAGGGCATATTTGTGTAGTCTCAAGGGTAGACAAGTAGGGACTTGCTAACAAGTGATCATTTCTATCAGGCCGGTCTGTCTATCATAGTCTGGACATAGGTCTTTTGTTTTGCAAACGTCTGCTGTGTGCATGCTTTTTAGTGTCCCAAAGTGCAACATCAACAGCCCACCAGTTATGTTCAGGCAGAACCACCATCAAGGGGGGGTACAGGCAGTACCCCAGTATGGGACCTTGATATACTGGGGTGTGCGCTGCACACAGACATCCTTAAGTATGAAAATATATTTATGAGCAAAACCTTTTTTCCTTTTTGATTGCCTTGATATAAATTCAGCCCTTTTCTTTTTTTTAATAAACTGGAGAGTCACTTTCTAATCAGGTTTGCCTTATTTTCGAGTAAATATGGTATCTTGGGGGTTTTCATTATGTAGTGCTGTCAAATAACCAGCACCACTATCCCTTCAAGAGAACTGGCGCCTGGCTGTATCTCAGGCAGGGAACAGCAATGTCTCCTTGTTGGTGGGGTGTGGGGGCAGCAGTAAAGACCGCCTTCCTGCTAGGTGTGCATCCAGAAAATAGAAGGGCACAAGGATCTACACATATTCTTCCACATAGCACACAGATACCCCCCAAGGAACACCAGTAGGTCTAAAATCTGAAAGTAGTACATGTCACTTTTTTATTGGCCGGACTCAACAGCTATGTGTGTGTGTGTGTACATATATATATATATATATATATATATATATATATATATATATATATACACATGTAAAAATATAAAAAAAACTGATATATTTACACATTCACGTCTGATGGTGCTTTGGTACTTAAGAACAAAAGCACTAAAATGGCCTCTTTGGTGAGGAATTAATGTTGAGGATTTAATTAAATTATGGCCATAAGATGAAGCTTGACAACCACGTCAAGGAACCTCACAATTAGGCAAGTCCCTAACTATGAACTTAAATAATAAACAGATTGCACAGAGACACACACACACACACTCACCAGTAGCTGGACTGCACAGCTGCACAAATTGACAAGTTGGTTGGATTTAAATAGAACAACACAGAAACTGAGCAAAGCAAGAGGGGAAGGCAAAAACCTGGAATGGAAAAAAGGAACTAATAGTAGGAAAACCAGAAGCAAGTAACAGGAAAACCCTTATAACAGAGCAGAACACTAAGGCAGTGCTGGACTATAACATTGCTTAGCTGAGACAGGGCTGAGCTTATACAGGACTGAGCAAGACAGGGCTAACCCATTGCATGGCTGCAGAAGACAAGTATAGGGACAAAAGGAACAAGGCAGGATCTGGACTGGAATGGTCAGGCGCCAGTCAATCACCAGACTCAGGCAGGTATTGGTCTATGGCTAGGCTTGGGCAGGTACCAGCCTAGCTAGACTTAGGAAGGTGTCAGTCAGGGGTTGGACTTGGCATGTACTAACTTTTGCTAGTTTTGGGTAGGTGCCACACTGTAGCCAGACCTAGGCAGGTGCCTGGTCATAGGACTAGACATCTCTGACCAGCTCTGGGGCCAAACAGGGAAAGAGTGCCAACTATGGTCAAGCTAGGGGAGGATGCAACTCTGTGTGTAATACACTATGTGGCTGAGCAAACAGAGATGCCACTCTGTGGTAGATACACTATGTGGCCAAGCAAGGAGGGATGCCACTCTGTTGGGGATACCCTATGTGACCTAGCTAAGGAGGGATGCCACTCTGTGGGAGATACACTATGTGTCAGTGCAAGGGAAGGGCCACCACACTGTGGCCGGACAAGGAGCAAGGCATAAAGGATACAAACCAAAAGCAGGAGAGAACATAAAAAAAAAGCAAAACAAAATAGCAAAACAAAAGCAGGAGCAACTGTACAAAATAAGCAAATGAGCAAAGCAAAAGGAGACTGAAAATTACTGGATGAGGTTGAGGCCTGAAACCAGAGTTATCTTGATTGTGTAAATGCTGCCATCTTGTGACTGCAGACATTGTGGTAAATAATCCTAGCATGGTCTGAGGAACTGGTTTTGCTTTCTTCATACAGAGAGGCTGCATACCTCATCTCCTTTTTTTCTTTGACACTACTTCAAAACACTGCTTTTGAAGCATTTCTTTTTCGTTAAAATATCAGTACAGCTCAATTTTTGAAAGATCTAGAACATTATCCTGTCACGGAAGGCACGCTGCTGTTGTATCCTTTGAATGTGAAAAACGAGTCTTCCATTAATTAAGGATATCTATGCAAACTTGATGTGAATGTGCTTTAAAGAGCAAAATATTTTATGTATACCTTGTGCTGTTCAAATCCCCGTCACAATTGGAAATGGTATCGTTTCCTATTAACAGCTATTTGCCACCTGTATTTATAGATATGAAAAGTAATAATTTAGTTAATACCGTATTTGCTCGAATATAAGACGACCCTGATTTTAAGACGACCCCCCAAACTATGGATATTCTTTTAGGAAAAAAACGAAAAGCCTGAATATAAGACTACCCTATAGGAAAAAAGTTTAACTTGCATATATTCACATGTAAATTGCTTTTTCATATTTAATAAAAACTTATGATATAAAAAAAAATGCATTTCTTGTTTTTATTTACCTTTATGTGCCAATGCTCCCCCCAACGGTGTCTGTCTCTCTCCCCCACCCTCCCCCAATGTTGTCTGTCTCCCTCCCCCCAATGTTGTCTGTCTTCCCCCCACCCTCCCCCCAATGTTGTCTGTCTTCCCCCCACCCTCCCCCAATGTTGTCTGTCTCCCCCCTCCCTCCCCCCAAACGTAGCCTCCCTGGTGGCTAGTGGGGGCAGCTGGGGGATGTCTGCACGATATGTGCAGACATCCCCCGGCTGCCCATATCTCCCTGGTGGCTAGTGGGGGCAGCCGGGGGATGTCTGCACGTATCGTGCAGACATCCCCTGGCTGCCCAAATATCACTGGTGGCCAGTGGGGGCAGCCGGAGGATGTCTGCACGATACGAGCAGACATCCTCCACTGCTGCCCGGCACTTCCGCCGGGACTTTTATGATGAAGCCGGAAGGACTCAGCTTCATCATAGAAGTCCCGGCGGTTGTGCCGGGCGGCAGGGGAGGATGTCTGCGCGTATTGTGCAGACTTCCTCCGGCTGCCCCCTCTGGCCACCACTGGCCACCATTTGGGCTGCCGGGGTATGTCTGCACGATAGTCTATTATGACGGACCGGCTGTCTATTATGACATCACCTGCTGTTAGCGAGGGGGACCCAGGTCCCCTGCAGCTCTGCGTGGGACCTGGATCCATGTCTTATAATATAACCTCGATTTGAGGTCAGATTATAAAATGACCTCGAATATAAGACGAGGGGACTTTTTCAGAGCATTTGCTCTGAAAAAAACCTCGTCTTATATTTGAGCAAATACGGTATACCAAAACTGTATGAATGCTAAGTGCCACAGAGGTTTAAGCCTACAAATATTCCAAATGGTTATACAGAGCAATTGTTCATTGAAATGTAACTGTTTAGTAGCCTTCATAAGCACACTGCAGTACACATGGGTGGTATAACTAAATGCATGAACTGTATCACAGTCTATATCAGTGATAGGGATACTATGGCTCTAGTGCCACATGTGGCACATGGCAGACTCAAAGGTGGCACTAACCATCTAAGTGCATTGTCACCATCATCATACATTAGAATTGCAAACTAATAGGCATATTATTATTATTATAGTAATCTTTATTGAAATAATATTTAAATATCCACAATGTCATACATTAAAAAAATAAATAAACAGACACCAAAAGCACATTAAATGTAACAAAGATACCACACCCTATACTAGCAGCATTTAGTATCCATTCACCAGGGACAATGAGATACCACCCACCTAGGTTTCAGCTCTTGGGAGAACTTTCAGCCCCAGAGCCAAAAATGAGCTATTTCACTGTATCTGGTGCATGCATTTGCTGGATATATACCAGCTGCTCCTGGTAGAGCATGTGACCTCTGTCTTATCTGTAAAATAATTTTTGTTGTTGTATTTTAATTTCAATTTTACAATATTGTAAATTATGAAAATAGATAGGTAAGGTATGCTGTGAATAAAGATTCTATCTATCTATCTATCTATCTATCTATCTATCTATCTATCTATCTATCTATCTATCTATCATCTATCTCTCTATCATCTATCTACATAAATATATTTATTTAGTCAGTCTTAGGAGTGATAGCAGCAAATGTAACATAATATAATATTACATTTTAAGTTACATTTCTGATTTTGTAGTCTCAGGTAAAAAAAACAAAAACAAAAACAAAACACCACCATTGTATTAAATGTACAGTAATATATAAGGTAAATGACAGAATACTGAAGTTATTCCATGGTGGCAATTATTGAAGCGTCTAATTAGTCAATTTCTTTGATAAAATGTCTACATGGGATAACACAGCATGTGGAGATGTATAACTGACTCAAGAGATTTTCACAGTTTGGTACTATTTATAAGATATACATATCACTTAATTTAACTGTAAATGTGTTATCTCTGGCATGTTTTACATTATTAGAAGTGATTGTTCTCAGTAGACATTGGAAATCCAGTAATAAAATAATGCATTAGACACATTGTCAGCATTACCAAAATAGTATTATCTCTGATAATATGCTTAGCGGGGGAAACTCACAATGTATGGCTAAATAAAATGTAATCTCACCTCAACTCACTTGCACCTTTTAAAAAATAGCTACCCGAGAGTCATACTAAGCGAACTGTGGTGAACTGACACATGAACTACAAAAAATTTGTAGTATACATTTGCCTTTATTTCCAGCTCAGCTATAAATGCCTTATTTTTTCAGTTTACTTGCCTGTTCACTACAGTTCATGTTTTTAGAGAATACACCTCACAGAATGTCCCAGTAGAGTTATATCTTCCATTTCAGTCTGAACATTGTATATTAGTAATCAAGATTGGAGGGCCTACTTTGGTTCTAAAATGTTTAAAGTACAAAATTGTGAACTATATTAGTAACTTGATTATAATATGCTATAATGAACACTTACTTGATGGTAGATATTCTCCCAATTGTCCCTAAGAGACCCCCAACTGCTCACGGTTGACGACTTCTTGTCTAAATACACTCTGATGTGCTCCTCCAATTCTCGGTTGACCTGTTCTAAAGCTCTCACTTTATCTATATACTCCACCAGGCAACCATTCAGAGACTCAAATGTTGGAGCTCTTCCTCTTTCCAAACCTTGGGCAACTGGAACGGGTGGGCCGCAGCTGCGTAGTCCCTGCATGAAAACACTGCTAATTCCCAATGCCCGTCTGGACACTCGAGTACCAAGGCTGCTGATACCTCCAGTGGGAACGCTTCCTACATACACCCCAGGAGGCCTAGGTAGATTACTGGCACTGCCAATGCTTACTCTACGGTTGGTAACCCCAGAACACTCAGCAGTGGACAAAGGGGGCTGTTGCCCCAAGATAGAAGACCTACGCCTTGGTAAAGGCATTGCTGCTGTTGGATTGCACCACACTCTCCCTGCTCTCAAAGACTGTGGATTCGGTTCTCAATGTTGGACCGTTGGTTGGTTCGTTGTTGTTGCATTTTTAGGATTGCATCTTGTCATATGCCTCTCATTCTCATTATCATGGAGAATTCTCTCCCATTGTTCCCTGGCATTTACTAAATCAGCAGGTCCTTTTCAGTAATACTCTGATTGTTGTGAATAATGGTTGTACTTCAACAAAAGAGACTATATGTTCTAATCATGTTCATCAGTTTGTATTTTAGGGAAATAATACAGTAGCTGATGTTTATACAGCTATGTATACTTACCTATGGGTGTTGTTTACTATTGGGTTGTTGTTTTTCTGATGTGGGCAGCATGAAAGAGTGTTAATGGGCCACATATAACTTTTTTATTTGCAGTAATGGTGAAGAACAGCCTGTTAGCTCAAGAAAAATATGTTTCTTTATTTACAAATGAATTGTATAACCACTTTAAATCTACATATTTAAATGGCTAATGAAATGGGCTGCAAGTTGTGTGCCACTGATCTAGGATACAGTATATAAATATATAGATCCTCACACTACAGGATTGACTATTTTAACATTATAAGATCAACATAATTTTTCTACATACGCAGTTGATATAAATGAATATTGTTAAATCATTTTATGTCATTATTAAAGTACTCCTTTCATTTTTTTTGGAAACACTTGTACAAGGAGGGTGGATAATACACAGTCAGGAAAGGAGATACCAGGGATGAAATGCCTTTGTTATAGCTGTTGGATCTATGATACTGAAGGATGGTATTATGTTTGCTGTTATATAACAGCACACATTCTTAAATTCACTATGTTATAGACATGTGCATTCGTTTTCGGACGAATGCATTTTTGTCCATTCGTCCGAAAAACGAATAACGAAAATGCTAAACTAACGAAAGCCGAATGAACGAATGGCTAATAAACGAAAATCATTCGTCCAAGAATTTCTGATGAATGGAGACTCTAGTTCGGTTTATAGAAAGCCAATAGTATTACATGTATTCCATAAGACTCTAGTTTGGTTTATAGAAAGCCAATAGTATTACATGTATTCCATAAGACTCTAGTTCGGTTTATAGAAAGCCAATAGCATTACATGTATTCCACAAGCCGAAAGTCTATAAACCGAACGACGTTCGGTTTATAGACTTTCGGTTTATAGAACAGAACAGCAGTCTGCATACCTAAGCCTAGTCGGCATAGGCAGTAACATAAGAGGTTAAAGGGTTATTCCATAGTTTTGCATATCTGAATATAAATATGCAAATATCAACCAATATCTGAAGACATATTAAAGGGAGCACCGTATTTTATTTTCGGCCCCTTTTGGCCACCATATTTTTTGTCTCATTTAGATTGCATATTTCCTTTAGGTAGCAAAATGTTCTGTAAAATATTAGGATATTTATTTCCATAAATAAAGCACATAGTTTTATATAATATTCCAATTTTCGACTATTCTCTACACTCTGGTGTACTCAGTATGTCTGCCAGTTATATCATGCAGACATTAGTGCTTTCTGGGTAACATTTGGATGTTTGCAATTCTATGCTAGAATTCTGTGTGCTTACATGGTGCTATATTTTTTTACTGAGATTTTTGCTAAGCATTCAGTATATGCTTATATCTGGGGTCATTGTGTAGTATATAGGAAATGTGCTACTATATTTATCTACTGTCACTAGAAGACACAGAAATAATTTGAGACCCACAAGAGGACAGCAGCCATATTGGAGGAGCATGTTTCCCTCCAATATGGCACCAGCGATTCGCTCCAGATTCACACGGCTGAGCGGTGTTTGCGAATTAAGATTGTGAACAGCGCTCATTTAACCGCAGGATGGACTAGGTCCGTCCATTGTCGGCAATGGTTTGCCAGACAGGACGAACCTAGTCCGTCCTGTGTTGGAAACTGGTTAATTACACACACAGTCACATTTATACACATACACACACAAAGCCACACATACATTCACACATACAAACAAAACCACACACACTTTCACATATTCAGAGCCACACATACACAAATACACACACTGTCACACATTCATACATAAACATACACTATCACACTTACACATACCCTTACACACATACAGACACACTTATGCACATACACAGTCACCCTTACACACAAACATCCCTACACAAATACACAGACACCCTTACACACATACACACACCCTTACACACAGACACCATTAAAAACACACACACAACCAACCTTACATACAAACACCCTTACACACATACACAGTCAACCTTACACACATACAAAGACACCCTTACACACAGACACCCATACACAGTTTCCCTTAAACAAAGATACCCTTACACACACACACACACACACACACACACACACACCCTTACACAGTCACCTTTACACACACACAATCACCCTTACACACACACACAGACACCCTTACACACACAGACACACACACATTTGTTTTCTTCTTTTTTTTTAATAAAACAAACATGATGAGTTTGGCCCCCTCATTGCTCATTTACCTTTTATTTGCAGGGAGGGGGGTGGTTCATGGATGGCACACTGTCTACCTTTAAGCCATACAGCTGGCCTTCTTTGTCTTCTAGGATGTCACCAAACATCTGGCGCTCCGACACTAACAGAGAGCGAGTGAGCTCAGTGATGAGCCCAACGTAGGCACGCCACTGATGTGAGGTTACAGCATCCAATCTCATATGGCTGCACCTCCATCTCATATTGGACGCCCCTGTTATACAGTTTCAATCTATGTTTTTTCTTTCCTTTTTTCATATATCTTCTTAAGTCTCTTTGACTGTTCTGGTTGGTGCCAATTTAGTGTCCTGGGTGCACGGCAAGGAACCTCAGTCAAGTCCTGCAAATCAGCACAAACAAACACAATTTTACATAGCACTCCTTGTGATGTGGGTTTTATTGAAGTCAGGCAATGTTTTGACTCCTAAAGGAGTTTTTTCTGTGCATATTTTTATTTTAACGTATTGTTACGTTTCAAACGCTGACAGCAGTCTGTCCAGTAGAAACAAATTGGAAAAAAAATGTAACGCATAGATAGAACGGAATACAACATGAGTTGCATAATTACTTACTTTGAAAAATGGTGGGCTGCTTACAGTATCGTATGGAAACTCTGACCAAAGTGTGATCAGGTAGCTTACAACTGATCCAGCTAGAACACACACAATTAATCTTTGGCCAAACCCACCTAGTGCCACCCATCCACATAACTGTTACTACGACTACCTTCCCTCTGACCGCTTCACTCCCTAATGTGTTTCATATACCCCATTCCCTCTAGATTGTAAGCTTGCGAGCAGGGTTCTCTACCTCATGTACCAGTATGTTCTAGTTTGTCTAACTTAGTATGTAGTTCCCTTTCTGTGCTCTGTATCTAGCGCTACGTACATTGTTGGCACTAAATAAATAAATGTTAATGCAATGTAATGTAAAATGAAGTAGACCTCTCTCTTCGTTGGTTTACTATGCAATTTTGGGAACTGTTAAATGTGGAGCTATGTATAGTTCTGTACTTAAATTCAGGTAAAGTTACAAATAAGATATTTATGACTAAAAATATTAATCACTTCAAGATATAAACATCTTCTTCTCCTACTTTGTTGATGTAATTTTATTCAGCAAGACATTACTAGAGGTTATATATTTGTAGCGATTGGCAAAATATTCACCACAATAATATTTAATAACAGCATGGTAAGAACAATAGCGAGTAAATAAAACACTTTCTTTTTACATATAAATAACTTTATTTATAAAGCCACAGTTTATCCTGTAAAGATTTACCACAATTGTAAAAAGATGACAATTCTTAGGAAAACAAGCTGAAAACATATGTATTCATTGAAGGGAAAAAGGGGGTACACAAAGCATATGAATAATATATGGATATGGTTAGTCAGACCTGCAAGTTTAATGTTTTAAATGGGGTATAAAATCAACTCAAAGAAACCAAGCTTAATTCAGTTCAAAGGACTATTAACTATAATCTGACTCCTAAGATGAGCCACCGGACTTTGTACGTTTCTAAATTCACCTCCCAGAACTAAAATGTCATGGTAATTCAACACTGTTTGGAGCCAAACATAAAATGTAATACTGGGCATGTCCTTTGCCATGTAAAATCAGATTTCAGAAATTTGTTCACGTCCCGAAAAAAGTGTTTCTTGACAAAATGGGTTCACAAGAACCATTCCACTGCTTCGGTAATCCCCATTGGCTGGTGATCGAGGTTCTGAGAGATGATCCTACAAGAAAACAAAGTGTCAGAATATTTTTATATAGATAACAAAATCACAAAAACCTGTTACTCTGGAAGTAAGAAAATAATTTGGTCAGCCGTGGGGAACAGCTAATGTTAGAAGGAGGAGGGCTCATTACATTGTGCACATAGAGCTCCATGTGGATCAATAACCATGGTAACTAATGGAATGTTCCTGCTGATTGCTCCTCTTATAGAAATTTGCCCTGAATTTCTCAGTATTTATGACTAAAGTCTCTAGACACTTAGTACAAAGAGTAAATCAGAAAAGCTTGATTTTGTTTCTTGTTATAGAGATATTTGACCTTAGTAGATGTCTAACATATGCAATAAGTGTACAAACACAACAAAAAAGGCCTATTTACTTTTTTTTTTTAACTTTAATGTTTACCTCTAGGCAGATCTTTTACCAGACCTCCTGTCTGCTTGAATCTAAGTTGTACTTGAAGAAAAATCAGTATGGGGCACAAAATAAATACAAATTAATTTCCTTTAGAAACTTAGCATATCCAATGGATTGATATCTCATCCGTAGACAGATAACAATTATTTATCTTCAATATATCAATAATATACCTACTTCCTACCTGCTAACACTTCCATCCACTACTAGGATACGTCTAGTGATCATATAGTTGAGGAAAATGAATATCCCTAGCCAATCCTCAAGCTTACCCCATCTTTCACATCACTGATACTTATTTAGGAAATTTCTCTTCCTGTTGCTTTTTTTTTATCGCCTGCCTTTTTAAGCCATTTCTTGGGCAACTTAAGTGGATGCCTTTGGTGGTGGGCACATTCTATGGAAGACCTCTATCCTCCAACATATATAATATAGTTGGCTAGGATTTGAAGGGATAGTACTGTCCCATCATGTCCAGTCAAATTTGGGGCTGCCCCAAAAATGACTACATTTAAGCTATATATGTCTATGAGAAGCAAGTGAGCTCAAGTGATACCCAATATCTGTAGAAGATAGGCTGGGCCAATCAACACGTGATGCCACGTAACCCCACACGCCTTTGGCCCTGCCTTTAACACATCGCAGGACATGGTCCTGGATGTTGTTAGGTATGTCAAAATAAGAAATATTTTTCACTAATGATTTAAAAAGTATAGGTTCATATATTTTGTATTGTCCTTCGTGAATTACCTAGTCAATTTAGTGAATCTGGGGAAACATGGTTGTGTAAATCCAACCTAAGCAATGGAATATATACAGATTGCCTTGGTTTAGCATTTGTCTCACCACATGAGTTTGATAAATGATCCACTTAGTTCACAGCAGCAGCTGTAGCAGCCATGATATTAGCAAAAAGAGCACAAATTCAAAGGTGGCCAGCAATGACAGTACTGTTAGAATCCACAAGTCAGGACATCAGGATAAGTATGTGTTTAGCATTCCTCTCTGGATATCACCACACAAATAAATAGCTTCAAATAAATTCCCTCCAGAAGGATTAAAATACACATTGGTTTGCAATATTTTTCTCGAACACATCGTAAGGGGCAGTTTCAGAACACAGCTGTGCTCCTGTAGAAAACAGATTAAACGGACAAACACAGCATTCATCATAGTTATGTGTGTGCTTTTTGTTCTCTTGTCTATGTTTTGTTATATACACAGCGTGATACTTTTTTTTTTTTTTTTTTAAGGTAGCTATGCAAATAAAAAAAAATAAAAAAAACACTGTAACAGACACCTTCTAAAATGCAGCAATGATTTGTTTAAATCAATTAACATTTGATTGGTTGGAAGATGTTAAAACATGTTCATTGTTTGATTCAGGAATTTCTGCATCCTTATAACACATAACCCTTCTCTGTATATGTTACAAGTGTACATGAGATGTATATCTTGACTGCTCTCGTTAGTATAGCTACATTACCTCTGAGGTTTCTAGGGACTGAATCTCTCGAGGTAATTCCACGGCATGCTTGTTAAAGTAGTCCATGGTTATTGCATTATTCCAGTAGCTCAGGTTATTCTCTGGGTTTGACGCCTTCTTCTTCCGCCTCATACAACACACCGTCAGTAAAACCGCTAAAAAGGGAAATACAAAGGCACAAGCTTGGGTTACAAAAAGTAAATATTGAAGGGCCACTCCACTCAAAATATTTGACAAGCTGTACTAATATACGCATTTTTTTTTTTTTTTTACCAATCTACTAGCCAGCACTTGTAACATTATGCATTGTTCAAGCTCAATGATTCACCAAGTGGAAATAATGCAGGAAGTAAAGCATAGAGAACCCATACAGCTTTCACACTACTTTCCCATAGAGATACACTGTGATATCCAATGCCTGCATGGATGTCTATGACCTCATAGGCATTATGACTTTCTGTTTTATGCCTACTTAGAAACTAATGAAGGAGGAAAGTGCCTTTCCTGGGAAGAAACCTGGAAAAGGTAAGATTGTAAAATGGAGGGGAAGCAGACAACAATTTCAGTGTTACATTGAACAGCGCAACTTATTCATTAGAAGAATATGCCAAATGAGTAAAATGACAGGTGGACAAAACACATGTAGAAAGATCCATCAAATTGGTACACAGTATATAGACTGTAGAAAAAATGCCTGAAACACTAGTGCCTGAACCACACGCCTGAAACACTAATTTTCTATTCTTTAGTGATTTGAGAAACACCAAGGTGTTTACCTTAGTGTGTCTCAAATCACTAAAGAATAGAAAATTATAGGAATAGGTGTGAGTACCGAAGGGAAGTAAGGAATATATAATGAAAAAGAAGTGGAAAGAGCGAGAACGACACATGTAGTGTTCTTTCAAGCAACAGATGCTCTTAAAATGTTTAAACTTAGATACCCCTTATTTAATACAAATGTATACATATAAAAAAGACATTTGAACTCATTTAGGTATAGAAATATTGTAAACATACACAAAAGCAAACAGATAAATTACGTGAAATAAAATAATAAAAAATACAATCCATTAAAACATGTTTAAAATGTTTAAACTTAGATACCCCTTATTTAATACAAATGTATACATATAAAAAAGACATTTGAACTCATTTAGGTATAGAAATATTGTAAACATACACAAAAGCAAACAGATAAATTACGTGAAATAAAATAATAAAAAATACAATCCATTAAAACATGTTTAAAATGTTTAAACTTAGATACCCCTTATTTAATACAAATGTATACATATAAAAAAGACATTTGAACTCATTTAGGTATAGCAATATTGTAAACATACACAAAAGCAAACAGATAAATTACGTGAAATAAAATAATAAAAAATACAATCAATTAAAACACATAAGTCATATTTGGCAATCTTGACATAAGGATGCCTGGGATTTAAATGTCCCTAAAAATCGTCCTGATGCGGTTTGCCTGTAAGGCATCCTCAGAGGGTAATAGAAAACTAAAGTTGATATTTTATGTTCTGTTATAAATATGAATAAAATATCAATTAGAAATAATTAGAAGTAAAAACCTTTAAAACAAATGTATTTTTTTGGCATTGGATGTAAAAACGGAATGTTATCTAGAACAGCACAACTTTTTCATTCGAAGAATATGCGGTATGAGCAAAATTACAGATTGACAAACTGGTAGACAGTATGGTCCCCAACTGAATGCAATGCAATGTTACTGCTAGGCGAGTCCTGATTTTCAATCTCTGGCATTTAGAGCAGCAGAGAATAAATACTGAGCATAACTCTCCCTAACTAAGGCCACCGGGGAGGAATGGTCAATAATGTCAGGAGGTATGCTAGCCTTCTAGTGGGTATGATCAATAATAAAAGTTGGGTGCAAGACACAAAGGAACTTTGAGGCTTTGGGAGTACCACTGATTAACAGCTGAAGTGATATCTCTGCCCATCATGCATTAAATGTGTAAATAACGCAAGCATTTTTACTGCTTGAATCAGTGAGCCAGATCACAATTATATCAGTGAGCCAGATCACAATTATATCAGTGAGCCAGATCACAATCTTATCAGTGAGCCAGATCACAATCATATCAGCGAGCCAGATCACAATCGTATCAGCGAGCCAGATCACAATCATCAGTGAGTCAGATCAAAATCGTATCAGCGAGCCAGATCACAATCATATCAGTGAGCCAGATCACAATCATATCAGTGAGCCAGATCACAATCATATCAGTGAGCCAGATCACAATCATATCAGTGAGCCAGATCACAATCTTATCAGTGAGCCAGATCACAATCTTATCAGTGAGCCAGATCACAATCGTATCAGTGAACCAGATCACAATCATAATATCAGTGAGCTAGATCACAACCAGATCAGTGAGATCCATCATAATCATATTTCACACAGACACTGCACATGTCAGCTTCCTTTTTTGTCATGATATTAGATAATGGACTCTAGAAAGGAGGAATAGAGCTGAGCATGTGGTATTTTTGTGCACACACAACTGCATTGAAGGTACATACAAATGTGTTTCCAATGCATTCTGTACGATGATAGGGTTCTGAACTGAATCTTTCTGATCATGCTGATGGGAAAGCAGGCTATGTTACAAATGTCAGCAAAGAGTAAACTCCTAGCACAGTGTTTCTCAGTGAAGCACAGTGCAGAGACACCAGATGGAGTGGGAAAATGTGAAAGAGTAAGCTTTGTCAGATCACACAAACAACATAACGTTAAGTACAAACAACCAGTGTTTCACTATGCTATACCACATACAGAATACTGCATGTACAATTAGCACTATAGAGGCCCAATGTTGTAATCCCACTAAGCAGTATGTGCCAGATCTAGGGCAATCTCTTTGACTCTGGTTTCTGCTGACGTTTCTACAGCATTTACGCTCTGCGCGTTCTATTTTCTGACATCAGCACAACTAATGAAATGAATGTGCTGCTACACATCTGACTCATAGGTTTCTATTATGTAGCTCTTCCATTATTCCCTATTTAATCTTGTTGCTATAGTTACAAGGTTTTTCCTCCCTCCTTGTCTAGGTACAGTCATGAATTTTAATGCCTAAGTCACATTTGTGATAAATTACAACTGGAGGTTATCTTTAAAATACATCACTGAAATAATAACTGCATTTTCTTAGTAATGAATGATTTGAATAGAGTAGGAGAAGCTTTAGATATTAAAAATATTAAAATGAAAAAAAAAAATACTGAAATAAACCTTTGTTTATGATACATGTATTTATGTATGTATTTATTTTTAAGACGTCACACAATTGGTGCATAAGAGAAGAAAAAGAACATAAGGTAAGACATATGCTGTAATATATGCCCAGATTCGAGCATACGCATGCTTACAATCTACATATTTACTGTAAACGCACCAGATTAGGTGCTATGCAAAATACAGCAAGATCTATGAAAGAAAAAAGTTACCAAAATTATTAACAACAAGAACAGAACATGTTAGGTTCCCCGGCCTTCTTTAGAGTCGCCTATCATCCTCAATACCATACATTGTGGGAATTTAAACTGAGTGGGGACTGTTCAGGGGTCTCACTCTGCTTCCAACAAAAATAAATAGAGCGTGGATTACTCCAGATGTGCATTTGGGAGTATGGGATTGTAGAGCACAATTTTAAAAAAACTGGTTTGATGAACCAAATTTTCCTAAAAATAATTTGGGCCAAAATGTGCTCAACCCTCGTAACAAAAATATCTCCACCGATGAGTAATATAATACAGAGGATATACAACCCTCCTAGGCCAAATATATGCATTAGACAAGATTTACCTATTCCCCACTGACATTTTAAAATGTATTAGAAAGAGAGCACATGTAAGAAGGGCAAAGATTTAAAAGTATTACTTTACTGAGAGAGTATGGGATGTATGGAATAGCCTTCCAGAGAAAATGGTAAACACCGTGAAGGAGTTTAAGTGTGTGTGGGATAGGCACAAGGCTATCCTAGATATAAGATAGGACCAGGGACTATTAAAAGTATTTTAAAAATTGGGCCAAATGGTTCTTATCTGCTGACACATTCAATATTTCTTTAAAAGCAAATATATAAACTCAGACAATACAGAACTGCAGATGAGGAAATACTATCACACCAGCTTCCTCTGCAGTTCAATTGGACAAGGGGCTAGCAAGAACAATCACTCATATACATTATTCATAGATCTGGGAAAGAGATTCTACTTGATATGTTATGTACAATTTGTACTATACAATATCGTGAGGCTCAGCATGACTGGACATTATATAGTAGCTCTTCAAATAAAAGCTTTATTACTGAAATAGTCTACTGATCAGTTCAACATGACGTACAGAGCACATGATGCTTCAGAAAGGCTCAGTGTTCAGTGATGGTCATAACTTCCCTCTCAACATAAACGCTGTATTCGTGGGAAGGAAATGCTACCATCTCTTGTAATAAAAGGCTTAAGTACATGAGTCATTTTTCTAATATATTGTGGGGTTTTCTTTTAGCACACTAGTAACAATGTACTGTAGAGTAAATAGATAAATAACCCATATTAAAGGATGGTTATAGAATACATCCTGCTCATTGTAACAGACCAAAAGATAACCAAGGTTACTAAAAGTCACAGTTAACGTATTGTTTGTACCACAGTGTCTCTACCATTGTCTTGCTGGTCTACACATCAGTCACTGGGGATGATGGGATATCATGTCATATTCCAATTAGGGTTGCCACCCAGCCGGTATTTTATCGGCAGGTTGGTAAAAATATTGTCATCAGGCCAATGTTAAGTCCATAGAGACAGTAGCATTAGTATTATTCTGAAGAAAAGGTGACAACCTTAATTCCAATGTGATATCTGTTCATTGCAGGAAGTGAGAGACGGTTCCACAATTGCCACTCATCTACTTGTTTGAGTCTCTTGACTTTTAGGATGTAGGATAGAACTTTTAGTACTGGTCAGGTGCAAAGTGTCTGTACACGGACAGCAGTATCCAAGTCATGGTTTGTGATGATCCATAGAACATTCCTGTTAGTCCCCAGTAAATAATGTACAAGAGTAATACTAGTGGCTTCTCCTGGTACTGGTGGGGGCCCAGCCACAGCTGTACCAGTAGTTATTACCCGGGTTAAGGAGGAATGCAGAAGGCACAATACCTTGTGGAAAGTCTTGAAGCTTTCACTTTCCAAATGAAAAAAAAAAATGATTTTAGTGAAATGTTCATAGAGAATGGCCCAATATGCATGGTTTGAGTAATCGAAACATGTTGTTTTGTTTGCCTGAGCCCAGTAGGTCAAGCTATAACAATTATGGATGTGGCAGACACAGAAGATATATTTTATCCAGGGAAAAAAAGACTATTGTTTCAAGGAACATGGAAAATCTAAGAAGCAGTATAACAGGCCCGATATTATTTGTGATACCTACATATGTGTATGAAATCTTCAGCCAATATCCTGTTTCATAAAGTGTTTAGTGAAAGTTAATATTATTGTTAGAAGTTTCTTTATAAAGCCTACTAAATGTATGGTTTTGCATTTGTACATCCGTAGAATTTATATTATGTGAAAACAAGTTTTTCCCCTCAGGACAAATGGATCCAAGAAGAATATTACCAAGATTTCCACAGGAAAGTAAGTTTACTAATGATACAGCTTCAAATGTAGTGCCATTGAACAAACAATGAATCATAGAGGAGCCAGTGAGAGAACTGGCCTCATGTAAAAACTACTGACCCCAAATTTGGGGACTCAGACACATCACACGGAGGGAGCATCACTGGGATGCTATTTTTCGATAATCTCCGACCTCCTTGAAAACAAAATATATATATCTCTGATACACAGAAACCTGCTCTATGTATATAGAAATCATTTCCCCTCAACTTTAAGAACTGTTACTTATAATAGGTGGAAAATTAGAACATTTAATATTCTGCTGCTATCCAATCCCTATAGATGTTTAAAATCCTCTAACCAAGATGCAGTACTTCATAGTCCTGACACATGTCACTCTTCTAGAATAAATACAATAGAAGATATTGGATTAACCTAATTTGGTACTTGCTGCATTTAACGACTCTTACTAACTGTAACAGTGCTACTGCATTAGAAAGAATGGATAAGGGGTCTCAAAATAAAGATACATTCATTCTAAGCTTTATTTTTTAATATAAGAAACTCAGATGGGTCTATTCACTAAAATTCGGTACCCAAGTTTGACTAAGAAAAAAAGCCCAGGTTTGAATCTTTCCCATTGAAAGTAATATGAAGTGAAATGATCAAAGCTATTTTTGACACTAAGTCAAACTCGGCACCTGAGTTTGACTTAGTCTCAAAAATAGCTTCAATCATTTTGCCTTCCATTACTTTCAATCAGGGAGATTCGATCCTGGGTTTTTTGCCACTTGGGTGCAAAATTTGAGTCTCAAAATGAAAGTTGACCTCCAAAGTTGAACTCCTCGAGCCAAAACTAGAATTTTACTGATAAGACCCATATGGGATATCTTTTGAATGGTACTTCAAAGAATAGGAAGAGGGGATATTAAAAAAAAATATTTGGCAAGCACAGACAACCTTACAAGCAATTTTATTTCCTATATGTGGGCTCATATATTATTTAAGCATATGCACATGATGTACACTGTAACGGTACTGTCCTCAGCTGCTTTATGCATTTTATGTAAACATGTGGGTCAGTTGTCCATACAATGCAGACGGTCAATTGGGATACTGAGATTTAATTACCGTCTTGTTTTTTTTTTTTTGTAAATTCTTTATTTTTTTTAAAAATTAAATATAATAAAAAAAAAATTAATATAACAATAATAATACAAAGTAAATGAATACAGGACCAGAACATATACAAGTAAATATAAAATACGCTAGAAGAAATCACAAATCAAATGATCAGTTATAAATTTCATCCATTTTCTAACACTGAAGAGAGACAGAGAAAGGCTGGTCTACTGGAAAAATGGTGGATAGGGATGTATATGAGACTAGTGGGGAGAACGTTGGAGAATGTATATTGTCTTATATATGCGGGATTCATATAAGACTTCGGGAGGATGGGGAGACATATAAAGGACTGGGGACACGAAGGTTGGGATGGAGGTATGAATTGGTAAGTATTCTTGCATTTAACAATATATTAACTTTGAGAAAAGACAAAGCTCTAGTGTATCACCAACAGTTAAAATGAAAACAATAGTAGATACCCCTTTTAGACAAACGCCACTCTTAGCACTCTTCAATATGCTGTGTATAATGGTTTTCTTATGGAGATAATTGAGGGTGCAGGACGTCATATAGGGAACATAAACAGAAAAAAATATATAGTGCAATAAATCTTACGAAATGATGTGTCAAGTGGTGTTTAAATATGATGCACTCAAAAATGTCCATAGTAATTGAGCCTCAAAAAAGCTGTAGTTCCTTGGCAAAATAATCTTTTACTGTGTAATAGTGAGATAAAACAGAACATAGAGCAGTACAATCACATAAGTTAATGCTGCATGTGGAATGACACTTACAGGATCCACAGATGTATTTGTTTTTGTTACCTTACCTTACAATACTGCAGAATATGCTGGTGCTTCCTACAGTCATACATAATTACAGTTATTTTACAACAGCATTACAGATTCTAATAAATGTAATGTCCAGCAGGTGGCAGCAGATTCATAAAATCTTTAGCTGTCCAGGAAAAGTCAAACATGTAGGGGTTGATTCAATAGAGTACAAAATTTGGGAAAATTCCATTCTTCGACTATTCAGTATGGCTGAGATGGGTTCAAGATCAGCTATTTTAGCCATTCTGGTGTTGACAAATCAGCAACATTCAGATCAAGGAAACGTCGCCATTTTAAGAATGGGATTTTGGCTATCTTACAAGCCCCGATTACATCAGTGTACGGCCCGAATTCAGGCCAAATTTCCCAAAATTGCCCCTTTCAATTCTCAAGTTTTTTCTGTTGAGAATGGAACTTTAAAATACCTATAGTTTCATGTGGAAATTGTTACAAATATGACTTTTTTTTCTTTTATAAAATATGATATTTGGGCCAGGGGCGTATCGTGCCCTTGAGTGACAGGCATGCTGCCAGCCCGGAGCACACCTGTTACTCGGGGGCACGATGTCTCTCGTGTATTTCCGGGGGTTTCAGTGCTAAAAATACAGCCAGCACACAAACCTCCGGAAATACACGAGTTACATCCGAAAAAGGTGACATTAGCTACGAATTCGGCAACAGAGTCACTCGTTCTGTTGCCAATTCGAGAAGCGCAAAAAGTATACGAAAATTAGTATACTTTTAGTGCTTGTCGAATTGGCAACAGAGTGAGTGACTCTGTTGCCGAATTCACAGCTGCCGTTTCTCTCCCAGATGTATTTCCGGGGATTGTGTGCTCTCTGTTCGGAAAACACAAACCCCAGAAATACACAACGCGGGTGCTCCATACTAGGTGTGCGGCGCACACTTTGATGTGTTTGAGGCTACCATTTTGGTCAGCAGAACTTTAGAAAAGTTTTGCTGCAGAACTGTCGGCCTCATAATTGCCCATAATGTCCTAATTACGGTCTAATTTGGGTGCACATCAGTGATACCTGCATGATACCTGAATTCCATGGCCATTTGTATCACCAACATGCCTGAAATTTAGGGATCTGATTGTTAATCCAAAAATTGGTGCTACTTGACTAAACCCCTTATTGTATTAGCTGAACCAAGGTGAATGAAGATCTGACCCAAGATTCTAAACAACATGTCCGCTCCCTTATAGAGCTATACAGCACAAAGAGAGCTCAATAAGGTATTTTATTGTATTAAATAATTATTTTTTAAACCATCTATTCTTAATGTGATCTTTCAATTAAACATAAGTTAATATTTTGCTACAGTTGTCCTTTAATTAAGTGTTCTGTTTTCTATGTATTTTTAACTTTCGTTTTTGTAAGTACTTTCATATTTGAAAGTTTGATTCAAATCAGTATGTAGCCTAATATTTTATTTGTGACCAGGATTACGATCATCATTTGCATTACGCTATATGTTCCATACTTACCGCTATATCAAGCAATTCCAGGATGAACACTCATTAATATTATTACAAATATCCAGCAATTATCAATTTTATCCTTTTGGGGTTTTATCACTGTATGTGGTTTGCATTATAGAGGCCAGCAATCAGCAAAGGCGGTCTAAATGGACTGATAAACATTATTATGCAGCAACACATGATTTGGTAAATGCTTAAAGCAGCTTCAATGTTGTTGGCTGACACAAATATTATGGATGACGTTCCTCATATGTGAACTCAAAATTTGTTGGGATATCAGGAGTGGAACCCCATTTTTAAGGAATGCTCTCTCAGAATGATGGGTTTGATATTAAAGAGTAAGTGCAAATTATATCAAGTTGAAACTAAAACCACTACAACAACATAGCGCCAACTTGTCATGTTGTGACAAATCGCGCAATTCATCGATACTCAAGAAGAGTCAAAGAACAAGTCAGTTAGTAGTATCTTCAGCTGTTTCATCAGTGTCCAGCAATAAGAGGGAGAGAGAGAGAGAGAGAGAGAGAGATGTATAGATATGTATTGTTTTAGAATTGTACAATTGTCACCTCGTGGGGCTCCTGTGTGTTGCATAATTAATGGCGGTCCCATGTCTGGCATAATTAAGGGACTCTTTTGTGGGGCATAATTATGGGGCACCTGTGTGTGTGTGGCATAATTATGGGGCACCTGTGTGTGTGTGGCATAATTAATTGGGCAGAGGTGAGGCATAAATAGTGGGGCTCTGGTGTGGCATAATTTATGGGGCTCCTGTGTGTGTCATAGTTATGGGGCTCCTGTGTATGGCAAAGTTAATAGGCCATCTGGGGGTGTGACACCATGAGTTTCCGCACCGGGTGACACCAACCCAAGTGATGCCTCTGGATAGATGAGCAATTTAAGTTTTTGATCCTCAGATGTCAGCGCGATCTTCCACCCTCCAGATCATCAAAAACAGGGACTGTTCCAAAACAATGGACATTCTATTGGACCCGGGGTGGTCACAAGATGAAAGCAGAGGAGGAGGTGTAGACACAGACAGAATGCCAGATCAGGTTTGAGACCTCCCGATAAGCTGAGAAGACGCAATCAGTATTAAATCTGTATGATACTATTTTGTATCCTGCACATATATAGTATTATTGGAGGAAAGGGGACTTTCCTTCTGTCCTGCCAAGCATTTTGACCTATTTGAGACTTTCACTGACTTTAACAGTTTTTTAAACAAGTTTTTTTTACGTCAGGAGGCCTCACCAGATATTGCCTGATGATGAGATTTCCCTAGCAATGTTCCTTCTGAACATGGCTTTCATATGTGTGCACACTTAATGTATTGAGTACGCTACAGCTGTAGATGAACCATATTGTTTGGTCAAACAATCTGATATCATGTGTTCAATTCGGGTAACCATTTAAATTAGTACTGATTTATTTCAAGATATGGTGGAAAAAGATTTATACCAACTGAAATGTGAATCCTTCAGTAGACAGGGCACATCTAATTTGCCTTTCAGGGAGAGGGCAGCCTTGGCCCAACTTCGAGATAGCTCTGGTAAGGGGATTTTCATAGCAATTCTATAGATTATCAGCCTGAGGCCCCAAGGAAGCTGTCTGATTAATTAGCCATCAGGTTCTTATCGCTAATCCCAATTTCAAATTTCAGAGTGAACTCTTCATCTTAACTGATGAGGCTCTGAGTATGGGTTTCATTTTTGTGGATGTTTCTAATCATTTGAAAGCTAATCATCCTAGCATTCCCATCTACCATCAACTACCTAAGATTCACAAATGTAGTGGCATGGGTGTTCCTGAATTCCACCCCATTATTTCTGGTATACATTCCCTCAATGAGCGTTTATCAGAGTTCACTGAGGTTTTGTTGAAAACTCTGGTTCTTTTTTTCGTGATACTAAACATGTATAGAGCTGCACAAGCCAGATCACTTGGTGTGCTGATTTCACCTGGATGACTCTGGATGTGTGTTCACTATATTCATGCATTCTTTATAATTTGGGTCTGGTATCATTTAGATAAAAACAGTGATTACAGTGAAGAGTTAATGAACTTCATCTTGCGGGTCATCGAGTATTTTCTTAGTCACAATTTGTTTATGTTTGATTCTGAATTTTATCTCCTAAGATGTGGGAAGGCAGTGGACACAAAGTTCACACCATCCTTCGATTACCTATGTATATATAGTCTCACATCTAGAGATTAGGTGTTAGGTGTTCTTTTCAGGTCATGTATAATTTTTTATAAGCGGTATGGCGATGACCTCATTGTAATTTGAAATGGTTCTTGTGATGTATTATTTAGCTTAAAATACGATATTACATGCAGGTTCTAGTCATCCCACCCATACCAAATGTGGAATTCCCACAGGTCATTTTCTGTACATTCACAGAAATTGCTCAGATTGTGATTTTTTTCTCAAGGAATCATGCTTATTGAGAACAGATAACTTGATCATGACTAACTCTTTCATATTTTGCGGTGGAGCCTTTATCAGAGCTTTGAAAACGAACCAACATAACTTATTTCTATCAGTGACCACGCTAGTGGCGGAGCTGCCAAGAAAGCTAATAAACAAGATGTTCTAATTTTTGTCAGTAATAGTCTGTCATCAAGCTTTTTTTGCATCTCAGCCAACTAGGTCTGTTGCCACCTGGTTAGATCGCAAAGGGACTTATACATGTGGGGGGCGTCCTTCCATTTGTCGCCAGGCTCTGCAGGTGGGAGGTTCTTTTGGATCATCAAACACATATTGTGAATACCAACATAAACATTACATTAACTTTAATACAAAATTTGTGTAAATTTTTTTCCCCTGCACAGTCTGTTCTAAACATTATGTCGGTAATCTCACAAGCTGTGTTAGGGAGCACACATTTTTGTGGTGTTGTGGTTCAGGTTCTACAAAATGCAGATTTCAGGGCAATGGAGCGCAATCTTGCCACATTGAGGTATTTCATTTGTGGAGCTCCAGGACATTGCCATTCATTTATGAAGGTCCAGTGTTGCAGTTTCGAACTTTTGGTTTGGTGATTTAATATTTTATGTGTGACCTAGCTGATATTTTACTGGCAGGCCAGCAATGAATTGGCTTGAGGCAGTTGTGCCTGCGTTAAGCATGTCTGTGATAGACACAAGGCTATCCTAGCTATAAGACCGGGGGACTAATAAAAGTACTCCCAAAAAAATTTGGGCAGACTAGATGGACCGAATGGTTCTTATCTGCCGACACATTCTATGTTTCTATGTTGTTAACTTTATAGAAAGAATAGCATGTCTTTTTAAAAAAAAAGCTGGAAACATTATGCACATGTGAGAAGTTTTTTCTAATACCATATGAAAGCAAATAAGGTCTATTAGCACTGGGGTGCAGGGTGTTAATGTCCACCGGGTCCCTCATAATTGCTCCAGAAAAAAACGATTTATAACACAGCACTCCGTTAAGTATGGTGTTAATTATCAACAAAGTGGTGTGGCACAGGGGCGTATTGTGCCCCTGAGTGACAGGTGTGCTGCCAGCCCAGAGCACGCCTGTCACTCTGAGTCACGATGTCTCTTGTGTATTTCAGCGGGTTTGTGTGCTGAGAACAGCCAGCACACAAACGAGAGACGTCGTTACATCCGAAAGGCGACGGTGATACGAATTCGGCAACAGAGTCACTCACTCTGTTGCCAATTCGACAAGCACGAAAAGTATACAAAAATTCATATACTTTTAGTGCTTGTTGAATTGGCAACAGAGTGAGTGACTCTGTTGCCTAATTCGTAGCAGCGTCGTCTTTCGGATGTATTTCTGGGGTTTGTGTGCTCTCTGCTTGGAGCACACAAACCCCAGGAATACACAGCGTGGGCGCTCCGTGTTAGCTGTGTGGCGCACACCTAGCACATTTGGAGCATCCGCCACTGGTGTGGCAACATTTCAACCCTGCCGGGTCGTTGTCATGTCTACAAATACTCGCAGTTTAGGGAATTTAATACAGAAAAAGTACTGTGATCTAGCAATACCAGGGTACACTTTATATAGAAAAGACAGAAAAGACAAGAAAGGGAAGGGTAGCCTGTATGTGAAACATAGCACAAAATCTAACCTAATGCAAGCTGGTTAGGTGAGTCAGTTTGGGTTACATTAGAATTTATTAATTGTACAGTAACTCGTGTAGGTGTGATTTATCGAACCCCTGAACAAATAGATGAGTTACATAATCTACTAGATGAGGAAATAGCTAAAGTGACAATTAATCTTCTTGATGTGAACTGGAGAAACAAAATAGCTTGTTGTGCCAGGAGTAAAGGCATTCTAAAACCTACTAGGATAATCTCTAAAGCAATTAGTTGAGGTTCCAATCCAGAAGGAAGCCATGCTAGATTAATGTTCACAAATGGAAATGTGATATCCGATATTGCTGTAGGTGCAGGTTTGGGCTCTAGTGATCACCAGTCGCTGTGGTTTAAGAACAGTAACTGAGTCACAAAAGTTTTAAATTTTAGAAAAATTGCATTTTCTTAGTTTAGAATCTATCTAATTGTGTCATTATCAGATTGTTTAAATGGAGTCCAGGACAAATGGGATTATTAAAAAGTTGCATTATTGAAGGCAGCAGAAAATTGTATTATGCTTCTCAGTAAAAGCAAATAATTCCAGAAATCACTGGGGTACTCTGCAGAAGTGGTCAAAATAGTAAAAAACTAAAATTTCGCAATTATGAAAAAAATCAAGCCAAGGAAGATTAGGTAAAGCAAGGTATTAGAGCTTCAAAATCACATGCAGAAGAAAAAACAGCCCAGTCAGTAACAATGAAAAAAGGAAAGTAGAAGGATTAGCTAGATTAAAAACAAAAGAAGGAAGATAAGTGGAAGAGGGAAAAGGTCTAGCTGTATGCGTCAATGAATATTTTTGTTCATTTTTTATAGATGAAAATGGAGAAATGGGACCTCTGTTAGGAAGAAAAAAAAGCAATTTTATACATGTGCATTTACAGAAGAGGAGGCTCTACTTCAGCTGTCAAAAATAAAAACAAATAAATGTATGGGATCTGATGGAATAAATCCAAAGTTAATAAATCACTAATGGGAGTACTCCAATAACATTGGAAATTAGCAAATGTGCCCATTCACACTAAAAGTAGTAGGTAGGAGTCAGGCAACTTCGTGTCAGTAAGTCTTACTTACATGTTAAAGGGACACAAAACGTTTTTTTTCATTTGTGCTTCTAATATAGAAGCACAAGTGGAATGTCCGTTTTCCCTAGTATGAGGATAAACTGGCGTGTACTTTTGATAGTACACGCCAGTTCATTCTCTGACTCGACAGCTGCCATGGTTCCATAGACAACTAGGTTCCCCCTGTTGATCCCATGCAAAAACAAAGGTCTCTCTCTGCGCTAGCAGTGAGAGACCCTCACATTTGGCTGTCAAAGCGGGGCGAGCCCCCGCTCTGATTGGCTGTGCATGTGCTGATGTGCTGACGTGCTGACATGTGCTGACGCTTATTCCAACTTGTTTAACCCTTGCTTCCTTCAAGGAAGCAAGGGTTAAACATAACATGTCCCGGGACTTATAAGTAAACCCGACGTGTATCTTAATAGTATCTGAGGGATAGGATTCTTGAACATTTAAAATCACATGGATTGCAATATTAGAAACAAAATGAGTTTACTTCAGGGAGATCATGCCAAACAATGTGATAGGCATAAGGCCATTCTACATGTAAGATAAGGCTAGGAACTAACAAAAGTGTTCAGAATTTTCAAAAATGTATTTTAAATTGGACTGAATGGTTCTTATCTGCCAACACATTCTAGGTTTTTAGCTACTACACAGGTCAATAGCAAGAAAACAGTACAGGTTAAGGATCTTTTATCTGTGGATTTTTACCGATTAAATTTTTTTTTTTTACAAAAAAATTACAATTTTTAAAATTTTATTTTAAATTAGGCAGACAAGATGGTCAGAATGGTTCTTACATGCCGACACATTTTTCTATGTGCTACTGAACTACCATAGTACAGGTCCGTCTTGTGAGCTGAGGCTAGGGCCTCATTTACCTAGACCTAGACCTAGGTTTTGTTGACTGCACTTGAGACTCCCCTAGCTACATTGCTATCTGAGTAAGGGGTATTGCAATTGGATGTTTACAGCACTAAAACATATTTTAGGTTGCACTTGTATTCCATTATAGTTCTTGATAATACATTTAATTGATGAAATATAATACATTTTAATAAAAAAAAATAATACTTACAGCAAGAGGATATTGGCACGCTAATAGCCAAAAAAATCCAAGCGATATCTACTTTGCTTAAACAAATTGTCTCTCTGTGTTGTGGTTGACCGCCCTCTTCTGTTACATGGGAAATGTTGCCAGGCACACCAGGTTTCCAAGTTCCTGCAGGTACTAGCCGGTTTAAAAAATTTCCAGTTGCTGTAGATCCAGCTGTGGAGATAGACATGGAATCCTTACTTGTGGGATCTGTCGAAGGATGCATGTCCAACATGGTAACACTGGTTGGTTTAACATGTGACTTGAAGCTTATATCCTTGGATATCCCAGGCAACAGTGTAAAGATGTTGGCATCATCAGATGTCTGTAGTGATGTTATTGATGGTGCTTCCCTCATAATTGCTGATGATGTTTCATTCTTTCCTCGTCTAATGGAGACCAACGACCCATTTCGGCTGAAGACATCCCATAATTTAAAATGATTGGGTTTGAAAGGCACTGAAATAGGTTCAGTGTTCTTTGACATATCAGTTGTAGGACTGGGAGGACCATTTATATGTTTGTCCTCAGAATCGTCTTGCACTGTACCACTACTAACAAAAGAGTCTTTATGAAATGCAAGAGTTCTCATGGAAGTGCTTGAGTAGAGTTCTGTTTTAAGGTAAGGCTGTGTGGATTCTGTGAACCCACCTGTGACATTTTTAAACATTTTCCTCTTGGTGTATATATTTCCTAAATTTGAAACAACCTGATTATTAAAAGATGGGGTTGCCAGCCTATCACCATAGTCAACATCATCATTGTTGGTTGAGGACTCGTACATTGTTTTTTCTGTAGATTCCATAGAAGGCCAGGTCATGGAATTTGCTGACTTCTGGACATGACCCAAACTGTAACTTGGTATCCTCATTGGTGGCTCTGTTGTAGTTTCTCCCAACGAACGATAAGATGGTACACTAGGAGAGGGCTTCTTAATACCGAATATCTTTTTCTCTGCCAGTGTCAAGACAAGTAGAACACCTACAAAAGAGTAATGTAACTGTGATTATAAGTTTTGCAGAAAATTGTAGAAAAACAATGGACAAATAGCAAGTGATTTTCTGTTGTATAGTATGAGAAAATGAAAAAAAGATCTGACATATAGCAATTCTGACAACTGTGTGGATTGCACTTTTTCCACTACAGACTGTCATTACTTGTCAGAGGTGCTAAAATAAAGGCAGTTTCAGATTTACTATTGGAACATGGAAACATCAATTCATATCATCTGTAAAAGTATCATAACATAAAACGAAAACATAAAAGAAAGGACTCAAAAATGTGTTGCACAACCCATTTGTATTTTTGGGAGAAGTATATATGTAAAATATTTTTTAAGCAACTTCATTTTCCTCACATTTTTATTATTTATAAAACAAGAAAAATCTATTATTTGTTAAAATCCAAACATGCACAGAATGGTTTAAAGAGCACCTGTCATTAGATTCAGGTAGATAAGCTGAGTATGACTGGAGCTATAGTTTGATAACAGCTGATATATTTGCTGTTCTTCCTACTTTATTGGAATTGCTAAATTTGAACATGTGATGTTTTCCCAGTATAATGGTAATCAGGGTTGCATTAACCAGAGGGCAAAGTGATCATTTGCCCAGGGTCCACTGTCATCCTTGCTCACCCACCCCCTACACTGAACAGCAAAGCACAGAACTTTTTCCCTTGTTTGGGGACAAAGATGGCACTGGAAATCAGTTTGTGAACAGAGATGTCAATAACAGGCAGTATGCGGACAACAATGGCACTGACAAGCTGTTTGGGGACAGAGATGACACTGGCAAGCTGTTTGGGGAAAGAGATGGCACTGATAAACTGTAATGCAATAAAGTATTATTTTTTTTGCACCACTAGGATTTTTTTTGTGTTAGTAGAAATATTGGGTATGAGGGTGGGCCCACTGCTAAAGACTTTGCCCAGAGCCCAATAGGGCCTTAAAGCATCCCTAATGGTAATAAAAATGAACCCAGAAAGGTAAATAGCTGGTAAGACTAAACCTAAAGATTATTTTGGTGGATATGGATCTTGGGAGATTATATTAACAGGATGTGAGGGAACAGCTATTGAGAATAAGTAGAATTATATAATACGATCTTGTGAATTGCTACTTGCAAATGCTTGATCTTGAAGGTCAATTCCTTTTCACCATGCCTAAATCAGTTACATCTTCTCCCAGTACCTACCCATTATCAAATTAAATCACATTTGCAAAAAGTCTTAATTTCTTTATACAAATTAAGGTCACACACCAAATATATTTATAAGGATCAGCATGTTCTTGGGAAATATTCTTTGGATTGATATATTTTCTTGAAATCTAATTAGTTGACCGCATGCAATTGTTCATCTGAATGCAGTTAGAATTTTGACTGTTATTCCTCTCCCTCCAAAGATGTTACTATGGTAACTCGGAAGAGTGGAGGTATGTTCTCTTTTTGGAAGAAACACTAGAATTTTGGACTAAATGAAAGTAATGTCAAACAAGAAGGTTTTATGTTTATTGCATGATTTGTTTCTCCTGCAAAGGATAAGACAGCATTTTATGTGAGTCCATAATTCATGCAATTCTACTTTGCCTCTATAGATATTCTGGAGAGGTAGCTTTAGTTTAACCACTTTGTAAAAATTGACGTGCAAGGCACGTCATGCACGAACATGCTGTTCATGACAATTGACATAACTGGCACATTATGCTGTGAAATGAGCATAGGAAGCGACCAACGGTTGCTTTCTATGTTCAGCCAGTGTTGCTGCAATGCCTCGATATCGAGGCTTCCAGCAGCAACACCTAAAGTTGTCCCGAGGGCACAATGCGATGCATGCCATTTCATTGTGACGCTGTCCTGTTGTAGCTTCAGACATTATAATGATCACTTCCATCACCTCTACAATCAGCAACAATATCTTTATTTTTTTGCCTAAGATCTAATGTTAGGGTTACCATTAGGATTAAGGTTAGAGTTGGGCTAGGGTTAGGTTTAGGGTTAAACGGTCAGTGTATGACAAAATGGTCAGGAAAAAGCAATACACTTCTTTAAGTTATCGCCCTATAACTTGCAAAAAACAGATAAACATTGGATATTTCTAAACTCAGGACAAATATAAGAATCTATTTAGCAGGTTTTTTTTTACATTTGTAAATGTGTAGAAAGATTTTTCATTTAGAAAAAGGTCTTTTTTTTCTTCTTCAGTTTTTCATCCTATTTTATTATTTTTTATTGTAAATTATATGCCATGATCACAATAATGATATCAAAATAAAGTTATTCTTATTCCGAGATAAACAATATACAAATTGTGTGGGCACATTAAATGAGACAGAATGACTAAAATGAACTAAAAGTCTGGTCACTAAGGGGGCTATTCGCTAAAAGGTGAGTTGAGGTGAGATGAGGTGAGTTGAGCTGAGATGAACATTTCATCTCACCAATTAGCAATACTTTGTGCCAGAACAAACTTTATCAGTTTGCTAAGCAGGGGACGACCATCACCAGGTTTGTACCTGCATATTGTATAGCTATATTGGTGAGATGAAATGTCCATCTCAACTCACTTCATTTCACCTAATGTCTGTTTTAGTGAACAGACCCCTAAGAGGTTCAAATGGTCAGAGCATCATATTTTCTGTGTTACAGACAATAAGGTCAAATATTACTTTGTCACAAAATAATGCTTAGTTACAGCATATTTTATACATAGAAATAGTTTTATACATTTCATAATACACATTTCTAGACATACATAACCTTTATTGTGATGATGTATATTTACACTAATATTCCCTCCATGCCTCTGTAATGTGTTGAATGTCGTATGTCCTCACAAGAGCTGACATGTTTTGGTCCTCCAGTGACTATAATGTAGCAAGCTGAGATCATGTGTCATGATAGAGTATCCATTTTCGTAGTTCTTAAGAAGTATTGAGAAATTCCTTTATTGCCTATATTGGTGTTCTATATTAACTTAGACATATGGTGAAATATTTATTATGAATCAAATATGAGTGCTCTCAGGATTATTATTATTTTTTGCAAAATGATGCCTTTGTAAAACTTTTGGATCTACACCGTCAGAATGTAATACAATATAATAGGCAACCAGAAGGGCATTTGAAATTGTTAAAGGCAGGGGCGTTGCTAGGTCTCCAAATGATCTGGGGCTAGAGCCCAGATGGGCTCTGTCACACACACTGTCTCTCTCACGCATGCACACTCTGTCTCTCTCTCACATACACACAGTTTCTCTCACACATACACACATGGGCCTATGATTAAGAGTGTGTGCACGCAAAACGTGTAAGGCGAGTCCCCCACATATGTCTTGCTATCTACTTATCCACTTTGTTGTATCGGATCCTGAATACATTTTTTACTTCTCACTGAAACAGGAGTGCAGACATTGTTATTTTCAGTCCTTGCCTCAATGCTTCAACAGCCTGATGGAGCACCTGTAACTCTGTGTACTGCAATATTGGAAGGATTTACTTATTGCCAAGAGTGGAGCCGGCATGTTTTAGAAGGAGACTCCTTTCTTGTTTGCTCTCTCAAACATACACACACTGTCTCTCTCACACATACACACACTGTCTCTCACACATACACACACTGTCTCTCACATACACAAACACTGTCTCTCACATACAGTCTCTCTCACACATACACACACAGTCTCTCTCACACATACACAAACTGTCTCTCTCACACATACACACACAGTCTCTCTCACACATACACACACTGTCTCTCTCACACATACACACACTGTTTCTCACAGACACACACTGTCTCTCACACACACACACATTGCATCTCTCTCTCTCACACACTCCGTCTCTCTCACACACACTACGTCTCTCTCACACACACTCTGTATCTCTCACACGCACACCAATTCTCGCTCACACGCACTCTGTTTCTTTCTCTCTCACACACACACACACACTGTCTCTTTCTCTCTCTCACACACACAGACACCCTGATACACACACACCTAGTCACCCTGAGACACACACATAGACACCCTGACACACGCATCTAGACACACTCTGACGCACACACACACATACTTACATACATTGAGACATCCACGCACATTCACACTTACACACAGACACATTTCTTCTATTTTTTTTATACCATTAATAAAATTTTATAACGTTGGTCCCCTTCCCTGCTTAGTTACCTCATTTGCAGGGAGGAGGACATTTCTCCAGCAGCAGGATATCTCTATTAGCATTGTTCTGCCAGATGTTAAGTGACATCCGGTGCACAGTCAATCCCACAGCACGATGGGGTGGAGCTTGTCCCGGTTGCGCTATGCTCAGTGTGGAACAGGTGCTGGAGACAGAGCTCTGTATAGCAGCTCTTCTCCTCCCGTGCCTCTCCCCCACTACAGCTTAAACCTCCGATTCTGGGACCTTGTCCAGAAAGGAGGAAACCTCAGGGGTAAGATGAAAAAAAGTTAAAATGATAGCCCTGGAGCCCCCAGGGCTATGCACCGGGGATTCAGGGCTTCAGCCCCACTAGCCCACCCCTAGCAACGTTACTGGTTAAAGGTACATCCTCATAAGGGGAGATTATAACTACTTTGGATATTAACAAACTATCCCTTACCTTAGGGATCCCACCCAGAGGGAATTTTATTGGCAGGCCGGTAACAAATCGGATTGAGGCCAATGGTAAGTCTACATAGTAAATAGTAAGATTGTAATTTTTGGCAGAATGGGTGGCAACCCTCTACTTCAATAGACTTAATTACTGTTACAATAAAGGGGCAAACAACACTCTATATTAAGCTCCTATATTCTTTATTTCTGCCCTTGTTTTGAAGAACAAACATTATATGTATTCATTTATCTTAACAAATGTTTCTTCTGAATGGATTTATATGAATGGCTTCAAATTCACCGCACAGGAGATGCATAAGGCAGTTTCCTACTTCCAGGTTTATGAAACTGCTGAATATCCCCATATCAACAGACTGGTGAAGCGATAAACTGTAATTACTTAGAACAGTCAAATCCTTGCTGTCTCCTACTACTGCCTACTGAATATACAGAATATGTCTGAAGCTTTTTCACTAATGCTTTGAAACTAACTGGAGCAATATATTGGTCTACATTCAAACATTTAAAGAGTCAAAATTGACCATGACTAGTGTAAAATAGTTCAGTAGACATAGATAATATTTGTGTCAACATTGGGTAATCAGTAGCACAAAGAATAGCCCACACATGGTATACATACGAAAAACAAAGTAACCAAGTAAACAATTAGGACATCCACCCTTTCCACAAAAAAACTGGCAAAAATGTTTTTTTTTAATCGGCCTTCTGCTAAAATACAAGCTTGGTGGTAGCATATTACAGGTTATATTTCCTGTTTTATAAATTTTATATCCCTGGAAAGTTGATATCTCATGAAACAATCATACAGGATTTCAATTCAGTGTGGTAATATTGTTGTTCTTGATTGGTTATTTGGATGTCATTGTGTCTTGCACTGAATAAGAAAGATTCAGACAATTGATTCTAAAACACTCACACCCTTTACAGGACTGTATTTAAATTATAACTAAAGGGACACTACCACTTACATAATATGTAACTAGATAACCTGGTCTTTTAAAACAAACACATATATAAATCATATGCCACTGTTTTTTAATTTTTTTTTTTATATATGATTGAATTAATTGCATATAAAAGGAAAAATAGAATTAGGTGTTTATCTCCTGGCTCCATTTTGTGATTACCGTATTTATCGGGGTATAACACGCACTTTTTCTCCTTGAAAATAGGGGGCAAATGATGTGTGCGTGTTATACGCCGATCGGTGGCTGAAAAAATAAAAAAAAACTAAAACTTACCTCATTCCTGCTCTGTCCCCCGGTGCTCTGAAGCTGCGTGGCTGTGAGGGAAGCGTTGTGCGCTCCCCTCCAGCCGCGCGGTCAACAAAGTGTGTTTTTTTTAAAACAAACTTTATTGTTCTGCGCGGCTGGAGGGGAGCTCACAATGCTTCCCTCACAGCCACGCAGCTTCAGAGCACCGGGGGACAGAGCAGGAGCAAGGTAAGTACTGGGGTCTGGGGAAGGAGGAGGGTGGCATAACGAGCATACTAAGGGGCAATATCCTAGCATATTACATGGCATATTGGGGGCGATATCCTGGCATATATAATGGCATATTGGGGGCAATATCCTGGCATATTAAATGGCATATTGGGGGCAATATCCTGGCATATTAAATGGCATATTGGGGGCAATATCCTGGCATATTAAATGGCATATTGGGGGCAATATCCTGGCATATTAAAATGGCATATTGGGCTTCAAAGTTCTTTTTTAGAAATTTAAGTTTTTTTTCCTGAAATTTCCTTCTTAAAATGAGGTGCGTGTTATACGCCGGCGCGTGTTATACGCCGATAAATACGGTATTTCCCATGATGCAATATCATCCAAAATATTCCAGCCAGTCTAGGTGGCTGTGTTTTTTTCCCTGCCTTCCAACACAAAGGGAGGAGATTGACCAGATCAAACAGTACCATAACTCCGTCCCCTTGTGATGTAATAGTTACATTACCTTCCCATTCAATGCAAGTCTATGATCAGAATTCTGATTTATAGACTGTATTATATTTCCCCTTCCCCAAAGTGAGATACTGGTGCTGTAAAGTCACTGGGGGGTGGCACCCAAAAACACTGTATTTCCAAAATATGCAAAATGGCGGCGCCCAGTCACACTTGTTTAGTTACAAATTCTATTAAATACAGTCACATTATAAAATCAAAATATATATCTGAAATCAGCAATACAAAATAAAAAAACCTTTTAATTTTTTGGTGGAAGTGTCCCTTTAAAGAATAAATCTCCCAATTTATTGTTATTGGCACATTGTACACAATTAATTTGTTACACTAACGATTACATAGAAACTTCAAAAGACTTCTGAGCACCAATTTTACTCCTAAATATAAATTTTATTTTCAATGTGCAGGCAACATAATGTTTAAATAACTTACTCCCGTTGCTTAAAAGGCTTGCAAGCTCACCCAATTAATCATGGAACCACTATTAGCCTTTCGATAATCACACAATGAGAATGAATTGATACAGTATTTCATTAGCACAGACACGCATGCGTTCCTTGCTTCTGTAATGGCTGTAGCACTGTGAAGGGCTGCTAACAAACACAGTTGGTGCTTTGTGATCACAGCAGTACAATGCAGAAGAGAAAGGGTTAATCCATTTGGGCCTTACTGCTGGTCTATGGAAGCCTCTGCTGGTTGCCATGCAACCGTATCAGTAACGCTGCATGCAGTGCACAGATTGAACATTACCAACCCTGCTTGTATTTTAATTTACCAGAGAAAAAAGGAAATCAGTGAAGGCTTGAATAAATTGTCTTTATCATTTCCAGTTGAATAAAAAAACAATATACTTGTATGAGGTTAATGTGAATTACAAGATGTGCACTTCCAGCGTGTAGATTGGCTAACCACTCGTGCTCTCCCAAGCTTGTACAACTCAAGCAGGAAGCTCAAGTGTCCTGGACCACAAAGCCATTGAGGGAGACTTACTTACAGACAAATACCATTCGAAAATGGCAAGCCCCTTAGGCTAATATTCACTAGCTAGAGTAGCCACAGCTAAGGCAAAAGACAACTGCTGCTGCAAAAGACTATAATAGACTGCGGCCACTGTGAGAACTACTCATAAAAGATCAAAATAAAATGGTGTGTAAATCAATTTTTGCCCATCTATCAATTCATCATACAATCATATTACATTCTTATAGGGCCACAGAGCAGAATGCCTATTTCCTTTTATATGAATGTATAGGTGTTTTACTCTATTCCTGACTTAGGTAAGAAATACCTTAAACATAGAAAGAGCTGTGATACAAGAATCTCAACACGATTTCTCTCAACTATAAAACACAGAAGCAATTAACTGAACAGTTAACTTTGGTGAACTAACAAATGAATTGCAGAAATCAGACAAAAACAGCTGAGCTGGAAAACAAGGTTGGAGAAATTGTACACCATGGTTATTTTGGCTTAATTCCCTGGTCAATTTACCCTAGTTCACTGTCTAGTTAATAGAAATCATAGGGGATTATTAATAAAAAAAATGAAAAAACTCCTGCTTATGAAAGTGTTGAAACGTTTTTAAAAAACTATCCGTGCCAGAGAAACCTGGTGCCTACATCGACTGTGTGTGAATTAGTCTTATCCATGGACGCACGAGGCTATGACGTGGCTATACTGATTGGCAGCTTGCTCTTAAATACTTTTAAATGAGGTTCGAAACTGAGGGCTATGCTTATAAAGACAAAACGCAATCAATTGTGGGCAATCTGCTAAAGAGGCAGTAAATCTAATTTTTCAGGGATCACTACCCATCTAAGGAGAATTTCTAATTCTAGTGTCTTGCACTGAATCCTTGCCTATGGTACAAATGTGTTACTATTTCTGAGATCGCATATTTTAACACATAACCATCATCGTTTTATAGTTTTAAAAAATTCAAGAGAGGTTACACCCTAAAAATATAAATTTGTTTTTTATATTTAAAATGGTTCCCAGGATGTTTACCTTTTATCCCAGTCTAATGTGTTGGAACAAACCTCTTTAAATCTTTAGCATGTTCTGTGCTCCTTCTCATACTACAGTACCAACATTTTGTGTCTGTCTCACACCAGCACTCTTGGGTCCAAAGGCAATAGAATATTTAATAAAAATAGAGGTACGTAATGTGCAAATGCGATACGGGAACAGCAGACATTTAACGTGTTTCATGTCTAGCGATACTTATGCCTAAGTAGAAGTAAGCTAGCATCAACACTAACATATTTTAGAATTAACAATTTGTTCCCTACAAAAAAAAATAATCGAATATAAGACGACTCTCATTATAAGATGACCCCCTCCCCCCCAAAAAAATTTGCACACTGATAAAGCTAAATGGAGTATGGTGGGCTTAAATACTTTATTTCATTTTATTTTAGCAGTTCTGGCACCTCTTCATAGGTATGTTTTTTGAAGTTTTTTTTTGAGTCAGCATATAAAATTGAGGCACTTTTTTATGACTGTTCTGGGGTAAAATTGGGCACCTTATAAAGTATTATGCTCTAAATTCGAGTCTGATTAAATGTGTGTTGTGTAATGTAATCAACTATAGCTTCACAATCATGGAAATTGTAGTTGTATTATGAGTATAGTAGTTCACGTATAGCCAGACATCTTTTGACCACTTCCAGTCTAAATCAAAATGCTTTTCGGAGGTGCAGATGCTGTAGTACTGTGGAATAGATGCACCAGGAATATGCACTTGTAATTATTCAGCACCATGCTCCATCTTTTTGTTTTAACATATTGTTTAAGCAATATTGACAAAAGATGTGCTGCGATAAACTATACTGCTTTTTAGAATTCCTCAATATTTGTGGCAACTACTTAGCAGTGGAACCTCTTGATGCTTAAACTGCTAAGTCTAACAACAAGTCTGAGCTAGACGAGGTGAATGCATAAGTAGATTGAATAACGATTTGGTTTATTCAGTGTAAATCACAAAATACACCAGTCTATAAATACTTCTGTGGGTGCATGTTCTTACATGATTCTATGCCTTCTGTGCAGCAGGGACAACCTTAATCCAAAATCTAAATAAGACAGCCCAGGCCTGATAATAACATTTACAATATGATGGAGATATTAAGTGAAAAAAGTGTTTCATTGCAAAAAGAAATATATGGCACGCCTCACACAGTGACAAATGAATTCCGTGGAACTGCATAAGCAAAAAAGTATAAACTTTACTCACTGGGCTGGCCTACTCTGAGGCTGAGGTTGCACCGTATTGTAAATAAAGTCTATTCTGTTTTTGCTTATGAAGTTTTACAGAATACATTTGTCACCGTGTGAGGAGTGCCGTATATTTCTTTTTTGTCTTTATCATTGAATACAGTTGAGATAAATACAAATTAAACATCCCATTGAAAATTAGTTGTTTTGTCAAATCGGCAGCCAGGGACTCCACCACGCATATAATATTCTCATAATTTAGATGTAGGCTGTTTGCGGCTAGCCGAAAGTAACATTTTTAAAAAGCACACCTTACACCTTTTGAGCTGCTGAACAAGTCATAATCATACATCTACAAACAACAAAAGAGGAACATGCATACTAGAATAGGAAGAGCCATCCTATTGTAGGAAACAGTCCCTGGTTTTTGTTGATCAAAAACAGGCCTCAATAAAGTTTAATTACAATTGTATTTTATCCATGCTACCAATTCCCATGCTAGTGAATGTGAAGTTGAAACATTTTTAATAATTAACAATCATAAAGCATTCCCAGCGGGTCCTATGTTGGTTTACATATTACTTTTACAGGGCTCTTGCAATATTACACTAGACTAGTACTTAAAGGGACTGTCTAGTGCCCAAAATGCATTTTCAAAATATTAATGCATATTAATGTGCTTTCAAATTACTTGAAAATGCATGTTTTACGGTCATGACATTGGTGTGCGTGTGAGTCATGTACACGGAAGCTGAGAGGATGAAAGAGGGGAGCGCTTGTTTGTAGCAGATACGACAGGAGGCAAGAGGTGGCATCACATATTGTGGTGTCTTCCGACGCATGCAGATTTATTGGACTATATTAGGGACTTGGAGATCAAGGGCTCAGTTAAGTGTATTTTGTTAAAATCGTCCGATTGATGCTGTTCCAATTATTTGCACACACCTGACAGACAAATAAGCTACCGAAAATGTGGTTTATGTTTCACAGTCATACAAGAAGCGTTTTATGGTGACCTGTTTGGATATTAAGAGAAAGCAATAGGAGTATTACATACTGCAATGGACCCCAAACAAAGGGAACAGGTGAAGGATAAGAACAAAGAAAAGCTTAAAAGATCTAAAGGAATGCCTACCTTTTATTCACATAAATCTTCCTCAAATTCATCTGAAATGTTAAATCAATCAGCATTAAATCTAAAAGCCGCGGAAAGTACAATGGATGACTCTCCAGCAATATCTCAGGTATCACTAAATGCGACACTTGAGAACCTGTACAAGAAAATTAGGTCATTAGAACTCCAGTCCGATATTAAGGCTGATGTAGCCCAATCACACCTCACTATAGAAATGAAAACGGTACAGGTTAAAATGAAGCTCTTAGAGCAGATATTATTGTCTTGAAACATAGGACCTAATGTCTACATTTGCTGACATTTCTCAGGCAACAAGACTCCAGACGATTACTAAGAAGTTACGAGATAAAGAAAGCTCCTATAAATGGGGGTTCCCGACTAAGCTTAACATTTTCTATCAGGGCAAGAGCTATTTTTGTGATAATCCTAGGCAAGCCAGAGACTGTCTACAACTGTGGGGTGTGACACAAAATGACTGATTTTCTCTTTCTCCTCTCGCCCTCTGTTTTTGCCTTCTCTACCCCCCTTTTTTTTCTTTTTTTCTGCTCGTTCTGCAATATGTTTCAGTAGCTTAATTAAACAGCGCTATTTGATGTTAATGTGACTGGTTAAATCCAGCGGGATTATACCTAGTACCAGATTAGTTTTTGGTACTTAGGTTACTATAGAATATTACCTCCTCACAGTTTTTGATTGACTGTCATCACTTAAGATTTTTTGTACTTAATTTAATGTTTTTTGTGTCAATGCATGTGGTGGTATGTTATTATCCTGACCCTATTAGGCCTGATTTTAAATGGAGGAGGGAAAAAAGGAAAAAATGGGGGGAAAATACATTTTTTTTCTCTTTTTTCTTCTCTTTTATTGTACTATATATTTAGATTTAATTGAGTGAACACAAGACAGTTCTCATTTTCTTATTTTTTTATGTTTATGTGAACATAATACACAGTATTGGTGCCCTATTCTATTTAATTCTATTTATTTATCTATTTATTTTTCTTTGTTGTTTAGAAGACATACAACTTACATTTTCAATTAACAATTTAGCAAGTGTTCCATTTGTCACATTCATCCTGAAATTCCTGTGTCAATTCCCTTTATGTATAACTCTCTTGATTTTTAACCTGTATTGTTCAGGACAAGATGTGGCTGCTTTTAATAGGTAAGAGGTACTAGGTTAGAATATAACAACAGCCTAATGAGGTATTAGTGGTTTTAGAAAGCAATCCAATTGCTGCCATATCTGCAGATCCCAAACTTTATTAACTACATTATGATTTGAAGATGAGTAAGTCATCCTCCAGAGTCCCCAGCTGCTTGACAGTCCATGAGTCTGAATACTGGAATTTGGTGATTATCTGCTGGTAGTGGATCTTTCTCAATACCAGTCTCTTGGGCTCACAACTGGGTTTAGGTCTGTCATTTATTATGCTTTAATAGTCTCTGACAGCTACTGATTTGTAGCAGGGAGCTGAGATGATTTTCTGCTCTGAAATAAAAGCTGTTCCTTTGTTTTCATTTTGGAAAAATTGAAATAACAAAGAAAGACTGGATTAGTGACTTTTTATCTAAATAAACAAGGCAATTATTGGAGCATGGAAGACCTTACCAGAATATTCTCTTTTCTACTTGGCCTCCTAGTTATCCTGTTGAATGTTGTATTCAGACAACTTTGATAGAGAATTTCTCCCATAAACTCCTCTTCACTAAAATTCGAGAATAGCTTGAGGAGGTCGACTTTGGAGGTCGACTTTCATTTTGAGACTAGTCAAATTCGGAACCGGAATTAGACTTAGTCTCAAAAATAGCTTTGATCATTTCATCTCCCATTACTTTCAATGGGGAAGATTCAAACCTTTTTTTTTCAAACTCAGGTTCAAAATGAAAATCGACCTCCAAAGTCGATCTCCTCAAGCTAAAACTTGAACTTTAGTGAATTCCATGCACGCTTTCTGTGTATGTGAAACAGTATTATCCTGCTCATCATTTTGTACTATTAATAATGTTGTGTCATCTAATAGAGTGAAATGTATTATTTACTTTTCTGAGGAATAACCTATTACATTACCGACATTACCTACCCTTAAGGGTATATTCAGTATGCCTAGATCAAGCCTAATTGTGGAGAAATCTGCAACTAGGTTACACAATATGGTCGGTTTTGACATCAAATTGTCAATTTTGGGCGGAATTTCATATTTGGTTCGGGTGTTTTGGGAGAGGGGTCATTGATCTGCGTCATGACACAATAGCAGGAGGTAGAGTCTCATACAGTTGGAGCTGTGCTTTCTCATGTTGGAGGTGTAAATCTTTGTGCCTACCCATGTATGGGGTATCGGATATATCTAGTGTGTCTATGACAGTTGTACGCGGCTGCTTCACCTCTGACCTCTGACAGTTAAGCGCAGCAGTTTTAACGCTGAACTGTTAGTGGTGAAGATGAATGCGGCCGCTTCATCGCGGCAATGTAAGAGCTGACATTTATGTTTCCTAACCATTTTCTCCTACAGTGACCTTTTGACCCTAATCATCACCCTAACCCTAGCAGTAACCCTAATGTTGCTGCTCTTAAGGCATTAAATGGCCCTTCCTCTTTTTAGGTCACATAGTTGTAGTACAGTACCTTTTTTTAGGTCAAATTCTGGTCTGCATCCCTGCTGCCTATATTTAGTTCTTTATGACATACTGATATACATAGTTTAAAGGTGGAAGAAATTAACTTGAGATACCTGGTACTTGTACCAGAGAGACTGCAGTTTAACCTTGTGGAAACATGCAACACTTTGTGACATTATATGATTCTGCCCCAGACACAGTCCTGGGATGTGGGCAAGAATGCAATACAAATTTATTTATAGGGTGTTACCACACCACTCTTGTTAGATAGTGGTATAATATGCAATATGGTATTTGCCATGCTATAGAAAAAATGTGTCCCCAGCAAGAAAGAAGGCCCGGGGAAATACTGTGTGAAACTATCAACTAATAGATTAATTAATGAAACATTAGTTCTTGACATAAAATTGATAAAAGTGTTCACAGTTTCTTAACAACCTTTACAGGGAGCCCGGCAGAGCCCTAGTACCAATAATTACATGTTCCAAATAGATAGCAGCAGGGAGAGCATTTACCTCTCACTGGGTGTCTTTTTTATTTTGAGCATAAACAACATGGTGTTAGATATGCAAATATGCCATGTTTGTTTCCAAAGCTTGTATTTTATATCCCTAATGGCACAAAGGGCTCCATCAGCCAAAATGTGAATTACATTTATATTCAATAAAAATTCTGATAATAAAAAATGCATTTCTTGTCTTCATTTCCTTTTATTTGCCCAATGCATCGCCCCACAGCCATTTGCCCACCAGACTTAGCCAATGCTGCCCCTACCCCCAAGACTTAGCCAATGATGCCCCTACCCCCCAAACTTAACCAGTGCTGCCTCCGCCTCCCTACCAAATGCTGCCTTCCCCTCCCTCCCTCAGACTTGCCCAATGCTGCCTCCCCCTCCCTCCCCCAGATTTACCCAATGCTGCCTCTCCCCCCTCACCCAATTCTGCCTCTCCCCCTACCCAATGCTGCCTCTCCCCCTCACCTCCACCCTCTCTCACCCACTGATGCCTCTCCCCTTCCTCCCTCACCCAATGATGCCTTTCCTCCCTCCCTCACCCAAACTAACCCAATCTCTCTGGTGGTTAGTGGGGGCAGCCAGTGGATGTCTGCATGATACGTACCAAGGCAAGAATACAAAATTGTGACCCCCATTATAAGTTCACAGCAGTTATTTTGCAAAAAAGGGAAATCAGGTGAATAAACAACAAGAAAATTAGTACATAACTGACCACAGACATGGTAACTATAGCTCTTATTGGTAAACAGTTAACTAAACAGATGGTGGGGAAGCATAGCTAGCACTCAATAATATATAGTGCCCATCCATATAGTGCCCATTGTCTGCCTACAATACACAGCTAGCATTATGAAATACTTGGTTGGCATCATGGGATCTTTAGTTCACAGATAACATTTGTCTCTCCACTTGCTCTGTTGGCTAAGCTTGTTAGGAAGTATTTTTTTTTTGTTTTAATTAAAAAAAAAGAAAGAATATGAGACCCCACCAAGGTTACTATTTCCATTGTCTGGTTGAGGGGCTCAGTTGTTCTCTATTTGTCCAAGAGAGATCTTCCATGGTGATCAGGCAAGTGATTGTAGCCAATTGCCACATGCAGGAGGTGAAGCGGAGATATGATTTAATTTCCTTCTATGAATGGCCTACATACAATGGATTTCTGGACATATCTTTCTCTGTTCTTGGCAACACAGACAAAGTAAAACAAGATGCCAGAATATTATAGCATTATAAGGTATCAGCAGAACACGAAAAGCACAGGTCTCTGTTATTATTTGTTACTAACAAAAAAAAAAAAGTTAATACTATACAGTAGACATGTGCAAAACTAACCATTTTCGTTTCGTTTTCGTCCATTCGGACGAAAATTTTATTTATTTCGTCTAAAACAAATTTCGTTCATTACTGCATTTGTTTCAGACGAAATTCGTTCATTATTTTCGTTTCGTTTCGCTTTATTCGTTCGTTTTATAGAATATGTGTAATACTATTGGCTTTCTATAAACCGAACGAGAGCCCCATTCATAAGAAAATCTTATGAATGGGGCTCTCGTTTGGTTCGTAGAAAGGCAATAGTACTACACGTTTTCTATAAGCCGAAAGTCTATAAGCTGAAGGTCGTTCGATTTATAGACTTTCGGTTTATAGATTACATAGAATTACATGTCTATAGAACGTTCGGTTTATAGAATAGCAATAGGATTACATGTATTCCATAAGCCGAAAGTCTATAAACCGAACGTTCGGTTTATAGACTTTCGGCTTATGGAATACATGTAATACTATGGGCTTTCTATAAACCGAACTAGAGTTCCCATTCATAAAAATTTATGAATGGGGACTCTGTTTCGGTTTATAGAAAGCTAAGAAGTTGAACGAATGAACGAATGGTTTAATATAAACGAAAATCATTCGTCCATTCGTGCTATAGTATTGGCATTACTATATACCGAAGTACAGTCGGTTTATAGAATGCCAATAGACTTACATGCATTCCATAAACCGAAAGTCGTTCATTATGTCGGTTTATGGAATGTAGTGTACTATGCTATTGTATTCTATAAACGGACTCTATTTCGGCTTATAGAATGCCAAAAGTACTACGAATGGACGAATGAACGAATGATTTTTGTTTATTAACCATTCGTTCATTCGGCTTTTGTTAGCTTAGCATTTTCGTTATTCGTTTTTCAAACGAATGAACGAAAATGCTATTTTCGGACGAAAATGCATTCGTCCGAAAACAAATCCACATGTCTACTATACAGTTATATATCCAGAGCTGAACTGTTATTAAAAAGCAGACGTGGATTTTCTTTGATACCAGTTGTACATGTATCTCATCAAGTCGCAACAGCAAGTAAATAATATCAAATACTAGTAAGGTAAAATATAAATATGGCCATTTTCTCTTTATTTTTTGGCTAATGTCTTTCTCCTGGCGTTAATGATGGTGATGGTGCCTGGAGTTTACCATCTTTTTATTGATTCTATACTATTCTATTTTATATTAGCAAACAGTTTTTTTTCTTGATTCACTTGATTTGCAAGATCAATGTCGCTTCTGGAAGTTCTCCGACCCCCTGAGCTAATACTTGGATGAGCAGATGTACGTTATGGCTCATGCAAGATAAATAGGCCACATAAGCACAGAGCTCTAAGGAATGGACAGATGTTTTAAGTTGCCTCATAAACGTTTGATGCTATTTAAAAGTGGCGTGACCCCAATTTTATTAATAATTATTCAACAAAGGCTCAAACCTTCACCTGTTCTCCAGAAGCATCAATCACTAGGTCAGATTACAAAAGATTTGACATTAGGTAAAAGGTCATTATTGTTTTTTTTACCAAATGTAAGGATGAAAACTTGTGATATCTCAATGTATCCTTCTTGGTAAAATACTTTATAAATGAACAACTAAATAAGTAATAAAACTGTATGAATTCCAGAAAAATATACTTTTTCTATTTTATTTAAACACAAAATAGGAAAGTTTGAGAATGTATTAACTTGAAGGCTCAGGGCTCCCATCAGGGAAGTACAGCCAGTACCACAGTAAGGAGCACAACAGTTCTAGGGGCCCCACAGACAGAGGATGACTGGGTGCTGTGCACAGACCTACTTAAGTATTAAAATATATTTATAGGCAAAAAAATGTCCTATATGGTCGTCTTTTCTTTTTTCACAAATTAAGAGTTGGGGTGGGGTTCAAGAAAATACAGTATTTGGGGGTGTTATCATAATGTGGTGCTGGTCAAATAACTGCCACCACTATCACTTCAGGAGCACTTGCGCCTGGCTATATCTGTGGCTGGGCATAGAAATGTCTCCTTGTTGGCAAGGTATGGGGGTAGTAGAAAAGCGCACTGTAACAAGACAGGAAGGCATGGTAAATATGCTCATATTCATCTGTACAGTGCACCAGGTCTTCATATAAGTACCAGCCTCCTACAGATTAGCAGCACCTAGACCACCAGGTGGAGTGTGGACAGTGGAGGCCCAAACCATAAGTTCTATAAAATCTCAAAATTTCTGATGGCAGCCCTGTTAGTTCTACTAGGTGAAGCGCCATGAAAAAGCAGATGGACCCATCTGAAAATAAGAGAAAAGAGGATGGAGCTAAATACCACTTAGAAGAGTCTCAAAGCCAAACCCAAAAATGTCCCTGGTATAGATATGTGATATTTGTGGGTTGAATGTTTTTTTTTTTGTTTCAGTCTGACTTACTTTTTTTCCCCCATGAAATTTATCTTGGATGAATTTCTGTGACATAAAAACACTATTTTCTCAAGAATTTTTAAAATTTAAAAAATACTTTTTTTTGTTGGCTAGAAATCAAAAAAAGAACAGTTGTCTTTCCTCTTATTTAAAGAAAAAACAATTGTATTAAAAAAAAATCTGTATTCAGTATTAATTAGAATAATTGTCACGGTACCCACCGTGACTCTTACCCCTGGCAGGCACAGGGGGCCAGCCTCCTGTCTAGAGACTATGGACCTTGTTAGAAGCCCAAAGCTCCTAGAAGAGCTGTTATCACTGGCCCCTTCACAGACTTCCCTTAAGTCTGGCACTAAATTCAATTATGTTAATGTTTTCTATTGTGTTACAATTAAACTGTTTAAATGTCATTGTTCAATCTATTTTTATCTAATCTTGTAATGTCTAAATACTGTATGTGTGTTACTAAATAAAGAATGCTCATTTTTATTAACCTTACAAGACTGGTCTCTTCCGTTATGTTGGGGGATTTCTGAGCAGGGCTGAGAGTGATTATAGCACGTGTCACGGTACCTGTCATGAAGTGAATCATGACAGTCTGCGTGACTGGGGTTCTTGGAGGGCCCTGAGGGCCAAAAACCTCCCGGTGGACTTTGGACCCTGTCTTTGGATATGCAATATTTGGGGGTACATACTTTGGGGGCATCAGTGACACCCTGTTTCAATACAGCTGGACTTCAACACAGGCTCATTCAGAGTGTCAGCCAGGACCTGTACCTTGAGATCCAAGCCTTTGCTCTATTCATTGTGTTTCCCCCAGGTTAAGAAATGTTAGTAAATGTAAGTTTTGAATTGTGCACTTATCCAATCAATAAGTGTTTACTGTCCTGTGAGCCATCTATGGTCTCCTGTAATGTGGATGTCTGGATCTAAAAATGGCATGTTTATTGTAAAGTTGTACTGTAGTTAATTACCTGTTTTAGGTTAGGTTTTCTATTGTCTGAGACTTACCATAATATAATTAGTTTATCCTGTGCTTCCCCCCAGTTGATGTCATATTTGTGTGCTTATAAATTTGTGCTGTTTGATAAATACATGTTGTTCATTCTTGCTGTACCTAACTGCTAGTGGTCCTGTCTGCTATTTTGGTACAAAGAGCAAGGTTCAAGCATCTGGGTGGATGCTGAGCTTTAATCGGGGGCTAAGGAGGTGATTTCCTACAACAGGCAGAGGTGCTACCAGCCTTTGGTAGTCGTCCTGTTATATTGGTGGCAGCTGTGGGATCCTCCTTGCAAGAGCCTAGTGGATAAGCAGCAGGTCAATTGCAAGGGATTGCAGCTGGCATGATGGTGGCTGAAATGTATTGCTAGTTTTTGCAAAGCTCGCACTATGGGCGAGGATTACGAGCTTGAGGATGTGCTGTATTGGCGAAATTATACCCGCCGGGAGAGATGGTGGAAAGCTGTCCAATCTTATCCGTACTCCCAGGAACAGGGTGTCCCAAACGATACTAGAAGGTTCTTTGTACTGATGGACTTTTGGCTACCGTACCTGGGAGAACAGCCAGGAGAGGAGTTGGAGTCTGAGCTGGATGCTCTGGTCAATGCAGAGGTTACCTTGGATGAAGGATACCGGGCCCTATGTTGGCTTGCAACCCAGTTGTGTCCAGAACTGGGGGACCCGGACAATCCCCCAGAAGGCTTTGGCGGCCCTGGATTTATATATGAAATCCTCCAGGATGAATGCAGCTTTGGTTCCCCAGAGAGGTGACGGAGAGAGGAGTATAGGGAGATGGAGGTCCCAGATGGGCTCAGGTTGGAGGCTGATCTTGTCTATTTAGTTACCCAAGGTTGGGAGCTGGAGCAGTCTTACCAAAAACTGTTTGATTGTGTTCAGCAGCAACCCCCCAAAAATAGATGCCCCAGTGTTTCCAGAGCCTGATAGGAACACTGCCTGAGTCCCCAACTTATCCAATCAATAAGTGTTTACTGTCCTGTGAGCCATCTGTGGTCTTGCTGGGTGGAGCTTTATTCGGGGGCTAAGGAGGTGATTTCCTACAACGAGCAGAGGTGCTACCGGCCTTGGGTAGCCGTCCCGTTACAGCCTGTTTGAGAGACTTTGTGCTGACCGGGACCTGAGGAGGTATCTTGTGGAACCTACAACGGGCAAGAGACATCATAGCTCTTGGCATCCTGTTACAATAATCAAATAAATAATAAGAGAAAAGGGTGAAGAGATAACAAACATACTCATTACAACCCCAAAGTGTATTTAACAAAAACGCACAATAAACATAGTTATGTTATCTGTTATTCCAGATTGTTATCTCTAGTTAAACCTTGGCTCCATATTTTATGTGTGGCAAAGAAGAAACATAATAGTGACCCATAATAAAGCTTGTTTCTTATACTGATCCAAAAGCTGCCAGATGTAATTAGTAATTAATAGTAACTATATATGGTGATTCTTTATCACTCTGTACAATGTTTTCAATGTACAATGTCACTCTGTACAATGAATTTACTTCCAACTTTGTCACTAGACACACTGGTAACATCTATAAACAGTACAAGATCATGTGCCATAGTTCCACCTTTATCTTCGGCATCATCAAGGAAAACAAAAGTTTATTTTTTTTTTATTATAAAGATTGAATTAGTATTACTTTTTTAGTATAGCTGTTTTAAAAAGAGATGTACACAGAGGGGAGTTAACTTTTCTTTTTTGTTGCATTTAAAATATATTAAAAGTCCATCATGTTTAAAGATTTCACTCTATTGTCTGGCAGGTGTGAAATGTGTTATGAGTTATAGAGCAAAAGAAACATTAAAATTCCTAATAGTGGCAATTTGAAAGAGAGTCTGCCATTAAACGATGATTGCTAGGTTGATACTGAATATAAAGAGGATGTGTGCTCTATTAAGATTACGAAGAACAGCACCATTGGAATAAAGAAGAATAATCTATCTTAATTATTTGTTCCTTTATTTTCCTTTAGACACAGCCAAATTTTAAGTTTATTTAATACATCGCCTAAACCATGGCTTGACAAATTTAATTTGATTTTAGCAGCCAGACAATCACGCAAACATACAAGCAATCCATAAACACACACGCCTACTTTACATATACACATATATACAAACACCTCACACACACCTACTTTACATATACACATATATACAAACACCTTACACACACCTACTTTACATATACACATATATCCAAACACCTCACACACGCCTACTTTACATATACACATATATCCAAACACCTCACACACACCTACTTTACATATACACATATATACAAACACCTCACTCACACACCTACTTTACATATACACATATATACAAACACCTCACACACACCTACTTTACAAATACCCATATATACAAACACCTCACAAATCACCTACTTTACATATACCCATATATACAAACACCTCACACACGCCTACTTTACATATACACATATATACAAACACCTTACACACACCTACTTTACATATACACATATATCCAAACACCTCACACACACCTACTTTACATATACACATATATACAAACACCTCACACACACCTACTTTACATATGCACATATATACAAACACCTCACTCACACACCTACTTTACATATACACATATATACAAACACCTCACACACACCTACATACAAACACCTCACACACACCTACTTTACATGTACACATATATACAAACACACACCCACCTGCCACAGTCTTTTCTTGGTTTCTTCTTAACGTGTCCCACCTCCCTGCTGCTTTACCTCATTGCAGGGGAGGGGGACATTTGTGTTGCAGCCGATCTTCATTGATCGGCCTGCTGAGTACCAGGATGTCACGTGACGACACCCGGCACTCAGACACGCGTTGCGCGAGGGGGCGGAGCTTGCAGTCTTTGCCATCCGCAGAGAGTTTACCCCCTCGGGCTGCAAAAAAATAATAAGGTCTAATTTTCTGGTTGCTGTTGCAACCTGGCACCTGGGGTTTGTCAAGCCCTGGCCTAAACATTATTTATACTGTGAACCAGAGAATAAAAAATATCTGTACATTGTTTTAGCAGAATTGTAATCAAATGCATACATTAAAAGAAAAATAGGACAGAAATGAACACAGGGTATCCCCTGTTTATGATATCACCTTTGGGCTTGATATTGCTAATTAACTTTTTTCAATGGGAAATGTGTTTTTTGACATTCTGAGTCACAAAGTGATGTCAACCAGCGCACATCACAAATACATTTAAAACACATTTTCACTTAATTTACACATTTTGTCTCCATTTACAGAATAAATAATGTCGAGGTTGGCAGAGTCCCTATAAATAATAAGGCAATTGCTGAGATGATGTTTTGTTATTTGCAAATTGCAGTTCTTAAGTTAGTGGATCGCTTGCTAAGGTAAATGTAATAATACATTAGAAGAAAATGTAATGGCATAAGGGCACAATAAGTAACTATATAAAATTATATAACATAATAGGAGCGCTATATATTAAAATATCTTTCACCTCCAGGCAATGATAGCCAAGGGTTCTCAGTGACCTGTTGAGGTGTGACTTTGAGGTCCCTGTACCTCTAAAATTTAATTCAAATCTAGTCTGGTTTTGTCAGGTCTAGACTGTAGCTTTGTGTACCTGAAACTAGGCTGTGGTGACTAAATTCTCTCTATGGACAGGCCATACCTGCTACCAGTTTTAAAATGATTTCTACTATAGATAAACAGAATATCATCTTCATGAACCAATAAGTCCACAAACTAATTGCTCCCGTGTGCAGAGCCTGCAATATTATTGTGCCAAATAATTCGTTCATTATCACTCCACATTAAATGACTCTGTTGAGATGGCTAGTGATGCCGTCAGGGCAAAGATTTTGAAAGCATAATCTGCTACTATATTATGGGAGAAGAAAGCTGTAATCCAAAAAGTAAAAAGCTATGTATTTTTAATCATGTTCATTGCATGGTCGCATAAGTCAAATTGCACATACTGATACCAACCTGGCAGTGATAAAGATTTCAACCTGGCAGTGATATATGTCACTGTACAACCTATCCAATTACAAGAAGAACATGCCACAATAGGTACATGCGATGGGACTAGAGTTCAGAATAACCACAACTCCAAAAGGTGTACTACGTTTACTCCTTCTCAGACCTCTACATAAATCCATATGTTTAAATGTCGCAGATAGCTCCTCTTTGATCACTTACAAAATTTCAGAACGAGATGAAATTAAAATAAGGTCACTCCAAATGTGACCCATGCACTATGCCTATAGTGGTTACTTAATCATGTAGGCTTAAAATTAGCCTTTGTGCTTAGATGCACAAAGCCTGATGTATTAGCCTGTTCTCTGAGCTTGGGTGTGCTGTTGGTTATAGTGTATCTCTGTGCATTGACCTTGACTCCTGTACTTGTGACCTTGAAAGTTGGCTTCTTCCCAGAGTCTTTAGGAATATCCTTAACCCCGCTGTTAGTCTGATCCTAGGTATTCCTGCTAAGTCCTTACAACCTCATGTCAAGGAATCACACTGTGGTTGTTAATATTAGATACTATCACTTAATGTGTTTCCAGTCTACATGTCTGACTATAGAACCAGGATAATTTCCTTTTCCATATACGTATTTATTGGTGATTTAATTAAAAGTTTTAAAAAAATGACATATTCAACTTGGTGAAATCATGCATAATTCTTATACTTGCAGAAGACAAGTGTGCCTTTCAGCTAGTTTAATATAATTTGGCTGATGCTTAAGTGGCATGTGTGGAAATACATAGGCTGTACATTTACAATTAGAAACCATTATATGCTGAACAAACTGATTCATAGAATCTTTTGTAATTGCGTAGGTGTACTGTGCAGATATGGCAAGGAAGAACAGATGGCGTCTGTGACCCAAAGGACCAGGAGAATATGTGAATCATCCTGTGGTTAATTAGAGCAGACGACACAAGGAAATTGTTGTTGTATTACTCTGGCAAAAGGAGTTGACAATGATGCTATTTATGTTGCCAAACATGCTTTATGGAATATGTTCTGATAGTATATATTTTCTCTCGTGCCATCTGTGGCATTCTTCACCATTTCATTCATCAGTGTTGGTGAAGTCAGCATTATTAGCTTGTCATATTAAAGTCAGAAAGCCCTTACTAAGGAAAGAGAATTGTATAAAAATAGGCCTTAGGTTTGTATACAGGACAAGACAAAAGGTTATTCTCTTAAAGGACCACTTGACTTGAACCTGACCTTCCTTTTTAATACAGCTAAAGAATTATAAAAATATATATTTATTAATATTTTAAAATCTGTACCCTATATATTCTTAATTTACTCACATAGACTCTTATGCATAAATCATGTCTTAAACAGGAACAAAATTATAAAAAAATAAAACTGCACTTATAGCCAAAACAAAATGTGCAAAGACATAATTAACTACCCAAAAAAATATATGAGCTGCCACACATTTTTTCTATTCACAAAGACTAACAAGATTGTCGATCTGCATCATCCAAGAGATGTATTGATTGATTCAGATTTTGACATTCCAGCGTGTAGGCATCCAATACACATTCTAATTAATCTATTTGGGAAAATCAGCTTTTGACATCTCATTGTATGCTGTGTATCTCATTTGTAGGCCTGGGAGGTGGTGAAATTGGAATTTTGTGTAAGAAAGAAAATGGTTGGGGGTGGGATACGAATGGGACTAAAGAAACAAAGCAAAATAGAGAGATATGTATAAATGAAAATTTTATGAACCTACCTTTTCCATAAGTTGCTCTGGAAACAACCAGACTCTGGTTCTAATTTAGTAAAACTGAATGAAGCTGAGTTGGAAAGTTGCAAATACCTGATTTGCAAAGTATTACAAATACCTGATTTTTGCACTTCACTTGCTGGTAACTCCCATTAATTGAAGGTAGTAGGATTTTTCTTTTGTGAACTATAAGTCAAACATTTTGCCCTGTGTATTATTTCCAGAAGCTGGCCTTATTGGTGGGCCTAGGGTTGAGCCCCAGCCAGTCAAAGAATAGCTTGAGTTAAATCTATGCAGGCAATAGTATGGCTGTTATTTTTTGAAGGAAAAGTGGTAACTCTAGGTGAGTATTTGGCCCCTGACTAAATACTTAGATTACCTGTTTGTTAAACTGTATTTTCCTTGGTTACATTAATATAAATAAAAAGTGGACAGCACTCAGAATAAAAATGTATAAATGACACAAATACACAGCTTCCCAGTGCCACTTTTGTCCTCAAACAGCTTGCCAGTGCACGTTTGTGCCCATCCAGCTTGTCAGTGCCATCTTTGTCACCAAACAGTTTATTAGTGCCATCTTTGTCCCCGTCCAGCTTGTCAGTGGCATCTTTGTCACCAAACAGTTTGTTAGTGCAACCTTTTCCCTAAAACAGCATGCCAGTGATATCTTTGCCCCCCAAAAAACTTACCAGGGCCATCTTTGTCCTAAAACAGCTTGCTAGTGCAATCTGTGTCCCCTCACAGCTTGTCAGTGATATATTTGCCCCCAAAAAGCTTGGCAGTGCCACATTTCTCCCCAAACAGCTCTTTATTTCCCCCACCAACTGACTATGAGTGTCTGATATCATCAACATCTGATGCTCCAACTTCAATTAAGGCTTCAAGCATAATGGGTAGAGCATGAAGTCTGTGCCAATGCAGTTGGCACAGATTTCATTCCTCACGAAGCGCTTCACCATTCTGTGCTTCCCAGCTCTGCGTAGTGGGAGCGTGAGTGAGTGGGTGAGACTCCCATTACCAGTGCGCCCTGAGTGGGTACCCACTGGTTAATATGGCCCTTACTGAAAGATACACAGCTGGACAGAGATGATGGTCATTTAATTTACATCACACTGATGACCAATTAGTAGTAGTTTGAAGTCAACTGTGTTTCCTGTATTTCAGTGTGACATTAACTCTTTGAATGGAAATTATTGCAATGCACACAATTCTGGCATTCAAGTAGGTATGTGCAAATTAAATAAACCATGACAAGGCTGAGCATAAGGCTAGTTGTGTATCACAGAGCCAGGGATAGGCAAAGTGTCCATAAACGGACTCCAGTGTTTGTGGCAAGGCCTTTGAAGGTCCACAGAACATTGTTAAATTGTCACAAAAAAATGTCTCAATGGTGAGGGAGGTTCTTTACCTGCACTGTAAAGTGTAGGGATGAATAAAAGAGGCTCAACTGCTATTGTACAAAACCCCCATTGTGTGTTGCCCTAAAAAGCCAGTGACTGCAGCTCCAGCCAGGTCGGCCATCGGGGGTTAACATAGGATAAACCTGTCATGGCCCAGTTGTTCTGGAGAGCCTGCTCAGTGCCCCTTAAAAAAAAAGCTTGCTGGTAGAGGCGCTGGCTGGGGCCTCTCTGTAGCGAACAGGCAGCTGGACGTCTGTGCACTGCCCAGATATCCTCCCATGCTGTCACTCACACTCCCTGCACGAGTTCTGAGGTCAGAGAGTCGGGGGTCAACTACCACTAGACACCAGTGTGCTGGAGACATATTGGTGCCATCTGGGGTAAGTCTTGGGTGTGCGATGTGGGTGATGGGGCATATCCTGGATGTGCAATGTTGGTGATGGGATATGTCCTGCATTGCTTGGGTAAGCACTGAGTCTGCAATGTGGGTGCTGTCATGTCATGGGGTAAGTCCTGGGTGTGCAATGTGGGTGCTGGGGCAATTACTGGGGTGCTGGGGTAAGTGACGTGTCTGCGATGTGGGTCCTGGGGCATGTCCTGGATGTGCAATATAGGTACTAGGGCATGTTCTAGGGTGCTGGGATAAGTCCCATGTCTGCAATGTGGGTGCTGGGGCATGTATTTGGGACTGGGTTAAGTCCTGGGTCTGCAATGTGGGTGCTGTGACATGTCCTTGGTGTTTGAAACTTCTATATTAGGATAATTTGATCTAATGGTAGGCTAAGCTAGCAACATATTTTTGGTTAGACTGACTAGGCTCACCCACTGCGCAGAGCAGGGAAGTGTAGTGTGAGTGGCAAAGCCTGTGCTAGCTGAATCACCACAGACTGCATGCTCTGACCCCTTGCACTCAGTATCTTGATTAAAGTTGAAGCTCCAGATGCCACTGACATCTGGTGCTCATTATCAGTTTGGGGGTCAAATATAGCATTAACAAGCTGTTTGGGGAAAAAGTTGGGACTGACAAGCTGTATGGGGAGAAATAGGGACAGTGACAAGCCATTTGGGGACAAAGATGAAATTAACTGTATTTAGACAAATATATCACCGACAAGCTGTTTGGGGACTATAAATTTAGGGTGACAAATATGGTACTGATAAGCTGTTTAGGTGCAAAGATGGCACCGCAAAGCTGTTTTCAGACATTTTCGCTACCTCCCCCACCATTCAGCAAGGTTTAGTTCCTTCCAATTAATCGGGGTGATGGGGACATTTAAGATATACACCACTGATGGTACTGACAAGCTGTATAGGGACAAAGAAAGTTGACAAATATGCACCCAGACAGTTATATACACAGTCACACGCAAATTTAGTTATACACATTCACAAACGCAAGCAAGACCAAAAATTCTTCATACATCAATATCTGCTGTTTTACCATTCTTGGCAGGGAAGAGGGCTCATGCTGTCCAAAATAGTTTATGCATCTATACCTGAAACAGATCACTTCGAGCTGCACTCTTCCTTCATACTAAGTGCCAGAATGTCAAATGACATCCAACCCACTTAGCGCAAGGGGACGGATCAGGCCGTCTACCTCTCGCGCTGCTCTCCCATTGCCTATCTTAGATGTATCTTATTTATAAAAATATATATATATATGTGAGCATAACCTTTTACATTTCCTCTCTATATCTGACAAAAAAAACTTCCTATTATCACTTTTCATTGTCTCTATGGCTACAGAATAGAAACATCAATGCGTCCAGTAACCATGGAGACTAAAACATCAGCGAGAAAGAAAAATCTTCAGCACATGGAGTTACTCAAATGGAAAATATAAAATGTAGACAGAAAAAAGGCAAGGTTATGCAAGTGTCAAAAAACCCCCAGACAAAGTAAAATATTGTTTTCACAGGTTTATTATACACAAAGTCTTCCATATTTTGCATGATATTGAGAGGTAAAATATTTAATATTCATTATTTGAATGAAATTAAAAAAAATTGCTTGTTAGAAAAATATATTAGAAAAAAATTATCTAAGAATATACATGCTTTAATGGTTTCTGTTGTGGTAAATAATCTTGTTTTGAGGTGCACTATACATTCTTTTGGCTGTGAACCCACCATTAATAGAACATTTAAAGTGGATGCTCATTTAAAATGTCAAAGGGGATGTTTCTCAGGGACAGTTACCAATGTTTGCAACACAAAAGCTTGCCATGTTATAGCTTATAATAACATTATTACTGGCCAAGGTTGCCTATTTTTATTTGCTTAATGGAAAAATGCTGCCCAGAAATGAGCCGTGTAGCAGGTGCAAAGCACTGGGCCAAGTCATATGAAGAGAGGCCTACAACTCGGCAGCACTGTGGAGCAGGTAAGTTCACCAGCTTCACTGCTGTGAATGAAAATCTAATTTACCTAAATTCAATGTGTGCAAGTTGTGTAACATTTATTAGGATGCCGACATCACGGTCTTCGGGTACACTTCTAACCAAACATACCTAGGCCCCCACTCTTTGGTAAGTCATTGTTTTTTTTTATTAATTCAGACTTTTTATTTATTTGTCTCCACAGTCATTGTTCACATACAACTACTAATACATCTTTTTTTTAGGGAACAATTAGACCAAATTATATTCACCTGCTCGTGACCATTCAACTGTATTAGCCTGATGTTTGACCATTCATCTTGCATTCAGAAATCAGATGTGTATCTTAAAGTGCTTTAGTGCCAGATGACTGTGCTAACATTTGACCTATAGTGAGCAGACTTCATCTATATCTTATTAATTTGTATTTTTGTATCAACCCATAACATCTTATTTCTACAGCACTCACTATTCTCCATCATGTTTGCTTTGATCCATAGAGTTGCTTAACCTCACGTTCATATGAAAAAAACCCATGGCACGCCATTTATTATAGTACCACATAAAGCAAAGAACGTCAGACTCATGGAGGTGCTGCTATTTATCAACACTATTTCAGATGAATAGACTATATGACATCCTGTTGGCAAATTAATGTTTGCCAAATCTTTTACAATATAATTATAAAAAATGTCTCAATCTCAGGTATATATAGAGTTGCCACCTATGCTTCAAAAAAATACCAACCATGCCACTGCTTCCATAGAATTAAAAGTTGACCTCAAGCAAATATTTTAACGGCCTGCAGTAAATCTATTGGCTGGGTGGCAACTCTAAGTATATAAAAGAGCAATGTGTAACATTCATGAGGAAGGCCACCATCAGAGGTCTTCAAGCCCATTACTAAGTAAACATGCCTAGGACCCCACTCTTTGGCAAGCCCATGCTTATATTTGTATTACTTTTGATTTCTTTTATATTTCATACTTGTCTCCACTGATTGTAGTCATTGTTCATGTACAACTACCAATAAAGGTTTTTTTTTGTGAACAAAAATATAGGTTCACCTTCTCATGACCACTCAATTTCATTAGCCTGATGTTTGACCATCATTTTGTTTCAGATCTGGTAACATTTATAGTGTTCAATATTGCCCATTTGTTGTTACCATGGTGATGTAAAATCATCCTAGTAACTTAGTAACCAATGATCAGAAAACAAGAGTTAGAAGAATGTACTGATAAACCATGAAACACATTGTTTTCTTTTTAATTGATATAAATTCTTTAGAATATCTCTGGGGTTTTAAGCAAGCTGACGCCAAAGCATATAAAAATATTTCTATTACAAAGATTCTAAGTGCTCTCGGTATCAGGGACACCTTATCTAGTGGCCAATGTAGGCACTTTCCCAGAGCCCACAAGCAAGAGGCCCAACAGTTAGGTTCTATTTCCCCACCAATTATAAAACGAAATCAACAAAAATGCTGGTAACGTAAGAGACCAATAAAGACTTCAGGTGAGGCACATATATTTTAATTGGTGCCCCCTTGTTGCACCAAATGGAAGTAGGATGAAGAGTACCAAAGGCCAGGCATGGAAGTAGGATGAAGAGAGGCTTGATGTAGAGTGGGGCATGGGGTGGTAGGAGGAAGGGTAATAGTTTATTCTATCAATAGTACTTCTCATAATGTTTTGATATTTTTGTAACTATTGGGGCAATTGTGAGTAGAGTGGGCCCACTTTGACAGCTCTGCTCTGATTGTTATACCCGAGTCTATTCTTTTAGCGTAGGACTAAAAGCACAACTGTCACCTGTATTTTCAAAACAAATTAAAAAAAAAAGAACCTTTCTCTTAAATAAAAATATTTCATTGTTTTTGTTTTGTTCTTCTGCTGAGACACTATTATAGCACAAGTATTAAATACAGTAGCCCTGGTATGAGGGTAAATGACACGTAGATTTTAAGATACATGGCATTTTATCCTTTGATCTGCCATTTCCATGCTATTCTGTGAAGCATGCAGGTGGTTTGTGCAGTGACAGACTGCAAGATCTGACTAAAGATGGAACCTGGATGCATTCAATGACCCCCTTCCAACATTATTTGCAAGCACCATTTTGTGCATGCGCGTAACAGCATCTTCATTTTAAAGACCATGAAACACTTGCATACCACATCATCAGCTGAGCGTCATCATGTATGCAAGCACTTTATAAACTTCATATGGAAGATGCGGTCATGTGACTACACAAGATGGCGCCTGTGCATGACACTGGGAAGAGGAGACACACATTGCAACCTGTGCACAACCAATCTCCAGTTAGTGGATTACAGCTTTGAATAAAGATTCTTAAGATAAATTACTTCGTTATGAGCACATGTTATTGAACTGAACAAGAAAAAATTGCGCTTTTTTATCTTTTTCTTAGGACTATTGCTCACTCTTTTCTCTATTGATTCTGCTTTCAACCAATCACAATGTATCGGCAGAGAAGAACGATTCGGCCCAACATAGATACGAGGTGACAAGATGCAATATGGTCCTAGTTAGAAGCCTACCTGATCTTTAGGAGCCAATAAAATGGTAGAACTATCCAGACTACTCAATAAATCCTGGGCTAGCAGTAGCGTTTTAGAATCCCTGGCTCCTGTGATTTTGAAAATATTGTGTAATATCAGAGAGAAAAAATATCTGTTGTGATGTAGTTTCTCTTCACATTATGAATTAATTAACCTATTTAATGGTAAATGTAAGTCATATTTGAAATATTCTAAACAAACCAATTCACATATTATTAAACATATTACATATTATTTCACAGATTATTTTATATAAAATATTTGTTACATATAAATGTAATTTGCCATTCATCCGATTCTCAGCATATATAATAAAATCATAATAAAAAAAAAACACATTTCCCATTGTGAAGTTAATCATGTAGTTCTCTATTTCTTTTATGGTTAATTTTGAAAAATCACGTTCTTGCAAACTATGAACAGAGATAACTAATGTTGGAGGATAGTAGGGCAAGCAAATGATGTCAGCTCATGCAGATATGCCAGAAATAGCTGTGTTCAGTTCATGCCTTGGCAATAGAACAGCACTTCCAGTATCTCTGCATGCATCACAGAGCAGCCTCCATACAGGTGTGTGATAAATGTACTTCCAACAGCTGCCATAAAACATATGAAGATAGTAAAAAAGCTGAGCTCGGTGTTTCTATGTACTAAGAAGCTGACAAAGAGCAGAATTTATAATATGCAATGTCTTAGCTTTTGGTTTAAATATATTTACACAACTACATGTAAAGCACACACTAGTACAGTGATGGCTAACCTTGGCACTGCAGATGTTTGGGTACTACATGTTTAATGATTCCCTGTTAGAATTAAGGCTTTAAGGCTGACTGAGCACCATGGGTTATGTGGATCCCAAACATTTATAGTTCCTAGGTTGGACATCGCTACAATATTATCAGTACACATGCCTGCCAAATGTACCATACCATGAAAGAATGGTAGTGCTTCCAAGGTTATATTACGATCAAAAGTTCCATGGAGAAAATATTGAAGTGAGTCTAATGACACCCGCAATGCAAATCCAGTCCTGGTATTAGATATCACATCCAAGCAAATTTAAATGCATAAGAAAGCAGTACTAGAGTTACTATTAGGGGGAGACGATGGAATATGGAAGGATTATAGGAGCTAGTTAATAAACAGAGAATTGCAGGGAATTGAGATGGACATTTGAAACTTAAGGCCAAAGTAGCTTTCAGCTCCCACTCAGCTCCATTGGAAAATATTTCCAACTTAGCTACTGTAGCCTAAAGTTTGAAATTCAGCTATTATTTGAATCTCCACCAATACAGCTACAAACAGAAGGGAGAACCAATGACCTAATGCTTTTCATACAAAACCGACGTGACCTATGAGTAAGGAGCAGTGTTGTGTGAAACGCGTTAGATCGTTAGTTCGCCTTTATGTAAAATGTCTGATACACTGTTGCTGGATGTTTCATTTGGGACTATTTTTTATTCTTACCTCTATTTTGCTGGAGGCGTGCTGCTTTCGTTACATTGTTTTGCTAGCTTTCTTTCTTTTTTTGAATGAACAGTGGGTAAAAATAATGGTGTGGTTTAACAAAATAGATTACATTCTTATTACCAATAATCATCAGTCATTCATATGGACAGACTGAAATCTTATATATTTGATTTTTTACTGCTTGCAGTATTCTGTATTGTATTCAACACACTACGTAGCATAAACCAGTGCAGGTTGACCTGACACTGATGAGGTTAAAAAAAAAAAAAATCAGGTTTTCTATAAATTAGATTTTATGACTGTTCTTTCTACATTGAGTCTGTGCAAAAAAAGGGTTGTTTACATGAGACATGGAGTATGTCTTGACCTATAATGTTTAACCTATTCATGCCCCCACTCTTTCCAAACAGGCACTGAATGTCATGCTAATGCTTAGGAGACTAGACTATCTTCCAAAATCACAGTAGGCTGAAGTCAAACTGAAAACTTGTAGAATTGCAATTATTATTGGTTGCTTAATGAATTTGTAACAACTATATTATTATGTATATAAAAGTATTTGTTTAAAGGTAACAATAAGAAATGCCAAAAATAGTTTTAAGACAAATTAATAACCTACATTTTACAATTATGTAACTAATAAAGTCACCATTTCTTTTGTCTAATAAAACATTTTTTTTATCTTAAAAGGATAGAAGAAGAAGAGCGATATGATTTTTATGGCTATGTGTTTGTGCATTTTTATTTAACATGTTTAATACATAATTTATTTTATTCATGAATATTTTTAATGTCAGCTAGAAAGCTTTTGAACATGGCTTTACAAATCTGAAGTATGTCAGACTCCGCACCATTAATAATTTATAAAACCAATTTAATCACTAGAAATAAAGAGTTCCGCCACATTAATTTGCCTTCACGAGAGCATCTCTTACATGAAGATTAAAAAATAAAATATGCTTGGCAATACTGATCTATAAGGTGAACAATGACATCTCTCTGGGTGGAAGTGCTATTTTTACTAGACTGAATATGAGCATCTTTAATTTAAATCGGAGAACAGACAGGGCGTGTTATTATTGCCTGCTGTGAGCTGTCTGCTAGACTGTCTACCACTGTGTAGCGTATAAAGCTAGCACTTCCCAGAAGAAGTTATAGTTACAGTAAGTAAGTAAGTTACAGTTATGTTTATATTCTTTTCTACAATACGATTTATACTTCCTTTTGGGGGGGGGGGGGGGTTTGTATATAAACAAGATCAACAATCTGTATAGAATTTACTATATATATTGCAGACAGTGGGCTAATGCACAATCTGTTCAACCCTCAGGGTTGCAGGTTCAATTCCTGGGGTTGACTCAACTCCTCATCCTTCCAAGGTAGATCAAAGGAGTACTATTAAATTAGGTAATAGTAACATGATGTTGGGGAAAATAGTAACCCCAGGATGGCTAAACACTTCAGTATTATTACATGATGATATTATTGTAAAACCTACTGGGGATATCAGAGAACTATCATTTCTACCAATAGGGCAGCTTTTGGTTAGTTTATCAAAAAGATCATCTATTAGAGAGTGATACATAGAAAAATATTAATTTATGGACACATTTCCTGCCAGGCATGATTTGTGAATATGTTTCCTGGCAGTTAGCATTAATTTGTTCCTTGCACATGTGCTCATTTTCCAGGAAAAATGACCATATCCGCAGCTGCGATAAAAGTGCTGTGAAAAGATTATAAGAAGCAAAGCTTTGTATGCGATCATGGAAATGCATATAGCATTCTATAAAGACAACTCAATACTGGAATCACATGTGAATGAAACAAAGGAATCTACTAAATGAGCCAACATCCTACAACTAAAAACAACCCTTGAACATAGCTACCACCAAATGATCTAATGGTATAAATAATGAATAAGCTACTCTAAGCTCATGTAAATGTTTACGTGATTTGGAACTGAAAATATCAATGAATAAAAAATATTGAAATATGAATTAATACCTGGCAAAACAAAAAGATGGCCATTAAGCAATCATATGTTCCTACCAAGAAAATAGAACATGTTAAATCCACAAAATGGGCTGTAGGATCTTTTGAATGTAAAAGTGTTTAAGAACTGTCTAGGAATTTAGAAGGTACTGTCAAGGGACAATCCTTGGAAAGAAGCCCAAGCTAATATTTACTGGCTCTCAGTTATTTGTTTCACGCAGAGCGACAAACACTTGGAAGATAGAATTCACCCTTTATTGTGAAAGTATCTAATAAAGTAAAACCAGAGCAGACCAAACACACATGAATAGGAATCGCCCAGAACTCATCTATAGGAAGGGATACAGAGTAGCGGACCTTCTGCAAGTTGAATCATGATGATCCATTCAGTTTTATTCTCCGCAGTGTGTTCACAGTTGCTGGGCAGCAGAGTTTGTAATGTAGTTTATTGCATCTGTGGCACCAGTTTCATTACTTGGACATAATTCAAGGATGGAAGTGAACTATTGTTCGGTTTTAAAACGAATGCATGATAATACAGTCTCATTTTTACATACTACACTAAGTATCGTATTGTTCTAATTATAGGCCGCACAACTATAATTGAATGAATTGAATTTCATTTTAAATAAAAGGTCATTTTTAAAGAAAAAAAATTGCAGTAAAGGTTGTGGGGTCATTGCAGGAATGTGTCATATTTCTCCACAGCACTGACCAGTGTCACTATGCCCCACACAGAACCTGCCACAGTGTCTCACTGGCCAATAGCACCTAACAGTGTCACTGTGCCCCACAGAAGCTGGTACATTGTCACTCAGCCCTTGTTTGTATCTCTTGTCCCCATGTATGTCTGTCACTCCCCCATTCCCTCTTTTTCTATCTCTATTCCAAGATGAAAGCCACAGGGTGACAATTTGGTATTTTTTTGTGCAGTTACCCAATGTAACTAGTCTGTTCATGGTGCAGATCAGTTGGGAAGATATCTTACTAATAAAAAAAGACTGATAATTCTTCCCACTTAGACTGTGATGGTTTTGTGGTGTGAAACAGTTGTGTAGATCTGTCTGAGCATGAATACGTGGGACAAGAATGAAGATAATGGTTTAGGGAGTTTCATCTTAATTTAGCATCCTGATTTAGAGTTGGACTAATGAGCAATGTTGTTCACATGTGCCTATTAGTTATTGTAGTCATTTATTAGTAAATTAGTTATTTTTATGTCAATATTTGACAAAAAAATTCAGTTGAATCCAACCATTAATCGCTGTGTTTGATCTTGTTTTTTGGCCACAGTACAGATTTATTTCTTGATAAAATGACATGTGTTCGATCAGATTTTATATTTAGCTAGTATTACTAATGGAAGGGAGACTGTTACTGTGTTTAATAGGGTTGCAAAGTATTATAGATATGTCTTTGAAACAATGGCTTGGAACAGCACATGTATATTAGAAGTGTGTTTCAAATTGTTACAGATAATGGTGCACTTAAATGTATATATAAAGGGAATATAGAATGCCAGATGTATTCCATATTTTAGGATGGCCAGGACTATCCAGTAATTTTAAAAACTGAGATTCATTTGAACAGGGACCACATTGAAGCCCAGTAGGATATAGGCTTCTGTCAGTCCCACATCCATGGATATGACTGACTTTCACCACCTTGATACAGAAGTCCTACAATTAGAAAACAGAATTAAAAAGCCATAAGTTGGGTGATTCAGAGGTCTATATTGTCCTTGAGGGCTAACTTGCCATGAAACACCTTGTCTTGTTCTATCAAAGTTCAAGATCAACAGCATATCCCACCACAACTGGCAGTATTTAGGACCAGTGAATCTTTCTCATTAGTTCCTTTGATTTCCCCTCCCAAGGATATGACTAAACTAATATTGCGGAGGCAGTGCACACCCGAAATCAGATAAAATACTAGCTCTCTAAAACCAGAAAGGGCTATTAAAGAACATTCACATAGATAAGAAATCAAATTGGAGTATTAACTTAAGGGTGCATTAGTAAATCACGGTGGAGAATGCAGGAAGCAATCAGAGGGGTTCACAGCAGGGTTAGGACACAGATCTGTGGGATTGCCTACATTTTTTAAATGTAATGTCATCTTACAGGTCATGTCTACTAAGAACATAATTGATCTATAGGGATAGTCACTCTAATTATAAATCATCAAATTAAAATAATTATTGCAATGATTACTATTCACTAAATTGAACTGCAAGATCATGCATTAGTAGCCGAGATGAAAAACATAATATACTAGCTTTACTACCCAGCTTTCATATTCCCTCATATTTAAACTCTAAAAATAAATTGATGCTTGCATGAAAGTTTTAATCTTGTAGGCGAGTAGATGTTTGGCGTTCGTTCATCTCTTTAGCAATCTCATTGCTCTGTCTTGTAGTAGTGTTCAACCGTTGTTCAGCAGATCACACCTCTGTTTTCTCATTGCTCTGTCTTGCAGCATTACACAATTATTGTTCTGCATGTCGCACTTCTGTTTTCTCAACAGTTTAATTGCTTCATCAAATAGCTTGTTGAGCTTTGTCTGCTTCAAGTGCTTGTGATCTCTCCACACTTGGTTGGTTCATGATACCAACACACTACGCATATTATGGTTTTAAAAGCATTCAGCGTGTATTCACCATGATGGCTAAATTGCAAGATTATTCGAGGTCACATATTGTGTAGCTCTAAATTTGACTTTCAATATAACCCTGATGAATACTGAATCTTTGAGAACTTTGCAAGTGCTGTGAAGTCGCATTGTTCTACATCACCATTGATGTCATAATCTCCTGTTGCCCATCCCCAATGTCCATATGGTTTACCTCAAAACGTAATTTTCTTATAAATCAGTAAATGGACAATGCAGAGAGCTGAAAACAGTCACATTGACCTAGAAATTCCAGCATTAAAATCACTGAGCAAATTTCATGATTGTAGAATTCAGGGTTCTAGAGTTTTTAGCACTTTAGACAAACAAACAGAAATGTTGTGTTTTATAGTTAAGATTGTGTAAAACAGTAACCACCACCTGCTAGATAAAATATGGCAATCTTGTAAACTGTAGCTTTGTTGGAGTATGCATTAAAGGTCGTTGCTGAAATAATCCAATTTATGAAATAAATGCTCACAGTTCTACCTGGAAGAAGATGTTCCCTAGAGTGTCTATTGTATAGAGAGAGAGACAGAAAGTGAGGTTATTATATTCAGTAGGATATGCAAACTATATTAGCCCATATTAAGTATTTATGAAGAGTGGAAAAATCTAATGGTTTGTATTCCAAGAAAAAAAGAATATTATGTAGATACATAGTACCTATTCTGCCATTTCATGTTTAACATGCACTGTTCTAATACTAAAATAATCTGGACATTCTGCTTTTCAGTCAACCGTGGTGTCCAACATGTGGTCTTTCAGATGCTATTGTGCATTTACCTCAGTTAATTCATAAATACATAATTTCAAAATTTACAAGGTAATTGGGCTGAAGTACTAGTGTAAAGAAGAAAAAAACCTGTGAATAATAGGTGCTCATAAAAATATGTATAATTGCTGCAAATCCACACTAGTGCAAGAAACCTATATCATACCAAGATACTATTATAAGGAAAAAAGAGTGTGCCCAAGTGATATGTACCAATAAATTAATAAAAAATAATATAAAAATAAATGAAAATGCACTTTGCTTATTGTTTGCAGTTGTATTAGACTTGTAGCCAGATATACATACAATCAGAACAAAACACAAATAGGGTAATATAGTGTAGTATGTCTTTTGTAATGTTATGGATATTTCCCCCATAAAGAAACTAAACCACAATCTTATGAGCCCATGATGACCAGGCTCAAAGCATTATCACCAAAAGTGTACCACAAGGAACAATGTCATAGCAGGTGGCGTTGTAGTTGATTCTCAGAGTATAAGAACAATTTACAGGGTGTAGAAAATGAGAAACATGGAGGGAAGGAGAGACAAAGCCATCAGAGGCTTTAATGGCTTTAATTAAGAAAAAACTATCCGCTTACTTTGGGGATCAGTTGCCAGTGAATACAAGCCTGTATTTTTGCACATGAAACACGGAGCAGTCTCCGTAACAGATGGATGTACTAGTGTCAACAACAAAAAATCTGGGGCTGACAGCAGCCTCGCTGTAAAGTCATTCAATGAAAACTGGGAACATAGCCTGGCTTGAAGAAAACCCGTGAGGGTTGAAACGTCGCCTGCGTTTGGATTAAACTCCCACTTTATACACTGAGTGCTGGGTCGTGTATTTTCTCTATTACGTTTGAGGATTTGGGTGACATCCCTGTACCTCGGCACCAGGATTATTGGTTGTGCAGATTTGAATCTATTTATTTTTGATACCTCCTTATAGAGCACTAAAAGCAAAGAGGGCTGACTAAGGCACTTTATTTGTATTGTTCCATTAAAGCTTTTCTATTTAAAAGGCTTACAATCTTTCTGTTACACAAAACCTATTTTTTGAAAACAGTTGTCCTTTAATGAACTTGGACGACCTCTTTAATTGTAGAGTCTATTTACTTAAAAGTGAACTGTGGTGAAATGCAAAAAACAGTCATTAGTTGAGTTGAAAAAAATACTCCACCTTGCTTGTCTTTCCACCTCAGGTATTAATGTCTGATTTTTGCAGTTTATGTGTCAGTTCATCACATTTTACTTTTTAGTAATTCTAATTTAAGATTAAAAATGAAACATTGATTTGTTTGTAAAGGAATTAAATATTATATAGGACACGGAAATTGGATAGAATAGAACACATATCTCCAAACTATCAACTCTGACACTGTATTAATAAATACAGACATATGTTTTCCTGCATTTCAGACATATAATATAACTATGGTGGGAGCAAAGCAGTAAAACAGTGAGTTGTCATCTGTTAATTTCCATCGAACCAAATGAAGTTGTACTTATTAAAACCCATGCAATATCAAGAGAGTGATGTGAGTAATCTATGCATAGCGTCATCCTATATATGTTCAGTATACTTTATTCTTCTAGTGGCTTCCAAACAGAGGTGGCTAACAGAAAGACCCGAAATGCCTAAAATGGTTAATTCAGTTTTCTTTTAATCTAATGCCTCTGTCATGGATGACTAAAACCCAATAACAGCTCGAACACAGCCATGGGTTAAGGCTGGGATCTCTGTACTAATTAATATCTCACTTTAGAAAACAGTAGGCAATGATATAAAACATTAGCTTGTGAAGGGATGTACCTAACTTATTTGGCACCCAGGCCAAGCAGCTATTTGACACTTCCAGTTGCCAGGATGCTGTGGAGTGCCATTGGCAGCAGTGCAGTTTGCAGTAGCACCAGCAGACCAGGGTTCTTTAGGGAGATCTCACTAACAGAACCTGCTTCATGTACCAACATCAGACCTTAGTCAGAGTTGCCATAGTGATGACTCATAATTTGCATCATTCTTATACTCTGAGTCATTACTTGTGTGAGGAGTACAAAGCAGCACTGACTAAGGACTGAAGTCGGCATGCAAAGCAAGTTCTGGTAGGGAGATCTTTTGATAAATAAATTAATAAATCTCCTTAGATAAGGTCCTGATCTCCATAACAAACCTAGCATTGCTTCACTAGTGCCACTGATGAACTGCACTGCTGCCAGTGGCACCTTCTGACATGCGGGGCAGGCTGCCACCCTCAAGTCCTCCCCGGGTACGTCATTAACTCTGTACACTACTGCGCCATTTGTAGGATCTGTTCAGTCCTCACAGTCACAGTTTCATTTAATTTTGGTTAATGGTCCGTACAATAAAATATGTATCATTAAATTGGGTAATGGTAACATCCCTGGATGGTGGGGGGGGGTGAAAATAACATACTCAGCATGTACTTGAAAACCAAAGAATATCAGTGGCGGATGCTCCATATGTGCTAGGTGTGCACCGCCGTGCTGTCTATTTCTGGAGTTTGTGTGCTCCGAACAGAGAGCACACAAACCCCGGAAATACATCCGGGAGAGGGACGGCAGCTGCAAATTGGGCAACTCTGTATAATTTGTATACTTTTAGTGCTTGTAGAATTGGCAACAGAGTGAGTTACTCTGTTGCCGAATTCACAGCTGCCGTCGGCCCCTCGGATGTATCATGTGTATTTCCACGGCTTTGTGTGCCGGCTGTTTGCACCACACAAACCCCCGGAAATACACAAGATACATCGTGCCTCCGAGTGACAGCTGTGATCCGGACTGGCAGCACGTCTGTCACTCAAGGTCACGATTCGCCCATGGAGAATATCTGAACATAATGTTAAGCACTTTATTATTATTAATATTACTATCATTATAGTGGCAATAGTAACACCAGCAGACAGTTTCTGGTGAAAGTGAGACACAAGATTCACATTGTCTCTTATTCCAAGGTTAATATTAACATCACCAAACTCTATTTGAAAACAAGCGGAATCTCAATTCACCTTTCCTGGTAAAGATCGTTATTATTATTATAGATGTATATAAAATTGGCCTGATTATAAGACACATTTTTACACAAGTATATTGATCACAAAATTATCAGTCACATCTTCTACGCCTTGTAAAATTTCTCTGTAAACACCTCTGACAAACATGCTCATTAACTTATTTCTGCATAGCATCTGCTCCACAAGGTCATTGTTTAACCTCTATGGCATGAACATTCGAGCGCATCTTCCACAATGTATTTAAATAGGTGCTTATTTCCCTTTTGCTTGAGCCTTGAGATTTAATGTACTACGACTCAGTAATTGCCACTAAATCTAGATTATTTAATGTCATGACAGAGTCTCAGGGAGCTTGACACTCAATGGAATAAACTCTAAGCATTGCTATAAGTTGTCTATAAACCCAATGTATTTGTAAAAATCGAATTCCAATAAATAAATCCATAAATAGCCTTAGATGAGGACCGATGTTGCATCCGAATTTAAAGGAAGGCATCATAGCACAATGATTTAACATGTTTATAATAAATGTATAATAATAATTAATACGAATGTGACATATTGGGAAAGTATTGCTTGCTGAATAAATATTGGTACGAAAATGACCAAACCAAACGACACCTTTTGTACATGATAGAAATGAAATATAACTGTGCTGTACACTGCAGAAGCTTTGTATAAACTTAAACATGTTCTCTATGGGCTTTATTGATGAAATAGAGAATTGCAGGCAATTGAGAAGGGCATTTCAAACTGAAGGCCAAAGAAGCCGAGTTTCCAACACTCTTTCATTCAACCAAAGTGGTATGCAAGAAATTAAAAGGAACATTCCCATCCAACTGATATAGAAATATTTAGAACGTTTGTGATGTTAGTATGAATTTCTGAAATTAAATCATGGCCCCTTTAATCATCCATGCAGCATTCACTTAATGCTGCATGGATGATTAAAGGGGCCATGTCACTTAAACATTGTTTTACTACATCAAATGGAAAAAAAAAACCTCTATGTAGTTTATAAGAATTATATGTAATATTTTGCCATCCATCCTTCAAGCATAAGGTCCTTATAACTATTATTGACTGAAGGTGTTTTCCTACAGATGTGCGTGAAGGATAAATAAAAAGAAGTGCACAACGGTGAAATATCATAGTGAAGACATACCACCTTCAGGCAGCGATGGTTAACCTATACACTGTGCATATTTGGTAACTACATATCCCATGATTCTTAGGGAGCTTTTCACTAAAGAACAGAGTTGCAGGTGAGATAAACATTTCATCACATCGACTTAGCTATGAATTAATCAGGGACAAACCTGGTGAGTTCCTCCTGCAAGAAGAATAGAATTGGTCATGCATAATTAAAAAATAATTAATGTTCAACTGAACTCACCTGGACCTAATGTTTAGTGAATAGCTCCTAAACTGTTCTGGCAAGGTGCTTTTTAAAGAGCAGCACAGTGATCTCTACAGTATCCCTCCTCCATAGAAAAGAATTGGTCTGTAGTAAATAACTGCCTTTGTGAGGATCCAATATCAGGGTTAACCTGGGACTAACTGTGACTACTCTTATCAATATAAACCTTGTACATCTAAATGTACCATTAACATATGATAATCCCCCTGGCCACAAGGCTTACGTGTGGCTTATTACAGAGGCATTTTTAATGATCTACTCATAATACAGCACTAATAATGACTTGCATTCCACAGCAGATCTGTCTTATTTTAAGTCTATTTTATTCAATAGGATCATAATCTTTGCACATCTAAATGTACCAGTGACCTACTAGAATTCCTGTTAACTACAAAAATTGGATGTGGCACTTTAAATGATTCAGTCATAATGGAGCACTAATATTTACATGCATTTCACAGATCTGTTTTATTTTAAATATCTGACAGGTAACCAAAAGGGAAATGAAAATGTGGCCCAATTAGAACAATTAAGCGCCGGTGTAGTTGGGAAGTCAGCAAATAATTTGAGCCGTTGCTGTAACCCGTTTGTATAGTTCTTTCAGGGGTCAGACATGTTGTTTAGAATTTTCAATCTGATCTAGACTCATCTAATCCAAGATGACCCAAGATTCCGAATGCAGGGTCGGCGCCTCCTATAGGCGAAGTTTTACAAGGGGCGCCTTTTAACAGAGAGACAGGGGAGGAAAGACCACAGGGGAGGGAGGGGAGGAAATGACAACTAGACGAGGGAGTGAGGGAAGGAAAGACCACAGATATGAGGAGGGAGAGGAGAGGGACAGGCATGAGGAGGGAGAGAAGATAGACAGGGGGACAATACACTGCTTGCTTGTGTATATGTGGCTGTGTGTGTGACTGTCTCTGTGTGTATGTGTGAGATTGTGTTTATGATTGTGTGATTAATGTGCTGTTGTCTGACTGTTATAAGTAGGCTGGGTAAGGGGAGGGGCAAGGGGCAGAGCCAAGGGGCAGCAAAATAAGGGTTTGCCTAGGGTGGCAAAAATCCTTGCACCGGCCCTGATACACCCAAACAGAGCAAAGAGCATCAAGATACATTATGTGTGTGCCAGTTTAAGATGTTTGCCAGCTGCAAGCCAATCCAACTGAATTGAATTTAAAAAAGAGATTAACAAACATAAACATGTTATCAATGAGTGAATCTTTACTTACTAAACAGATGGCAACAGAGGGACTGTGAACTTCTCTTCATGGTATCATCTGCTCCTTCTTGTTCTGTAGTTTATTCCTCATTCTGTCTGGAAGACAAAAGCAGGGAATATTCATTTACCCTCACTCAGAAATTATTTTTTCATGAAATTCATACAACCATGTGACCCGTGGACCAAATGAGGCCCATCTGACAGCAAGCCCAAATGACTTAGCTACACTTATTTTATTATTCAAAAGTGTAGTTGTTATTGAATACATTTAATTTACACTGTGTATATACAGGTTCTATTACTTGTATATAAACATACAATACAAACAGATAAACAAAACATATTTTTATGTGGCAAACAGGCTAGTCTTCACCATTTCTGCAAATACAAAACAAAATGAAAGCAGCTCATACACACATGTGGCCCCTGTCCTAGCACTGCTGTTTCCATTGGGTTTATATTTTTAAAGCGCAGTCCTGGTGCAAAGTTCTAAAAATTGAGTTATCTCCATAGAAACCAGTGGAATAGCTCCACTGTTTTATCCACTTTACAATGCTACTCTTTATATATAATTCGATGTACTCTAGAATTGTAATGTATTTATTTTAGTTAATTACATTAAGAACCCAATTTCACTTGGAGGGCCACGCTGAGGTGAAAAGTTGGTGTTATCAAAGGTGCATAGTTATCAACAGTCCAGAATTTGCTGGGACAGTCCTGTTTCTTTTGGTCCATTCCCGTCAAATTTGGGTAAGCCGTGGCATTAATACTGCCTATGCACAGTTCTGGGCACTGTGTACAGGCAGCATTGTGTTTTAAATATGTATGTGTAAAAGACATATACAGTTTAAATGCAAGAAAATCAGCATCCAACACCTGATATCTGTACCAAATAGCCTGGTAATGCAGCATAGCATAAATCGGCCCACTTTACACCAAGTACACCTCAGTTCATGATCTTAGAGATGCTATTTTTATTTGGCGGGAGATAATTTATTTAACAGGAAACAGCTTTCTAAACAAGTTAAAGGACAGCTGTAGGCAGTAAATGAACTTCTGTTTAATTAAAAGATTGGATCAACTGTAGATGTTTTCCAAGAAATTACTTTAATGAAAAAATACACATAAAAGTACTTACAGGATTTTTCTAACTCAGTTATTAATGCCTGATTTATGAAGTTCACATGCAATCCAATACTATGTTCACTTTTTCGTGACTAGCACCTACTGTTTTACCCTTTTCTAGCACATGGCTAAGTGCAAGGGATCTAGTATAGCAGATCTATCTATTGTTTGCTGTGTCTCTTGTTTGTACACAACCTATGACAATTGAATGGATAAGAGGAGTCTAATAGCCATCTTTTGTTCTCCCTTTCCCTCCGAAAACAAATGCTGTGGCCAGGAGCTGCTGAAAGAACCTCCTACATGCCCTGCAACAGGGGCTGCCCTCAAGGGCCCCCAAACCTCCCATAAATCCTGGGGGTGCTGTGATAATGATTTTACTGCATCCATTAATGCATTTAACGGAAGGCATAGAATCAATTTCATTATTTTGCATTAACAGCAATCATTGAGTCTGCCCCAATTTTATTTCAAATATTTTCTCATGTGCTGATGAAGAATAATACAAGTAGTATGGATAATCTAAAAGGGGCTCTGTTTATAAAAACCTTAAAGTAGAATATTTTAAAAATAAAAAAGCAACAAAGGGTTAAAGATGTAAATGTATTCTCAATAAATAGCTAAAACAGCTGATTGCCTTACAGAGGCAGAGAACAGTGGCTAATATGTTTTTGCTTTGAAGATATTCAAAATAAATTGGCTTCTGTCTATGGATGGGGGACCATTTCTCTAGATTTACCACAAGGGTCAGTTTGCAATGATTAACATGGCTTATTCAACATTATTGAGTTGATTTTACGTGCTTTGCTCCTTAACTAGCAATCAATTCCTGAATCTATATACTTTGCTAGAGAAAGAAATCTAAATAGATTATCGAACTCTAGGAAGGGAAATATCTCCCTGGATTCTGTCTTACACTAACATATCCCAAGAGGAATGTTAGCCTATACCACACTATTAGGGATGTGCAGACCAACTCCTTTTGACAGTACAGGTCATGCACTGTACGCATGAGTAAGTACAGTTTAAACATTGGTTCAGCTGCAAATGAACCACTATTTCAATAGGACCGAACTATTAGTACCTACTGCAAACATTTCTGTGATGATCAAGAGTTGCAAAGAAAGGAGAACTGAAACTACGAAGGAAAGCACTGGATATGACATCATATTCAGCATCTTCTTTAATTACTCCAGTAGGTAAAGACCCAGTTTCACTGACAGAGCTGAGAATAAAGTTGCATCTATCTGTAAAGACGTTTCATGGGATATTAGACTTTCCCTACTGTTAAAAATACTGTATTGCCACTTTAAGTTTTCTTAGAGGCATTTGGTGGTTTGCATCCCATTATAGGTTTACACTAACGTTGGCTTCATCCAGTATAACTAGCATTAATCTACCATATAATGCCAATAAGTTGCTTTAAAATGAACGAAGATGAGCAGAATAACAGCACCAAGTTAATAATACAATTCACTTGACAATCTGTCTGTAATATGGATCACACATGTCTTAGTATCCTTAATAATATAGTTATCAGACAAAGTCTGGAAGGTCAAGTGTCTTTAGAATCAGCATTGTAGATGGAATTTATTTCCGAACATAATTCTAGATTGATGGGCTAATTACCTGAAGATCTTCCTGAACAAATAAGAATAAAATCGCAGAGTGACTGATTGGAAGAAAAGATTAAAAGATGTTTTATTCCCATATAAACATTTTCTATATATCTATTTAGCATTGTGTATTCTCTGACATAACTCTAGCTGTCCTTGCAATTCGGAAAAAACAATCCTCCGTCGGGAAATTCACCAGACTTTCTTCTATAAGGCACATGCGCGAATTGAAGCCGAATTATAGTATTTGGCTTTGCCATGGTAATATGCACATTATAGACACTGTAGTCCCTACTATATAAACACTGAATGTTCTCCTGTTCATTTCTCAGAGTTACTGGGCTATTCCTTGTGTGTAGACCAGCCTCCAAGCCCTATTAGAATACTGTTTATCAGATATTGACCTCTGCTTGTCCCTTGGCTTATCCTCTCTGGCTCCCTTTGATATTAGTGTCCCATCTATAAGTTCTGGTGTCATGATATTGGTCTCCCATCTCCACTAAGCTGTCCTCCAGTATCCTGACCTTGACTTTCCAATTTGACTACGTTGTCTTCTGGTATCCTGACCTTTGTCTCTGTATTTTGACCTGGTGTTGTCTTTTGTCTCATCAAGAATATTCCAGTTGGGATCTATCCAAACTTCATCTTCTGGTCACCCGTGCTTGCAGTCACCCCTGTGAAAGTTTCTGCCTCCACCATCAGTCCTCCCCATGTGTGCTGCTCCAGCAATAGTGGTTTCTCAGCTTTCTCCTTCATAAACAAGAGAGGTGAGTACCTCCCTCACAACATTGATTTTATTAAAAACTAACTTACCACATTCCTGCAAGTCTAACTGTCATAGGCGCACAGACATACTCTCCAGATACCTCACTCAGCCTGAGTGCGCAAGCTCCCAATAGCCAAAGTCCTCCCTTGTGTGCAGTAGTCCATAAGCTTCCCAATCAATTGCGGAATCCACACCACAAAAGAGACTACATACTGTGTAGTTAAAAGCAATGTAAAAATCTTGAGCTATGAGGAATCTTAAAGCAGATTGCCTGTGATATTGGACAATGAAGGTCATTTTGAAATGTAATTAATTGACTCCATGATATGATAACTGTACCAAATATAATGGAATATATCATAAGTAGTTTTCATGTGGGGACTGTGATTAGTTAACGTCGTGGTTATTAAGTAATGGAGCAAAATAAGAAACAACAAGGATCTTTAATCTCCGGCATAATGGAAACGACTGGAATTATAATGAATGCTTTGAATGCTCTGTGCATAACATTGTTTGTAATCATCAAGTGGGTAAGTCAATGAGTTTGCATTATTTATAAACGTTTTTCTTAAAACCCTTCATTTCCCAGTGTTTTCTAAGCATCAAAAGACCACCATGGTAAATAAATCTATAAATGATGACTCAATACCAGCTCAAAATACTTGACCCTTGTATATTAGCAAATGCATAAATGTTTAAATCAAATATGCATATATGAACAACTGTTCAAATTAAAAGACTTTATGTTATTGTATTTATTTCTTGATTCATATTGGGCAGTGCCAATAAAGCAAAACAATATTATATGGTACTTGTAATCAGTGAACATACATTACCTTTGAACAGCCTATTACCCTCCTGAACCAGTAGATCTACAAAAATAAGGACTGGTTTGGGAAACACTGGAGTGGGCTGTGTTCTTCTGAGCCCCTAAACCATGATCCCTCTGCATGCCCTGGTTAAGCTTTGTTACTAAAGGTGACGTGAATTGTGATTTGGCGGGGGTTAAAAAAGATACACTAAGCAACTAGGTCAGATGGCCAAAACTGGAGGGTACCTTAACATGAATTAGGCATAACTTGGCAAATTGACAGTGTTCTGACTTCAGTGGATATGAGAGGAATAATAAACAACTTTTCAGATGAGTACAACTTAGAACTGTGCCCAAAGGCCCTACAACAAAAAGAATTCTTAGAAGAATGTAGTACATGTGCGCAAAGGGAAAGGGGTTAAAAGGAAAAAAGAATATAAAGCCGCTATAGTCATCGTGTAGAGTTGTTCCCAATATTTTGAGTGGAAAAAACAAAGCTAGCGCTTAAGAGAAAGACAGATAGTAGTACAAATGTATAATACCGATGGGTAGCATATTTAAATAATAGCAAGAATCAGCGACTAACAAACAACTTTTCAGCGGAACCTCTAAGCGAGAAGCGCTGACAGGTCTCTGTCCTTCTACAAGAAGGATTCGCAACCTTACTAATTTGTCCCAGGAGTCTATAGCTGCCCTTCCCTCTGAAATTAAAACAAAGAGGATTTTCTAACAACAAAAGCAGACCAAAACCTTTTCTTCCAACTCGTCCTGTATGAGAAAAAAAATACTACTTTTTTTTTATCATCAAATAGTAGCCAAGCTCACCAGGGGACGGAGACCCTCTGAGGAAGCCTGACACCGAAACACGTCATGCCTCCAGTCCCATATTTTTAACACCATTTTCTTGGTGCATTTTTTATATACTTGATTTAATGTCCTGTATTTTACTGTATTGATTATATTTACTAATTACTAGACATGTGCATTCATTTTCGGACTAATGCATTTTCGTCCATTCGTCCGAAAAACGAATAACGAAAATGCTAAACTAACGAAAGCCGAATGAACGAATGGTTAATAAACGAAAATCATTCGTCCATTAGTCCATTCGTGCTATTGGCATTCTATAAAACGAAATAGAGTCGGTTTATAGAATACCAATAGCATTACATACATTCCATAAACCGACATAATGAACGACTTTCGGTTTATGGAATGCATGTAATGCCATTGCTATTCTATAAACCGAAATAGAGTCCCCATTCATACGAATAGGTCAATTGACCTATTCGTATGAATAGGGACTCTATTTCGGTTTATAGAATAGTAATTGCATTACATGTGTTCCATAAACCGAAAGTCTATAAACCAAAAGACATTCGGTTTATAGACTTTCGGTTTATAGAATACATGTAATGCTATTGCTATTCTATAAACCGAAAGTCTATAAACCGAATGTTGTTCGGTTTATAGACTTTCGGCTTATGGAATACATGTAATGCTATTGGCTTTCTATAAACCGAAATAGAGTCCCCATTCATAAGAAATTCTTATGAATGGGGACTCTATTTCGGTTTATAGAAAGCCAATAGCATTACAAGTATTCCTTAAGCCGAAAGTCTATAAACCGAACGACATTCGGTTTATAGACTTTCGGTTTATAGAATACATGTAATGCTATTGCTATTCTATAAACCGAAAGTCTATAAACCGAATGTCGTTCGGTTTATAGAATTTCAGCTTATGGAATACATGTAATTCTATTGGCTTTCTATAAACCGAAAGAGAGTCCCCATTCATAAGAAATTCTTATGAATGGGGACTCTATTTCGGTTTATAGAATACCAATAGCATTACATGTATTCCATAAACCGAAAGACATTCGGCTTATAGACTTTTGGTTTATGGAATGCATGTAAATCCTATTGGCTTTCTATAAACCGATATAGAGTCGGTTTATAGAAAGCCAATAGCATTACATACATTCCATAAACCGAAAGTCTATAAACCGATATGTCTTTCGGTTTATAGACTTTCGGTTTATGGAATGTGTAGGTCAATTGATTCGTACGAACGAATAAAACGAAATGAAAATAATGAACGAATTTCGTCTGAAACGAATGCAGTAATGAACGAAATTCGTTTTAGACGAAATAAATAACATTTATACGAAAATTTTAGTTTTGCACATGTCTACTAATTACTGTATTAAAATAGTTTTTTTATGCTACCCATTGATTTTAAACATTTGTACTACTATCTCTCTTTCTCTTAAGCGCTAGCATAATTTTTTCACCTCAAAGGAATACCTGGATAAGGGCATCCCCAGAAATCCGTTTCCCTCTGAGTTCAACTGATTTAGTTGGCAGGGTTAGGAAAATGTTTCGGTTGTCCAATGTTGCATCAGGTGGCAGAGAAAATGGTTGCTGAATATGACATCACATATGGTATCTTCATTCACTCTTCTGTGGACAATCTGAGTAACATCCTCCAGGTAGCATCAGGGTTGTTACTTGCAGATACTCCATGAGTTTGGTTCCTGGTGAGTGTTTATGATGCTAACAAGTGTACGTCAAACACACACAATATCAATTATGGTGGATAAAGGCAGAAGAAAAATCCTCAGAAAAGAAGACAATGCTCAGTATTGACGTCTACATCAGGCTCCACAGCTGCCATTCTCTGAGGTCCAGGACAGAAGATGTGGAGGCATGCTATATATCCCGCCTTCCGTCATAAAAGTCCCAACGGAAGTGCCAGGCAGCAGCGGAGGATGTGTGGATGTATGTGCAGACATCCACCAGCTGCCCCAGACATCCACCGGCTGCCCCAGCCATCCCTTCCGCCGGGAAGTCTATGATGGAAGGTCCCGACGGTTGTACCGGGCAGCAGCATTGCATTGCGCAGACATCCACCGGCTGCTTGCGAGGGGGTTCCAGGTCCCCTGCAGCTCTGTGGGGGACCTGGATCCCAGTCTTTTAGTCAGACCTCGATTTGAGGTCAGACTATAAGACGACCTCGAATATAAGACAAGGGGTCTTTTTCAGGGTATTTGCTCTGAAAAAAACCTTGTCTTATATTCGAGCAAATACGGTAATATTTATATATAATACCAATGAAAAATATATACATAATCTTTATATATTACTCATTAGGTATAGAAATATTAAGTATATATTTCTCATTGGCATGATATAGAAATGTTATGTATATATTTCTCATTGCCATGAAATATAAATATTTATGTATATATTTCTCATTGGCATGATGTAGAAAGATATATGTATATATTTCTCATTGGCATGATATAGAAAGATTATGGATATACTTATCTAGTGGGTGCTAAATTTTAATTTAAAATGTATTTTTTAAAATATGGTTCTGTTTATCCACCATTTCAGCATTGAAGAAAATCTCTAGTATGAAGTGCTGCAAAGGAATCTAGCTTGGGGAATGCAAACATTAATTCTAATGTTCTACTCTTTAATATATGTGTTATGCTCCAAGACTTTCTTAAATTCTTATTTATAGCCTTCCTACATGATTTACTGCATTATTTTAACATAATTATAACGTGCATAGTTCTTATTCAGCATTGCAAGGTTTTCTTTTAGAACCTCTACATACTGTATTTTCCATACTGTACTCTCCATACTGTAAGGGAAAATATTATCTTATCAATACGACATCAAAAGAAATTCCTCAACTTCAAAAATATGATAATGTTTATATGGATAATGAACAACGTCTGATTACAATATATACAAATACTCTTAATTTGAAATCTGTTAAGACTGAGTTCAAAGCTTTCATCCTGTCACATGAAAGGGAAATACATTCTCTCCACAAAGCTGACATTCATTTTGCATTCTCTTTAAGAGAGAAGCGCTCCCAGATAATTGCCGGAGAAGTCATAAATTGCAAAACAATTTTTTCGAAATGTTCAGAAAGTCTAAACTGGCAGAATTAATTTACTGTACAACAAATCCCATGTGTTTTAAAAAAAAATTAACATAGTCTCAAGTAATCGTTTAAAACTCAGCTCCCTTATTAATTAATGTTTTACAAAATTAGTACATTCACACACCAAAATAAATGTTTTCAGATATGTTTCAGTCATTTACAGCCCTAGTCAAGTGGTATATATATATAGAGTGAGGTATGTATACTTGGTAGCATAATGGGACCAGGTGCCGGGATGAAGTGTGGGTGGATCCAAAAGATCCACCAGAGAGAGAGAGAGAGAGAGAGATATACCGTGTTTCCCTGAAAATAAGACAGTGTCTTATATTAATTTCAAGTAAAAAAAATGCACTATTTTCGGGTAGGTCTTATTTTTATTGACGTACCAAAATACAGTATGGTAAAACATTTTAATACGATTTACAGTTAATTACCTGCAAACATAAAATATTTATTTATTTTCAATAAACTTAGTTAGCTCACCCACACTGCACCACTCTTCCACTTTATGCGCTCTGAAGGCGCTCTGCAGTGATGCGCCTCTCCGACGTGAGGTCACTGGCTGCATGCTATGGAGGGCTGCCCATGCTGCCACGCATTGGGGGAAATGAAGATCGCTCCAAGAACCGGCGTTTCAGTGATTCGGCTGCCGAGCGGCCAAAATAATGTTTTATTGAGGCGGCAATGTGCCATTCCTGAGTATCCAATACGGATATTGAAAGATGGAGCGTCAGGGCTGCAATGAGGTATCCAACAGCCCGTTTGGTGTGCCTAAATCTCTTACTGCAATTCTCCTGGGGAATAGAGGTAGGTCTTATTTTCCGGGGAGGGCTTATATTAGCGGTCAGTCAAAAATTAGAGGTAGGTCTTATTTTTGGCATAGGTCTTACTTTCGGGAAAACACAATATATATATGTATATATATATATATATATATATATATATATATATATATATATAAAAAGTAATGTGCAGCATGTAAGTGTATCCCAGATTCCACAGCATTAAAACTCACAGTAAATATACACACATAGCCAAAAATATACACAGTCACATGTACACAAATACACACACATCCACACATACATACACAAATACACACACTTACAAAAATACAGACAGTCACACTTACACAGTCACACTTACACACACATACAGAGTCACATTTACACAAAGAGACTAAGTCACACTTTAAGAGTCCCGCTTACACACACACACACCCACACACACATATCCATATAGACACACTTACACAAAGAGTCATACTTCCACACGGAGCACCACTTGCGCACACACACACTTATATACAGAGTCACCCTTGTGCACACATACTTACATACAGTCACACTTGCACACACACACACACACACTTACATACAGCCACACTTGTGACCAGGCACTGCTATAAGGATCTCTCTCCCGAGCACCTCCTGGTCATACTGAGCACAGCGCGACATCTGCAAGCACCACCCCTGTCACGCTGTGAGATTGACTGTGCATCTGACTGAAGAAATTGGATGGCAGTGTTCTGCAGCTACAGACACCATAAGAATCGTCCTCCTTCCTGCAAATAAAGGTAACTAAATTTTTTTTCATTTATATTTTTGGTAAAAAAATAAATAGAAGAAATGTGTGTAAGTGTGTGTGTGTGTCACGGTGTTTGCGCAAGTGTATGTGTGTGTGTCTAGGTGTGTGTGTGTTATGGTGTCCATGTGTGTGTGTAAGGGTGTTTGCATAAGTGTATGTGTGAGTGTGTGTGTCTAGTTGCGTGTGAGAGACTGTGTGTGAGAAAAACAGAGAGACAATGTGTGTAAAAAAAGAGAGAGAGACTGTGTGTGTGAGAAAGAGAGACTGTGTGTGTGAGAAAGAGAGAGACCATGTGTGTGAGAAAGAGAGAGACCGTGTGTGTGAGAAAGAGAGAGAGACAATGTGTGTGTGTATGTGTGAGAGAGACGGTGTGTGCATAGTTGCCAACATTGGCCATGTTTCCAGGGACATATATTTGTTCCACATGTTGCAGAAAAGAGCATGCAAAGTGCATCCCAGCAGTATGTAGGATGGATATATGCTTCACTTTGCATGCTCTGTCTGCAGCATGTGGAACAAATATGTGGCAACTATGTGTGTGTATGTGTGAGAGAGACAGAATGTGTGTATGTGTGAGAGAGGCAGTGTGTGTGTATGTGTGAGAGAGACTGTGTGAGAGAGAGAGACCCAGATCATTTGGACTCCTAGCAATGCCCCTGCCAATATGTATAACGCTTTACATTTGTTAGGAAAAGTGGTGACAGCAGCACTATTAGGTGCTATCAATATACATACCCACATCTACAGTTGCATTCTGGGATAGAATCATTTGACTTATTCAGACTCTTATTGAAAAAATGTTGCTTAAAAAAGAAAAACATTTAAAGGACCCATTCCCCAGAAATAACAGCAGTCTTTTTCTCAATAGACCAATTTTTCCTTTTGAACTTTCATTTCTACCTTTGAATCCCGGATGAAAAGAGAGGATTTTTTTCAGGGGTCCTCTTAATTATTGGTCATTAACAAATATCTTTGAAGCATGAAAAATGAATGAGGGAAATAAATCTAAAGCTGCTCAGTTGAGTAGCATTTTAAGTATGTTTTTCTGACTTTTAAGACTTAGCCAGCTTAAGTAAATACCCATGTCTGTAGTCACAGGGCTTCCCCTTTTCATGGTGATCTCCTGGGACATATATATTTTGAACAAAACAGATAACCCCCTGTAAGGCTCTTATTACTATCAATTGTTTATAAAACATCAACATGTTGGGAACAGTGATATCCCAATCTTTTTTTAATATTTCTTAAAGGGCCAATAAAGTCTCCTTATAACTGAACCCTCCTTTAAGGGTCATGCAATTTCCAATATATAACATGGACTCTGCAACATAATTCATCTTCTTCTTTATAAGGTTAGCAATAGTTTGATATAAATGTTTTTTATATGAAGTTTAGATGCAGTTAGTGACAATCAACATACCTGGCATGTCATATGATGGAAAGAGCTTAGAAGGCGATCAACAATTGCTTTCTAAGCTGAGCTGATGTTTATCGATGCAATGCCTCGATACTGTGGCATCTAGCCAGGGCTGGCGCTTCCTATAAGTGAACTAGGCATTAGCTTTGGGGGGGGTCTGCCGCTGGGATACATGTATCCCGACAGCAGGCAGCCACGAGATGATGTTTTTCTTTTTTGCTTATCGGAGGAGGTGGAGGGCGGGGGCAGGGATGGACTGGTGCCGATCCGCACTCACGCTGGTGATCGTGGGGGCGATCAGTAGCCAGGAAAACTATGGACCCCGTGGGTCCCTGCAGGCCGGTAAAAAATTGGCCTCTGGCCAATGTTAAGTCTATTGAGACAGTACCAAGGCCGGTATTTTTTTGAAGAAAAGGTGGCAACCCAACATCTGACAGGTGGGAAACCGCTGCAAGTCCCTGCAGCGGGATCCGAGCACAGCTCATCGCGGGGAGCCGCTGTGAGCTGTTTAACGCTGGACATACTATGCTGTCCTAGCGTCTTTTAGGAACTGAAAATCAGGACGGCATAGTATGTCCTACCGTCAGGAAGGAGTTAAACATGTTCTTCATTGGTTCTGACGTCTGTCTCGGTTACTTTATGTTCTATTTCTATTCGCACTATATCAAAATTGATCTCTCTCTGCTCGGTATCTGTAACAGGCGTTTATTTTACACATTGTAGGAAATCCACGTAGAAGAATTAAGAATACAAAGAATAGCTGTTAACTATTATCTTACTCACTCCTTTTATCTCTATTTGAGAAGAATAAATAACATTCACATGCGTGATCAAGTTTGCTAAGCTCCTACATTTAACTAAAGCTTGTTATATAGTAGGCTCCCTAAAAAGAATAACCCTGTAGGAGGGTAATGCAAAATTTATTACATGAAGAGTTACTACACATCCCAGTGTCTTCAACTGCATGTCTTAGATGACATTACATTGCTTTATTTCAGTGGTAGCTTTAGGCAGGATCCAGGGTAAGAACTAATGCAAGAATTCAAATGATATAACTGAGGTTATGTAGAAATTGAGAATAACGTTTGGTAACATGTCATCTTTGAACAAGGGCCACAAGGTATTCTGGTTATTTGTAGAGGACAAACTAGAATTGATTCGCTATTGAACAGAGTTTAGGAACAAAATGAATGAATATAGTTTAGGACTTTAATAGTCACCAAAAATGCTGTATGAGACAAAAAGAAAAATAGTGAATCAATGAATCTTTCACCAAAGGAAGAATGCTCCCCCAAGTGCCAATAGTCTCATCTTGCAATACTCAGAATTAAAAAGGTGGTACACAGTAATTTTGTAAAACTCCCTAGGTGACAATGTTTCAGACAAGGGGACAGTTCCTATTATGCACTGCAAGCCCTCTATCCCTCTTTTCACCTCTATTGTCCCTCTTTTTCTGGGGGCTCAAAAGGTTTTGTTTGTATAAATGTATCACAGAGCTCCAAAACAATAAAACTCCCCTATAAAGTCTGTTTAATTTGCAGTAACTGTGTTTTATATTAATAAGTGGAAGTAAAATACTCTTAGCCCCTTCACGACACTGGACGGACTAGGTCTGCCCTGGCTGGAACTTTGTTGCCTACATAGGACTAGCCTAATTTGTCCTGCGGTGGAATGAACAGTGGTAGCGATCCATGTCAAGGCAGGCAGTTTTGTTGTAACGACTTAATGTTGAGGCATTATGCAACACTGAATTTTTTGCTCCACAAAGCGAATACTGGTGCCATATTTGAGAGCAGCATGGTTCTCCAAAATGGGGCAGCCCTCTTGTGGGTAAGAGCTTTGGAAGGGAGCAGTTCTCACTTCTGTCGCTCTGTTGCTAGACTACCCCTAGAGGCAGTCAGCAACACTGCAATAAAAAAAAAGAGGCTAGCATAAGGGTTTGGGTTAGAGTTATATTAGTGTTAGGGATAGCATAAGGGTTATAGTTACATTAGGGTTAGGATTAGAGTTACATTAAGGTTATCATAGGGGTTAGAGTTAGGGTTTGATTTAGGGTTAAGATTGGGGTCAAAAGGTCACTGTAGGAGAAAACGGTTATTCCCCTTTACCTTGCAAACAACAACATAAAAATATGTAAACATGGCATATTTGTAAACTCAGGACAAAATTTATAAACTATTTAGATGCATCTTTTTTTACCATTTGTATAAAAGATTTTTCAGGTCAAAGTTAGGAAAAGTGTGTGTTTTTTCCATCAAAGTTTATGATTTTTTTTTGTAGTAAATTATAACATATGATGAAAATAATGGTATCTAAAGAAAGCCCTTCTTATGTCGATAAAACAATATAAAATTTGTGTGGGTTAATGAGCAAAACAAATTACACCTAAACACAAACACCACAGAAATGTTAAAACACCCCACGTCACCAAGGGTAAGAAATGAACGTAAATACCTGTCACTAAAGGGTTAATCTAAATGAGTTACCAGTCACAAATAGTTATCAATTGGCCATAAAGTCACTGAAAATGTTGTCCCCGTTTTGCATTGGGCAATCCAGGTTTGAAGACTCCGCTGAGCCCTACCTCTGTCCTGCTTTTCGGTACTTTATTTATATTCTTTCATAAAAGCATTTTAATTTAAAATGCCTACATTTGATGTAATCTTTCAATTAAATCTAACTTAATTTTTTTCCAGAACAGTTATCCTTTAAGGCGACCCTTAATACTGCAGGATTTATTCACAAACAGCTAACTGCAATAAATTGACAATCCAAATTTCAAAAACCAAGCCAAAATAGCTGTTGGAGTTGGAAAATTTCTCAAACTTGCCTATAGTTCCAACTCAGTTGATTTGGCATGACTATTGTAATTCCCTTCTCAATTCACTGCAGTTTACTGTTCAGAAAATATGACCTTATTTAAAAGTAAGCAGGAGACATACTAAAAAGACCCCCCACCCTTCCACATGGTGGTTTTAGGCTTCTGTCCTTAATAATTCTGCTTTTTTTTTTTTAAATAGGGTTATATTTTAAATAATTAAAATATAACCTTATTTTAAAAAAATGCAGAATTATAAATAAACCCTGCCCCTTCTCCCAAAAAAATTACTTATGTTTAAAATAAAGATTGTATCAAGTGTACATTATTTATAGTGAAATTCTTTAATGAAAGAATACAAATTAAGTGTCTTATTAAGTGTCCTTCTATACTCCATATAGTTCTCTCAGGGGGCAGACATGTTGTTGGGTCAGATCTTCACTCACCTTGGTGCAGTTGAACAAAAATATGTCCCATTTGACTTCTAAACAAAATGTCTGCCTCCTGGTAGAGCTATATGGAGTAAAGATGGCTCAATAATGTACTTTATTTGCATTCTTTCATTAAAGCATTTCTATATAAAATGCCTACACTTGATGCCACCTTTCAATTACAGAACTTAATTTTTTGTTACAGTTGTCCTTTAAGAAAAAAACAGGTAGGGCCTTCATATAGGTTGAGTATCCCTTATCCAAAATGCTTGAGAACAGAAGTATTTTTGATAATGGGTCATTTCAGATAATTGATCAGTTTCACCAACAAGAAGTCTCTCAGCACATATGAAATACAGCAGTATCAATGTGAATACAGTATTGATCAAATCAATAGCTTTTACTGTCATTTAGCTGTGATGTGAAATATTGTTGGGAACCTGCCATTGGCGCGTCAGTACTGCACACACACACAGTGCCATTGTATTACCCTTAGTGGGTTTGGAGGAATCTGAGCATGCATTGAAAGCAGATTTTGGATCTGAGGGATACTCAACCTGTATCACCTATTAACCCCATCTATATAATGTCACCCTTCAGTTGGACGCTGTTGGGGTTCCCTAAGCTAGTAAGGGTGCCAGGATGCAGCCTAATTCCCCTGTATGTTAGTGCCCCCATGCTCCCCCCCCAATCAGAATTGTAGAAAAATCTGTATAAAAAATGTATTGTTTATGTAAATAAACAGAGAATGAGTTAAGCATAATGACCATACTAAAGATTAAATCATGTTTGGCATGTGAAAGAGAAATGGTAGGATCTTCTTACACAGTGATTTTTTCCTATTGTGCATTGTTTCACACTTCTAAAAAAGCATGATTTCACAGTCTGACAAGAGAGAGGAAAATAAATTAACAGCGGATGATGTGGAGAAAAAAAGGAATTGCTAATGATTTGCCTGCAATTATTGTATGGATGTCACAGATACAAAATGTCAGAGGAGCTATCAAACAAAATCAAATGTCAAAACAATCGCTAAAGTGGATGTTATTTTAGCTGATGAAAAATACGGAAACAGTGATTGTTTAACGCTCAAGAGCAGATAAAATAACAGCTTAGCAAAAAACTGTTTTAAACCACACCAATAGTTGGTGAATAGAGAGACTACAAATTAACCAATTGCAAAGGCTGCGACTTGTATGATAAACGCATTAGTCCCCTTAGGGACTCCATCGCCTAAACATTGTTTATACTGTGAATGTAAAGAATTAAACAAATATATAAAAAGAATCTGTACATTGTGCTAGCAGAATTGCAAGCGAATGCAACTCCTTGACTGCTGGTGGAGGACCAGGCACAAGGGAGTCGGAGAGGATGTAGGTGCACACAAATCCTCCACTAGACACCAGGGAAATGGTAAGATTTTGGGGGGGCCTGGCAAGACCATATGGATGCAGGGCAAGTCCATGTGGATGCAGTAGTAAATCCATTTGGGTGCAATATGGGTGCATGGCAAGACATGTGGGTCTTGTCACAAATTCTGTTGGTGCAATGGCATTGGATGTGGGGGCAAGGGAAGGAAACAGAAACAAGCAATGCATTTTTCAATAAAACTTGTATTAAAAATTAAAAAGGTTTACATGTAAAGCAATATTTACTATCCAAACATTTTTCCCTATACAGTTGCCTTATATTTAGGACTTTTCTTTTTTCACTCATTAAGATCGAAATCTTGTGGCTTGCCTTATAAACAAGGTCACCTTATATTTGAGAAAATGCAGTAATGTATCTATGGTGACTGAATACCAGAGACTGCAATAAAAAAAAATCTAGTCACACACCACTGATAAGTGATAAATCAGATCATTGATGGTTAGATATAAATGATATGCATACAGAAACGGCTCAAATTAATAGTGCTATCGTAATAGTGCCATGAGTGCTTGCACCAATCCACATATTGGTGCACATATCCGGTGCTACCCACATACATAGAAACAGGCGCAACTGATGGAGGAACATTTTCCACATACAAAAATTTTGAATAAAAATAACCAGGGGCGATCACCGTTATTTATAAGATATGATAAGACATTTATGTTTGATATCGTTATACATAACTCCCTATAGTGCAGTTAGCAAGTATGTTCAGTCCGGAAGATTCTTAGACATAACTGGAGGGAAAATATGTCCTAGGTTTTTAAAGAACATTGCTAATTTCGAAATGAATCTCCTCATTTAGGAAATGTTATATTGTTGACGCAGATAGATTATATACCGTGAAAAGATTTAAAGTCACAATTATAGAGTTACCACACAAATGACATGAAATTGTATACTTTCCACATGGATCATACTGTGCATGATATCAAGACCATTTCTGATGAGTCACGCTGTATAGAGAGTATGCATCATTTAAAACAGCATGATAGCATCTCCAAGTGGTATTATTATGTTACAATTTAGCCAGTTAGCATGCTGTGAGGAGTGATTCATGTCATGTTCTAAACACAGATGACTATTATCAACTGACATCGTACTTGAAAGACTCTGTAGTAGATCATATTATTTAATGTGCATATACTGCAGCATATGGAATATATTTTACCTATAGTTACATAGCTCTATCAGAGGCGTCACTAGGGTTGGTGCGGTAACTCATGATGTCACCCCCCTGGATTTCCTACAATAACATGCCAAACAGATTCCTTAGTAATGCCAGTCAGATGGACCATTAAATATGCCACATACAGGAGCCCCACAAATTATGCCACACACAGGAGCCCATTAACTATGCCACACCAGAGCCCCATAACTATGACACACACAGGAGCCCCATAACTATGACACACACAAGAGCCCCATAAATTATGCCACACCAGAGCCCTATTAATTATGCCTCACCTCAGAGCCCAGTTAATTATGCCACACACACAGGAGTCCCTTAATTATGCCACACACAAGCGCCCCATAGTTATGCCACACACAAGCGCCCCATAATTATGCCACACAAAAGAGCCCCTTAATGATGCCACACATGGGGTCCAATAATTATGCCACACATGGGACGCCATTAATTATGCTACACACAGGAGCCCCACGAGGTGACAATTGTACAATTCTAAAACAATAAAATATCTATACACACAGACATCTCTCTCTATCTCTCTCTTGATAACTAGTTGCATTTATACTTATTTGATTTTTTTAATATTATATTCAACTATTTTCATTTGTAATAAAAATTGCATTCCTTGTTTTTATTCCCTTCCTCTGCACCCACATGCATCTAAAGGAATTAACACAGCATCATAAAGTACCCACAGCACTTGCCATGCACCTATATTGCACCCACAGCACTTGGCTTGCACTCATATTGCACCTACACAATTTGGCATGCCACACTGTCAATGCCCAACAGAACATACCACAGTGTCACTTTGCCCCACAGAACTAGCCAGTGTCACTTTCCCCATAGTAGATATTATTTTGCCATAAATATGCCATAGATAATTTGCCCAATAATATGCCAGTATTATTTTGCCATTTGATATGCCACAGCTAATTTGCCCAATAATATGACAGTATTATTTTGTCATTAATAAGCTACAGCCAATATGCCCAATAATATGCCAGTATTATTTTGTCATTAATAAGCTAGAGATAATTTGCCCAATAATATGCCAGTATTATTTTGTCATTAATAAGCCACAGCCAATTTGCCCAATAATATGCCATTATTATTTTGCCATTAATATGCCACAGCCAATTTGCCCAATAATATGCCAGTATTATTTTGTCATTAATAAGCCACAGCCAATTTGCCCAATAATATGCCATTATTATTTTGCCATTAATATGCCACAGCCAATTTGCCCAATAATATGCCAGTATTATTTTGTCATTAATAAGCTAGAGACAATTTGCCCAATAATATGCCAGTATTATTCTGCCATTTAATATATGCCAGCTATTTTCTATTTCATATATGCCAGTATTTTGACATTCAATATGCCAGTATTTTGTCATTTAATATATGCTAGTATTTTGCCATTTAATATATGCCAGTATTATTTTGCCATTCAATATGCCAGTATTTTGCCATTTAATATATTCCAGTATTATTTTGCCATTCGATATGCCAGTATTATTTTGCCATTCAGTATTCCAGTATTTTGCCATTCAATTTGCCAGTATTTTGGCACTCAATATGCCAGTATTTTGCCATTCAATATTCCAGTATTATTTAGCCATTCAATATGCCAGTATTTAGTCATGCAATATGCCAGTATTTTGCCACTCCATATGCCAGTATTTTGCCACTCCATATGCCAGTATTTTGCCACTCAATATGCCTGTATTTAGGCATTCAGTATGCCAGTATTTTGTCACTCAGTATGCCAGTATTTAGCCACTCAATATGCCAGTATTTTGACATTCAATATGCTAGTATTTTGCAATTCAATATGCCAGTATTTTGCCACTCAGTATTCCAGTATTTAGCCATTCAGTATGCTACTATTTAGCCATTCAATATAGGGACGCCATATGAGCTTTATATGTTTCCGTAGTAGATCAGGTGGAAGCAATTTTGACAGTTCAGTTATTACTTTACAGCAACTCCTATAAGCACAAGTAGTCCAATAATAATTCAGAATAATATCATGGAGAATTAGAATGTAGACTTAGACTTTGAGACTGTGAGAACTGGATATTAAATACATATGTTTAATTGTACAAAATCTATTACCCAAACATTAAAGGGACTCTCTCACCTAAATATTTTTTCTACTTTGAATGTAGAGAACAAAAAATGGTCAAGAATGTAATTTGTATGTCGAGCCCGGTTGCCTTCGGGGGCCCACCACTGGAGATTTTCTGTGTGTTGCGCACAGACATCCTTAAGTGTAAAATTATAATTCCTAGTAAAAAACATTTTTTTGTCTTTTCGCCTTATAATCAGGGCTTTTGTTTTTTCATAAATAAAGAATTTGGGAGGGGGCAAATATGACCGTTTCGTGAGGCCCAGTGCCTGGATTTATCTGGGCTTGGGCACAGCAATGTCTACTTGTCAATGGAGGCAGAAGCATCGGTAAAAAACATTATTGTACTGCTCAGTATGTATCTGTTTCGCTATTACAAGAGAGGAAGGGCGAGCGGATGTGCTAAGATCTTTCCGCACAGTGCACCAGCCGTAAGAGCGGTATTCATATATGTGTGAACCTCCTACAAAAAAGCAGTGTTGGGGTAGGAGGTATATTTATGGGAGGTGCCAAGATCATTTGTTCTGTAAGAGACTTCAACATTTGTGATGGTAGCCCTGAGTACAGTATCCTTTACTGTGGCTGATGTTGCATGTGGATGCTGAGCCACCTATAGTTGCTCACAACATGGCTTCCTTGCCTGTTGATGTTCAGTATTAGTATTTATAATATACACTCTGTAGTGTTTATTACATTTTAGCTTTATACTTACCTTGACTGTGGTCTGTCTCTTTTGACTACAAAAAGACAATTTATTTTTCACAGCAGCGTGTATCTGTTCTCTTTAGGATATCTTACCCTATTTATAGGTTCTATTTTTCTATCACTATTTTTATGATTCTCATGGAGTTTATTTCACCTTAGATTTATGGTGGTAGCCATATAGCTTTAATTAATGTAACTTTGAATACTCCATAATAAAAGTTATGTTTTATAATATTTTGCTAAGTCCCATTAAGCATTAATTTAATTTTAATTTAACATTGACTGCATTGTTTAAATCCTTGTTGGTTTAAACACATAAATCTGACAATGTTATCTTGTTTGGTTTTTACATGCGTGTACATTTGTGTTCAGGGACCTGAATACCTGCTGTATGGCATGGTTTCTGTATTCATTAAAGGCTCAAAGCAAAGGACAAAGATGTATTGTGTCCTGCAGTGGTGAGAATAGGCTTGCAAACCCCAAAGATAATGACAGAGCTTCCATAGATATACCATGATTGTGAAACAAAATATCTAAATATCCTAAGGGTTGATGTATTTTAGAACTGTGTATAAATAAAGCAATTGAGTATTTAAAAGGCAGGATATGTGTAATAGTAAGTGAGCTTCTGGTTCTATCAGCTCAATTAAACTGAGTAATTAGAATCAGATGTTGTAGTAATTAGTTAGATCTGCAGGGTTGAGTTTGGGAAGTTCCATACTGTAAAATAATTCCTCTGTTAGCTTGAGCTTCATCATAAAACAGCAAGGAAGCATGACATGCTAAGATTAAAGGATTTTGAGGAGGCCCTCAGAAAGCCAGTTACTGATACATATCAGACTAGCAAGGTCTACAAAACTCCGTCCATCAAATGTCAGACAGTTTATAAATAATGAGGGTTAACATCACAATCTGTCGGGGGGTGAACCAGGGGGCGAGAGCAGTGGTCACCACTGCAAAGAGGCAGGGCCGGTGCAAGGATTTTCGTCTACACAGGCGAAGGTGCATTTTGGTGCCCCCTGCTCTGATCCGCCACGCCTCCCACACTATTAAGCCTCCTTAAATTATATATATATATATATATATATATATATATATATATATATATATATATAAATAATGTATAGTGTAGAAAAAAAAATCTAAATATTCAACTCGCATGCTCTAAATGTGTCACACATTGAAACCCTTAAACACAAAGACACCCTTGCAGTCACACACACAGACACCCTTACCACTTACACACACACAGTTACACCAATTCACACATAACCTGAGACACACTATTTTGCCACTCAATATGCCAGTATTTAGCCCAGGGGTCCTCAAACTTTTTAAACAGGGGGCCAGTTCACTGTCCCTCAGACCGTTGGAGGGCCGGACTATAGTAAAAACAAAAACTATGAACAAATTCCTATGCACACTGCATATATCTTATTTTGAAGTGAAGAAACAAAATGGGAACAAATACAATATTTAAAATGAAGTAAAGTTAAATCAACAAACTTACCAGTATTTCAATGGGAATATTATGCCAGTCAGAGCCCAGTAATATTATGCCAGTCAGATGCCCAGGAACATTATGCCATTCAGATGCCCAGGAATATTATGCCATTCAGATGCCCAGGAATATTATGCCAGTCAGATGCCCAGGAATATTATGCCATTCAGATGGCCAGGAATATTATGCCACTCAGAGCCCAGGAATATTATGCCAGTCAGATGCCCAGGAATATTATGCCAGTCAGATGCCCAGGAATATTATGCCAGTCATAGCCCAGGAATATTATGCCAGTCAGATGCCCAGGAATATTATGCCAGTCATAGCCCAGGAATATTATGCCATTAAGATGCCCAGGAATATTATGCCAGTCATAGCCCAGGAATATTATGCCAGTCAGATGCCCAGGAATATTATGCCAGTCAGATGCCCAGGAATATTATGCCAGTCAGATGCCCAGGAATATTATGCCAGTCATAGCCCAGGAATATTATGCCATTAAGATGCCCAGGAATATTATGCCAGTCATAGCCCAGGAATATTATGCCATTAAGATGCCCAGGAATATTATGCCAGTCAGATGCCCAGGAATATTATGCCATTAAGATGCCCAGGAATATTATGCCAGTCATAGCCCAGGAATATTATGCCATTAAGATGCCCAGGAACATTATGCCAGTCAGATGCCCAGGAATATTATGCCAGTCATAGCCCAGGAATATTATGCCAGTCAGATGCCCAGGAACATTATGCCAGTCATAGCCCAGGAATATTATGCCATTAAGATGCCCAGGAACATTATGCCAGTCAGATGCCCAGGAATATTGTGCCAGTCAGATGCCCAGGAATATTATGCCAGTTAGATGCCCAGGAATATTATGCCAGTCATAGCCCAGTAATATTATGCCAGTCAGATGCCCAGGAATATTATACCAGTCAGATGCCCAGGAATATTATGCCAGTCATAGCCCAGGAATATTATGCCAGTCAGATGCCCAGGAATATTATGCCAGTCAGATGCCCAGGAATATTATGCCAGTCATAGCCCAGGAATATTATGCCATTAAGATGCCCAGGAATATTATGCCAGTCAGATGCCCAGGAATATTATGCCATTAAGATGCCCAGGAATATTATGCCAGTCATAGCCCAGGAATATTATGACATTAAGATGCCCAGGAACATTATGCCAGTCAGATGCCCAGGAATATTATGCCAGTCATAGCCCAGGAATATTATGCCAGTCAGATGCCCAGGAACATTATGCCAGTCATAGCCCAGGAATATTATGCCATTAAGATGCCCAGGAACATTATGCCAGTCAGATGCCCAGGAATATTGTGCCAGTCAGATGCCCAGGAATATTATGCCAGTTAGATGCCCAGGAATATTATGCCAGTCATAGCCCAGTAATATTATGCCAGTCAGATGCCCAGGGATATTATGCCAGTCATAGCCCAGGAATATTATGCCAGTCATAGCCCAGGAATATTATGCCAGTCAGATGCCCAGGCATATTATGCCAGTCAGATGCCCAGGAATATTGTGCCAGTCAGATGCCCAGGAATATTATGCCAGTCAGATGCCCAGGAATATTATGCCAGTCAGATGCCCAGGAATATTGTGCCAGTCAGATGCCCAGGAATATTATGCCAGTCATAGCCCAGGAATATTATGCCAGTCAGATGCCCAGGAATATTATGCCAGTCATAGCCCAGGAATATTATGCCATTAAGATGCCCAGGAATATTATGCCAGTCATAGCCCAGGAATATTATGCCAGTCAGATGCCCAGGAATATTATGCCAGTCAGATGCCCAGGAATATTATGCCAGTCAGATGCCCAGGAATATTATGCCAGTCATAGCCCAGGAATATTATGCCATTAAGATGCCCAGGAATATTATGCCAGTCATAGCCCAGGAATATTATGCCATTAAGATGCCCAGGAATATTATGCCAGTCAGATGCCCAGGAATATTATGCCATTAAGATGCCCAGGAATATTATGCCAGTCATAGCCCAGGAATATTATGCCATTAAGATGCCCAGGAACATTATGCCAGTCAGATGCCCAGGAATATTATGCCAGTCATAGCCCAGGAATATTATGCCATTAAGATGCCCAGGAACATTATGCCAGTCAGATGCCCAGGAATATTGTGCCAGTCAGATGCCCAGGAATATTATGCCATTCAGATACCCAGGAATATTATGCCAGTCAGATGCCCAGGAATTGCTTGTTATACCTCCCTCCTCCCCCCTTACCCAGACCCCAGTACTTACCTCCATGCCGCTGTTCATGTCCGTGGCTGAGAGGGAAGCGTTGTGAGCTCCCCTCAGACCGTGCGCATTCAATAAAGTGTGTTGAAAAAAAAAGTTTCAACACACTTTATTGAATGCGCACGGCCTGAGGGGAGCGCACAGCGCTTCCCTCTCAGCCACGGACCTGAACAGCGGCATGGAGGTAAGTACTGGGGTCTGGGGGAGCGGGCGATTTTCCCGCCCCCCCATTGGTGCGCCCTAAGGCAGCCGCCTGTGCTGCCTTACGGTAGCGCCGGCCCTGCAAAGAGGCCCACAAACAACAGGTAAGTCCGTAACAAAGGTACCAGAGGAGCAGGCAAAAAGGTAGGTCAAGTTTGGTCCAAAGGTCAGTGTTCTAAAGTGACACTTGCTGGAAGATTTTGGAGAATGTTGCATCATGGGTAAAATTCTCAAAATTGATTTTTTATTTTTACGTTTATTTGCATTCAATTCAAACATAGAAGAAAACCAAGTGGCATATGTCTTATATATATGTTTGTTTTAAATGCACTGGTAGTGTCTCTGCAGTAAATGTTTTTATATTCATTTTTGTAAATAAAATAATTTATTCTTATTCTAAATGACTTTCAAATTATATAATCAATATATCAATAGGCATAAAATAAATGGAACTGTCCGGTAATGCCCCGCCCACAGTTACACCTTCATCCATTCCCACAAAAGTCTCTCTTTAGCCATTTGAATTGTTGGTACGTATGGCAATATGAGACAATAAGTATGTATACACAAACTAAAAGGGTAAGAAGTATGGAACAATTAGCTTATTAGATAATGTCCATATATTATGTCAAGCCTGAAGTAACATATTAATACATAACCATGGATTTTTTATGGAAAATATGTCACTAAATGACAATGGACGTACATGGTATGTCCTGTGGTAAATCCTGCATAGGCAGTGATCAATGGTTTCTGCCTATGCTTAGCCAGTGTGGCAATGATGCCTCGATATTGAGGCATCATGCAACACCAAAATGTTGCCCTCCAGGGCACTGCAATCACTCCATGGAGAGATTGCACGCCATATTGGATGGCAGCATGCCCCTAGGTGCTGCCCTGTAACAGACAATGGCTCTGGAAGTGATCAGTGATCACTTCCTTTGCTCTTTGCTGTTGCTATACTGCCTAACTGTAGGAGAAATGGGTTAGAAAATAATGCTATGAATTATTACCCTATAACTTGCAAAAAACAATAGAAAAACTTGTAAACATTGGTTATTTTTAAACTTAGGAAATATATTAGAATCTAGGTATAGCTGTTTCCTCTCTTTTTTTCTTAGGAGGTTTTTCAATTTGCATTTGTCCATTCTGACCCTTGCAAAACAACTGCATAATGCATTCATAAACAAGCTTTTCTTTCTATTTTCCAGATTCTGACCAAACACATTTATAGACAGGGCTGCACTTTCCCAACAATTCCTTCATTAAAGATACAAATGAAGATGCAAGTATGCCTGTTTCATGCATGCCTGTTATGCACAGCCCCTATGTACATACAAATGGGCACTGGGCTCTGAATGGCTCCCAACAGAAGCTCAAGATGCCCATTTTTCACATCTACAGATGAATCTGCAGTGTGGGTGAATCGATCCCCAAGAGTAAGCCTGCAAAAGGTATCTTTACAAAGTAATTACCATATTACAACATTGTAAAGCACAAATAAATCATATATTTTTACTTTTAAAAGCTGTGCATTAGTCTTTTTTTTCCCTTTTCCTAGGAGTGGTCCTGCAACAATTTTATGTTAAAACGTGAATGGAGAACTTGGTATATTTCAATTTACAATGAGAGCTCATTATCACAGACTGATACGTTCCCAGGAGGGTATAGGTTGTTAAGCATGATGATAGCTCAATTTGTGAGACTTTCTGTCCTCTAAGCTGAGTTTATCAGATGACATGCTCCATGTGTCAAATGGTTTGGTGTAATTATCGGCTTGTACAGTAGTGTAACTTCATCATCTGTGTGAAGGACATATTAATCAACATACCCTCAGCTACGGAGGTGCAGAGGTGTCCTGATATAACAAATAGCTATATAGCCAATATCCTTAAGGTAAGATGTGCAAACCCTTTGAATAGATGAAAGAAACTCTGATGTCCACTAAGTGGTGAAATGTACTTGTACCCAATGACCTATTGAGAGCTAAATATATCTATATATCAAACAGCTTAGAGAAGAAAAGCACAATGAATTGGACACAGCTAGTTGATTTATCGACTTGCCAAATTCTTTTATATTAAAGAGATTCTGTCATTTATAAAAGGTCCTTTTTTATATACTACCGTCTATACTTGTGATAGCTTTACAGCAAGCAAATGAATAGTTTAGGTTATTTTATTAAAATTACTCAACTTCTTCTGAATCCAGTAATCCCTCGTCAGTGGCAGCAGTAAAAGTAGAGGGTGGTGGTGTGCAAGCACACTTAACCAGCATGCAAAGCATGCCACAAGGTCGTCCCTTTTAACCCAATAACAATGTATTAAATCAATATAAGCAGTCAAAATATAAAAAGAGACGTAGTAAATTCATTTATAAATGACTGGATATTTTCAGATAAAAAAATAATAATACAAACTCTTCATTTAATATAGCCATACAAATAAACAATACCCATGTATAGTAGTAATAGTAGTATTAATATGTTCAAAACACACATTTTTTGGAGAAAATTTTCTGTCATGTTGTATTAAAATCTGAAAAATCTGATGCATTTGCCCCCTATACTGGGCTTTCTCAGATATGTATAAAATGGAGCATATTACTTATTATTGATGTTTTCTTCTGACTAGGTAAGGACTATTTCACTTTCACTGGAAGTATCTTTAAAAGAAAACTCTTGTATTACCAGCATAGAAGTGAAATACTCATTCAGTTGGGCTAGACTGCTTTTCTCTTCTCTAGCCAAATGCATTGTAGTCATAACATACAGATCATTTTAATATTGACAGCATAAATATTTTTGAGACTGCTTTAAATACAATTAGTTTTTTTCTCTTTTCTGGGAAAATGGTAATGCCCAAAGTACTAGATTTAATTCCCAGGTGTCTTTAGCAGAATCGAGATGAAAAATGTTCCCCAAAAGTCAATGTGACAGGCTTTAAAGACCCCCTCTGGCTCCAGAATACAACAAATACTTGTCATGTCTGCCATGTCTCTTATATATTTATTATTTTCTACATTCACAGTATAATCAATTTTGAGCAGTCCCTTTAAATTTACAGACTTGCTATATAACATTTTTTTGTTCAAAATTTTCCTAGCCTCAATTAAAATAGTTGTTTAGATTTACCAGGATGTGCAGTAAATAAATATAATTTTTTTTTTCACTCTAAAAGACATTATATATTTATTACCCCTAAATAACAGTTAAGTGGCTGTTTCCCCTAAATCTTTACTGGTCTTAAAATTTGCTGTAAGATAGTAAATCACTGGATTGTAACTTAAAATATCAAATAACAGTGTTTTCTAAACCACAGCCTTTATTACAAGACCACAATTCTCTGGCGTAGTAGAGCAATAAAAGCAACCAATATATTGTCACTGATATACCCACGATCGTACTTCTACCCGCGAATGTAAGTAATGCATTCAATTATCTCACAGAATGGTTGCTTTCACAGTAGTGCTGGTTTATAGTAATTGAGATCTTCTGCCTGCAGCCGTCATTTGGTTTTCGAAGTTTAATATGAAGATGCTTTTCACAACAAAAAATGTCCATTTAAATATATCTTAAAAAAAGATAGTCTAGCTACTTGCAAATTGGCTTTGATAGCAAATTCAATCTTAAAGAACCAATTGGACTTGAAAATGACCTACCCTGTTCATGCAAATGAAATGCTACATTTTTATGATTCACAATGCACATGCATATGCATGTTGCCATGGCGATTGACGCTCCCCCAACATTCCATATTGTGATATCTTCAATGACTCAGCTGGCTGATGCTTTACTTCAGACCTCACATACTACCTGAGAAGAATATAGGACTTTCCACACCCTAAATAACATTAGGTCCACCTCCAGACCTTAGGTAGTAGCAAAAAACGGTACTTACGAGATCGCAGGTAAAGGCAAAAAAAATTATGTTTCATAGGTCCATAATAGAATATTTAATAATCCAAATAGAAAAATATCACACAGCAGACAGTGGGGTGCAAAAAACAGATGATCAAGCTTGACGCGTTTCGCGCATCTAGCGCTTAGTCATAAGCTATCAATAGTGTGTGTTTTAAAAGTTTAAATAACGTGCTTAAAGTGTGAGGTCACCAAAGGGGAAGGGGAAGTTAATATCATATCACACCCCTTTTCCTTCCACTTGAATTAATTACTTAATTCCAAATAGCTGGACGTGTTGTTTTAAAAGAGAGGAAACAGCTATACCTACATTTTGTGATACAGTATGTGTATTAAGAATAAAAAAAGGTGACATATTAAGTGTTTGTATTAATACATGAATATAATACAACTTTTGAATTAAAAACAATCGGACAATAGATAGGGAGAGGATAGGAGTTACACTGGAAATAGCTATTAATGTTACTTTGCTAAAACAACAATGCATAAAGTGCGCTAATCGGTGTGCTGAAGTAATAAAAATATATAAGACACCTTTTAGGTGAATGTAAAGTTTACATTCACCTAAAAGGTGTATTATATTTTTTTATTACTTCAGCACACCGATTAGTGCACTTTATGTATTGTTGTTTTACAGGGAGTGCAGAATTATTAGGCAAATTAGTATTTTGACCACATCATCCTCTTTATGCATGTTGTCTTACTCCAAGCTGTATAGGCTCGAAAGCCTACTACCAATTAAGCATATTAGGTGATGTGCATCTCTGTAATGAGAAGGGGTGTGGTCTAATGACATCAACACCCTATATCAGGTGTGCATAATTATTAGGCAACTTCCTTTCCTTTGGCAAAATGGGTCAAAAGAAGGACTTGACAGGCTCAGAAAAGTCAAAAATAGTGAGATATCTTGCAGAGGGATGCAGCACTCTTAAAATTGCAAAGCTTCTGAAGCGTGATCATCGAACAATCAAGCGTTTCATTCAAAATAGTCAACAGGGTCGCAAGAAGCGGGTGGAAAAACCAAGGCGCAAAATAACTGCCCATGAACTGAGAAAAGTCAAGCGTGCAGCTGCCACGATGCCACTTGCCACCAGTTTGGCCATATTTCAGAGCTGCAACATCACTGGAGTGCCCAAAAGCACAAGGTGTGCAATACTCAGAGACATGGCCAAGGTAAGAAAGGCTGAAAGACGACCACCACTGAACAAGACACACAAGCTGAAACGTCAAGACTGGGCCAAGAAATATCTCAAGACTGATTTTTCTAAGGTTTTATGGACTGATGAAATGAGAGTGAGTCTTGATGGGCCAGATGGATGGGCCCGTGGCTGGACTGGTAAAGGGCAGAGAGCTCCAGTCCGACTCAGACGCCAGCAAGGTGGAGGTGGAGTACTGGTTTGGGCTGGTATCATCAAAGATGAGCTTGTGGGGCCTTTTCGGGTTGAGGATGGAGTCAAGCTCAACTCCCAGTCCTACTGCCAGTTCCTGGAAGACACCTTCTTCAAGCAGTGGTACAGGAAGAAGTCTACATCCTTCAAGAAAAACATGATTTTCATGCAGGACAATGCTCCATCACACGCGTCCAAGTACTCCACAGCGTGGCTGGCAAGAAAGGGTATAAAAGAAGAAAATCTAATGACATGGCCTCCTTGTTCACCTGATCTGAACCCCATTGAGAACCTGTGGTCCATCATCAAATGTGAGATTTACAAGGAGGGAAAACAGTACACCTCTCTGAACAGTGTCTGGGAGGCTGTGGTTGCTGCTGCACGCAATGTTGATGGTGAACAGATCAAAACACTGACAGAATTCATGGATGGCAGGCTTTTGAGTGTCCTTGCAAAGAAAGGTGGCTATATTGGTCACTGATTTGTTTTTGTTTTGTTTTTGAATGTCAGAAATGTATATTTGTGAATGTTGAGATGTTATATTGATTTCACTGGTAAAAATAAATAATTGAAATGGGTATATATTTGTTTTTTGTTAAGTTGCCTAATAATTATGCACAGTAATAGTCACCTGCACACACAGATATCCCCCTAAAATAGCTAAAACTAAAAACAAACTAAAAACTACTTCCAAAAATATTCAGCTTTGATATTAATGAGTTTTTTGGGTTTATTGAGAACATGGTTGTTGTTCAATAATAAAATTAATCCTCAAAAATACAACTTGCCTAATAATTCTGCACTCCCTGTAGTTGTGTATTCTCTGTGTGTTATTTAGGGACACACTGCGTTAAGTGCTGCTTGGTTTGACACTTAAGCGCTGATATCACTGTTTTTTCGTTAATGTTACTTTGTTTGTATTGTTAGTTTCATGCATGTCCTTTGTGTGTATGTGTATGTATGTATATAGTTATTTCTAAGTTTATAAAATACAGGACGAAGAAAGTGCCTATTGGCTTTTACAACGTAGTATAAGTTTATCCTTGCTAATGGATGGTACAAAGTTCGACATACAACTGTGTGTATATCTATACAAAAAAAACATAGCTCTATTGTTGTCAATAGAAGAGACAGTGTATGCTATACAATTGTAGAGTCTTTCTATGCAATATTGAACATAAGTCTAGCAGTGTAATCCCAATTAAATTAAGATGTAACAGTGATAAAAAAAAAAGGGATTGATATATATATTAGTAAGTTTATTTTCGGACAAATGACATAATGATCTAACAGATGGAGATGCTATTACTTCGATTTCACGGGAGAGGTCTTAAATATTTGAGAGTTTGGAATTCGTTAAAAAAAAGATCCTTGAGAGAAAGAAAGAAAAGAGGAGGTGGTGAAATAATAGAAGTGATTTAAATAAGAAGAAGATAAATAAGTCTAAGTCAATTGAGGGGTACAAAAACAAAGTGCTTATGTGCTATTTAGTGTGACATAAATAATCTATAATAAAAAATCTATATTATATTTAATTTAAAAATTAGATTCTAACAATACAAACAAAGTAACATTAAAAGCTATTTCCAGTGTAACTCCTATCCTCCGATTGTTTTTAATTCAAAAGTTGAATTATATTCATGTATTAATACAAACGCTTAATATGTCACCTTTTTTATTCTTAATTCTTAATACACATATTGTATCACAAAATGTAGGTATAGCTGTTTCCTCTCTTTTGAAACAACACGTCCAGCTATTTGGAATTAAGTCCAAAGTGGAAGGAAAAGGGGCATGATATGATATTAACCTACCCTTCCCCTTTTGTGACCTCCCACTATAAGCACATTATTTAAACTTTTGAAACTTTGAAACACACACTATTGATAGCTTATGACTAAACGCTAGATGCGCGAAACGCGTCAAGCTTGATCCTCTGGTTTTTGCACTCCACTGTCTGCTGTGTGATTTTTTTCTATTTGGATTGCTCACATATTAAACAGAAATGTTTTCCCTTTACCTGCGATCTCGTGAGTGCCGTTTTTTTGCTACTAACTTCTCCTCATACGTTACTGGTGCGGGTCCCACACCTGCAATAGGCACCGGAGACCGGTAATCGGGGATTTATCTTTACCATACCGTCCCACTCACCTGGGCAGCCCTGATTACTACTTTTCTCTTTATTCTTCCATTCCATATTACAGAAAATAAGTATTTTGAGTTGCTTTCTCTTACAGAGCTCAACACGTGGATTAACCTGGCCAAAAACCTTTAAAACCATTCTGCAAACTATACGGGGAAGATATGAGTAGCCCAAGTCAGTTTGCAGGCTGTTCCTATGTGTTCTTCAATACCTGTGACATACAGATAAGTCCAGACCAAATAGAGAGATAAAGGCTACATCTTTCTGGCCATGTATAAATTACCAAATTTCAATCAATAATTATTATGCTTATCAGCATGTGCAAATGTTCAGTTATCATGCAGGAAGCACTTTTTTCTTTATCCTCACTCTTGGCATGCATCACCTGCTAGAAAGTTTCAGTGGCAGGTTGTTAGCGGCCTAAATAAAGCATCTTGCTTAGTTTTCTCTTTCTGGATCAAAGAGACATTTATCCTATTTTTAATGGCATCTGAAGGAAAATGAACCTGAGTGAAAATGAGGATCTGAAAAACCAACACACAAAAAAAGAAGAAAGGAGAGAAAAAGCAGCCAACTGAGAGATGCCAAAAAGATTGCTGCTGAATACAATACAAAGGCTGAAAATGTCTGTCTATACACTTCCGCTACAGCATAACAATGCAATAAGAACTGTCAGTCACATGTGGGTCAATTGAAACTAGCCAAGAAAAGTTCCAGAAAACAAAATACTAAATGACAAGTAGTGTTGCTAGTTTTCAGTTGTATTACTGTCTAGTAATACCACTGAGGCAAAACTGAACATTGATTCTTATGAAATCACAGTTTCTTTATTTGTATAAATGATGATGATGATGTGTCTATGTTTAATCTTTTAGTCAGATTAAGACTCCCAGGCATGTTTGATATTTATAAAACTTAATAGGTTTTATAAATACATAAAAGGGGTAAAATGGCTACTAATTTATTCTCACTCTGTTGTTTTGTTGTCCAGTGCAGATAGATTGAATAAGATTGACTGCATATTGTAATGCAATAAAGTGATTTAAAAAATATCACACTTTTGCAACTTTGTTTACATATAACCTGTGACAACATTCTTGAAACATTTGGCGCAATTGGGCATTTTCCAGCAGTAGTACAATTAATACAAATATTAATTATTAGTACTACTTTTCTAATAGAAAGACATTTGATTCAGAACCCCCAATGTTTACTTTATCCAGTATTACAGTGGTTGTCATCTAGCAATGCAAGTAGCAAGAGATAACACAGCAGCTACAGACATTATAGCTCTTGGTTCTACAAAGCTACACAATATACTATAGCTTTGTGTAGTTCTTCTTATCCCCAAAAATGCATTTACACCAATGATATGATATTTGACTTTCTACTTAGGTGGTTGTCATACCTTATAACAATAAGTTACAGTTGCCCTGGAGATATCACCTTCCCATGTTGTCATGGAGGGAATGGTCTCAGACAGAATTGGCCTATGATTAACCCCTTCCCGCTTGTAGGACGTTCCATGCCGTCCTACTTTTTAGTGCCTAGAGGCTAGTAGGATGGCATGGAATGTCCTACATTGAACAGCTCACCGTGGCCCCCCGCGATGAGCTGTGTACGGACCACGCTGCAAGTTCATGCACCTTTGAGTGGCCTCACTCTGACACAGAAAATGTAGCTGACACTCAAAATGAGCGTTGGCTACATTTTACATTAAAAACCTGCAGGACGGCATAGATCGTCCTCTAGGTAACAGCTCATCGCGGCTCCCCGCGATGAGCTGTACTGAGGATCCCGCTGCAGGGACTTGCAGCGGGATTCGCAGTGTCAGATGAGGCCACTTTGAATGGCCTCAGTCTAAGGAAATGTAGTGAATGCTCAAACAGAGCGTTCGCTACATCTCCGGTATCCCGGAAGTTCGGGCACGCCTCCATGATGGAGTATTGCGAGATGCCGACAGGGACTGACAGGGTCTATAGCGACCCTGACTGGGTCCCTGCTTTCATGTTCCCGGCTCCAATCATGAAGTGTTCAGGACCAAAGCACCATCCTACGTGAAGGGGTTAAGCACCTCTGAACATGAAACATGTGAGGTAGCTGGCAACCTCTGCCATCCTCACCATTATATTTATTATATTTTTTAATTATTTTTGTATGCATTAATAGAACTTTGTCTATTTCATGGAACAAAGCTCCTGACCTATCTTTTTTTTAGTATCTCAGCCAGAATACACACATATATATAACCATATTAAGAACTTTGCATATTAAGAAGAGAATTTCATACCTGCCAACTTTTCCCCCTGGCAAATCGGGATGCCTGGGGCAGAGCTTGGTAAATAGGGTGTGAGTGGCTCCACTCATGCGCACTAGCGCTGTCACTCCAACTGACAGTGCTGCCATGCATGTGCTTTAAATATAATAAGTCAGTAGCAGTGGCATTATTAAACAGGTAATCAATGTTAACCTTATTTGCATATGCATATCCAGATTCCTTTGCAGTGGTGTGAGCACTGTACATTTAATATTTCTGTGGTAAAAGCAAGTCTTCTCAGCTTGTCTGTTATTCATTACATCAATTCAACAGCTTCGATGGATGAAATTGTTAGGGAGAGAGGGAGAGAAAGAGAGAGAGAACAGATATTGTGAAGGAGGGGGAGAGAGAACAGGTATGGGGGATTTGGAGAGAAACAGACATTGCAAGGAACATGGCAAGGAAGAGGAAAGGGACAAACATGGGAAAGGAGAGAGACACATACATGGAGGGGGGGGGGGAGGGGGGGGAGGGACGCCACTGGGGAGGCCCGCACAGGGCGCTGAAACACTTAAGGCCGGCCCTGAGTGCAAGAGTACAGAGGTGTAGAGCTAATTTGTGATTATTAATGAGTATATTTTATTTTTAAGAGACACTTTGTCTGATTTAGTAACTAGTAAAAAGAATAGATGTGAAATCTTAACCTAGCAATATGTGGCTACTGATCATGATCATGTAACCTGAGGATTTAAGTGAACATAGTGGGGAAAAAAAGGTTAGTGGCTCTTTAAAAGTAAAAACATTTGCAATTATGTAGTGTGATGACTGTTCATAGATATGTACCTGTCCTATACAAGTATTTGTATTGTATAGTTAGATAATAGATCACCCTTCTTCTCAGACAAATGAGTTCTAGTAACAATTACAGTGAACTGTACCATCATAAAACATCAGATTGCTATCCATAACAAAATCCATAGACTTGTCATCAATTAACTCAGAAAATTATTAATGGCATGCATTGCCGTTCTAGTAGAGGTACAATAAAACAGAGGCAAAGCGAAGTAGGGAATAATATTAGTGTAATATGTATAAATTATGATAATTACTGTTGTGACTCACCCATCAAATCTCAGAAGGATCAGAAAGGGTGGTTGAAAGAGTGCAATCCTTTAATCTGACACAGCAGGTACAACTTGTTACCCTGGGGAAAAGCCAATTTTAATTCAAAGGGAAGTATTTATCATACTTCCTGCTTTGTCTTTTTCTCTACTAACCACATGCTGCAAGTTTATCAGGTAATAGATCTTTCCAGAATACGATCTATATAATTATTAGCTCTGGTGTACTGGAGCGCAGTCCCACAGAATTCTGGAATACATTATTTCTAATGTTCTATAGTCTTGGATTTGGAGATGTTCTTTAATTTATTTAGATGTATTTTTTTATTTATTTAAAATGTACTGTTTTATTAATTAGTGCAGATTTTGCACTTAATTTTGTTCTGTAATTAAATCCTAAAATGAAGTCCAGTTAAGTGTAAGTGTATAGTTGTACTAAATCGTTACAGGAAGGGTGAGGGTCAGAAGAGCCAGATATTCCAGGCTTGGGAGGCAGAGGGGCAGATTGCACTTCTAAATGAAACTGTTCTGATAAAACCCCACCCATAACCACATCCTCAGCCACTCCCACTAAAATAAAAGTGTCCCTTTTGTGTCCCACTGTTTGCATTTTTTTTAAAGGACAACTGTAGGCAAAAATATTAAGTGATTTTATATAATAGGAAGATTGCCGTCTATACATTTTAAATAAAAATGCTTTAATTAAAGAATATAAATAATCTACCTACTATTACTTTGCTCTGTATATCTATCAGGGAGATAGAAATCTTGGTGTCAGAATTCCTTCATCTGACACATGGTAAAGAAACAACATGGCTGCCCCCATATACAGCAATATGAACCAAAGAGGTACTCTTATTTGTTTTCTTACATTATAGCATTTACAGTTCAAATATCTACACTTGATGCAATCTTTTAATTAAATATGAATATTTTTTACCCTACACTTGGCCTTTAAACATACACAATTACGTCCTGGCGAAACATTGTAACATACTAACATAGTAATTTAGGTTGAAAAAAGACACAAGTCCATCAAGTTCAACCCTTCTACCTATCATTCAAGCTTTTGATCCAAAAGAAGGCAAAAACCTTCTTGAAGGGGCAATCAGATTTCTCCTTGGATCAATAAGCTCTATTATTAATGCTTATTCTATTATTAATAGCCCTGTATGTTCTGCTTTTCTAAAAAAAACATCCAAACCATTTTTAAATGCATCTATTGTGGTTGATAGCACTACTTCTCTTGGCAGTGAGTTCCATAACTTTATTGTCTTTATAGTAAAAAATCCCTTTCTTTGCTGTCTGTGATCTTTGCTCTTCCAGTCTGAGGGGTGACATCTTGTTCTTTGTACATATCTGTTAATGAACAGGTCACTGGAGAGCTCGTTATATTGGCCCTGCACAAATCTATATAGTGTTATAATATCCCCTCTGAGACACCTTATTTCTAACGTATATAAATGCAATTTTTTAAGTCTCTCTTCATAACTTAGATCCTCCAATCCCCTTATTAATTGTGTAGCTCTCCTTTGCACTTTTTCTAGTTCCTAGTTGTGAGGTTGATCACCTTCCCCATAAAGTAAAATATTAAATGTATATAGGCTTGAACAAGGCCCTTATACCGTATTTGCTCGATTATAAGACGACCCTGATTATAAGACGACCCCCAAAATTTTGGATATTCCTTTAGGAAAAAAACTAAAAGCCTGAATATAAGACTACTCTATAGGAAAAAAAGTTAAACTTGTATATATTCACATGTAAATTGCTTTTTTAATGAAAAATCATATAAAAAAATGCATTTCTCGTTTTTATTTCCTTTTATGTGCCAATGCTGCCTTTCTCTTTCCCTTGCCCCCAGCTTTGTCTCTCTCCCCCTCCCTTTGACTCCCCCCTCGCCTCTGTCTCTTCCCCCCCTGGTCCCTTGATTCTCTCTGCCCCCCTCCCTCCCCTTGTTGCTCTGTCCCCCCCCTCCCCCCCCCCCCCTCTGCTGGGGACCTGGATCGCTGTTTTATAATCTGACCTCAATTTGAGGTCAGATTATAAAACGACCTCGATTATAAGACGTGGGGGATTTTTCAGAAAAAAAATTCTGAAAAAAACCTTGTCTTATAATCGAGCAAATACGGTATGTAAGTTCTAATAACAAAAAAATTCTGTTTTTTGCCAGCAGTTCTATTTCTCAGAAATGAACTAAATTTCCCTCATAAAGTATTTGTCAATGTGTTTCTTGCTGCAGTACCTTACTGCAGTACAACTGCTATTTCTAGGTATTCTAGCCTAATGTTGATTGATTGGTGTAAAATCGTGGCTGACTTGCCTTTCTGGGTTACAGATTTTTATGTCATGTGAGATACTGTTTGGGAAATTGATTAGCAGGTGGTTTTCCCAGCTCTTTATTTGATGGTTTATTAAAAGAGGTTTTTATTGGTTACAATCAGACTACTGCAGGAAGAGATAGAATGTCTTTACTCATCCACTACAGGCTGTCTGGAAGTGAAGGTAGTAACCATTTCTACATAATCTATATTGCTATGACAATATAGAATCTCTGACTAGTATTACAACTAGCTACAAAGGATTGCAGAAAATATATATATTTTTTTAACAGTATCTAATTTTATGAATAATATGGTCAAATGCAACAGAAAGAATGATGCTTTAATAGCTCAAAGAGCACAGTTCCTAGGGGACATCAAAGTGACCTCGGAACTAATATGCCATGCAACATTAATATTAATTTACAGTAATTCAGAGTATTGTGATGAATGTAAACAGGATTTTTTTTTTTTGCCTAGACAAGTAATAATTTAGCCAGAGTGCACTCAGGAACATCATGGAAATACTCCTAAAGTCTTTACACTGGCTGCCGATAAGTTACAAGATGTTGATTATTACATTTAATCTCGTCATCGAAGGCACATTGCGCCTATGACCTGTTCAAATGCGGGTTATCACAGTGATCATATACCCTGGAAGAGCTCCGAGCAGCCACCAGGAAGAACCTCGTCCTGTTCCCATTCATGACAGTGTGGGCGGGGACAGAAAAAGTGAAGGACATGAAGCAAGGCAATATACAGACCTAAGAAAATCATGATACACAACAGTGAAAAAGGAACTCCTCCTATAATCAAAATCATATTCTAGGAAATAGTGCTGGCAGCAAAACCAAGCTTCTCTCCACTGTAAGGAAAAATAAACTCTAAAAAAAGGACATGTTCATCACTTTTTTAAACAGGGCCCAAAGAGGTATGACATCACAAAAATAGGACTCCTGGTCACTCTACATACATGCCATGCAGGGGCGTACCTAGAGCATTTGGCACCCAGGGCGGACCCTAAAAGTGGCACCCCCCCCCACCCCCATAATAAAAATGCAAGAAAATACCCACAATTTTTTCAATGTTTGAAAATTGTACAATTATAGATACCAGGAATAGTGTGCCAGTCAGATACCAGTAATATTGTGCCAGTCAGATACCAGTAATATTGTGCCAGTCAGAGCCCAGTAATAGTGTGCCAGTCAGATACCAGTAATATTGTGCCAGTCAGATACCAGTAATATTGTGCCAGTCAGAGCCCAGTAATAGTGTGCCACTCAGAGCCCAGTAAGTGTGCCAGTCAGAGCCCAGTAATAGTGTGCCACTCAGAGCCCAGTAATAGTGTGCCAGTCAGAGCCCAGTAATATAGTGCCACTCAGAACCGAGTAATATAGTGCGAGTCAGAGCCCAGTAATAGTGTGCCACTCAGAACCCAGTAATAGTGTGCCAGTCAGAGCCCAGTAATAGTGTGCCACTCAGAGCCCAGTTATATAGTGCCACTCAGAACCCAGTAATGTGCCAGTCAGAGCCCAGTAATAGTGTGCCACTCAGAGCCCAGTTATATAGTGCCACTCAGAACCCAGTAATGTGCCAGTCAGAGCCCAGTAATAGTGTGCCACTCAGAGCCCAGTAATAGTGTGCCAGTCAGAGCCCAGTTATATAGTGCCACTCAGAACCCAGTAATGTGCCAGTCAGAGCCCAGTAATAGTGTGCCACTCAGAACCCAGTAATATTGTGCCAGTCAGATACCAGGAATATTGTGCCAGTCAGAGCCAGTATTATTGTGCTAGTCAGAGCCCAGTAATAGTGTGCCAGTCAGTGCCCAGTAATAGTGTGCCAGTCAGTGCCCAGTAATAGTGTGCCACTCAGAGCCCAGGAATATCGTGCGAGTCAGATGCCCAGTAATATTGTGCCAGTCAGTGCCCATGAATATTATGCCAGTCAGTGCCCAGGAATATTGTGCCAGTCAGTGCCCAGTAATAGTGTGCCACTCAGAGCCCAGGAATATTGTGCCAGTCAGATGCCCAGTAATATTGTGCCAGTCAGTGCCCATGAATATTATGCCAGTCAGATGCCAAGTTATGTTGTGCCAGTCAGTGCCCAGGAATATTATGCCAGTCAGATGCCCAGTAATATTGTGCCAGTCAGTGCCCAGGAATATTGTGCCAGTCAGTGCCCAGTAATAGTGTGCCAGTCAGTGCCCAGTAATAGTGTGCCAGTCAGATACCAGGAATATTGTAACAGTCAGAGCCCAGTAATATAATGCCAGCCAGAGCCCAGTAATATAATGCCAGTCAGAGCCCAGTAATATTGTGCCATTCAGAGCCCAGTAATGGTGTGCCAGTCAGTGCCCAGTAATAGTGTGCCAGTCAGATACCAGGAATATTGTAACAGTCAGAGCCCAGTAATATAGTGCCAGCCAGAGCCCAGTAATATAATGCCAGTCAGAGCCCAGTAATATTGTGCCATTCAGAGCCCAGTAATGGTGTGCCACTCAGAGCCCAGTTATATAGTGCCACTCAGAACCCAGTAATGTGCCAGTCAGAGCCCAGTAATAGTGTGCCACTCAGAGCCCAGTAATAGTGTGCCAGTCAGAGCCCAGTTATATAGTGCCACTCAGAACCCAGTAATGTGCCAGTCAGAGCCCAGTAATAGTGTGCCACTCAGAACCCAGTAATATTGTGCCAGTCAGATACCAGGAATATTGTGCCAGTCAGAGCCAGTATTATTGTGCTAGTCAGAGCCCAGTAATATAGTGCCAATCAGAGCCCAGTAATAGTGTGCCAGTCAGTGCCCAGTAATAGTGTGCCAGTCAGTGCCCAGTAATAGTGTGCCACTCAGAGCCCAGGAATATCGTGCCAGTCAGATGCCCAGTAATATTGTGCCAGTCAGTGCCCATGAATATTATGCCAGTCAGTGCCCAGTAATAGTGTGCCACTCAGAGCCCAGGAATATTGTGCCAGTCAGATGCCCAGTAATATTGTGCCAGTCAGTGCCCATGAATATTATGCCAGTCAGATGCCAAGTTATGTTGTGCCAGTCAGTGCCCAGGAATATTATGCCAGTCAGATGCCCAGTAATATTGTGCCAGTCAGTGCCCAGGAATATTGTGCCAGTCAGTGCCCAGTAATAGTGTGCCAGTCAGTGCCCAGTAATAGTGTGCCAGTCAGATACCAGGAATATTGTAACAGTCAGAGCCCAGTAATATAGTGCCAGCCAGAGCCCAGTAATATAATGCCAGTCAGAGCCCAGTAATATTGTGCCATTCAGAGCCCAGTAATGGTGTGCCAGTCAGAGCCCAGTAATAGTGTGCCAGTCAGATACCAGGAATATTGTAACAGCCAGAGCCCAGTAATATAGTGCCAGCCAGAACCCAGTAATATAGTGCCAGTCAGAACCCAGTAATATAGTGCCAGTCAGAACCCAGTAATATAGTGCCAGCCAGAGCCCAGTAATATAGTGCCAGCCAGAACCCAGTAATATAGTGCCAGTCAGAACCCAGTAATATAGTGCCAGCCAGAACCCAGTAATATAGTGCCAGCCAGAACCCAGTAATATTGTGCCAGCCAGAACCCAGTAATATTGTGCCAGCCAGAACCCAGTAATATAGTGCCAGCCAGATGCCCAGTAATATTGTGCCACTCCTCCTCCTCCTCCCTCCCCCCATCACTTACCAAATCGCTGCTTCTCCCGGACGGACGACTCCTCCGTGCAGTCTTCCCTCCTGCACGGAGGAGGGAAACACAGTCGCCGGATGTGACGTATCGTCACATCCGGTCGCTGTGATTTTTTTTTGGGATTTTTTTCTTTCACCCGGCGGCCGCATCCAGAGGATTCGGCCGCCTGAAAAAGAAAAAAAAAAAGGTAAGCAGCGCGGGGGGTGCTGGCAGCACCGGTGGCACCCCCCTAGTCAGTGGCACCCGGGGCCACTGATGCCATGTATTCTATCAAGAGAACATTTTACCTCAAGCCATCTATTGGTGTGGTGGCCCAACAACTCACTGTTGAATTCAGTCCAAGTGCTCCAAGTTAAGGTAGATTGTACATGGGATTTGCTGAATATAATTATTTGTTCTGGTTGAGAACAATGGGGGTGTATAAAACAATAGATGTATAAAAATGGTGCACACTGATACTTTGTCTAATAGTGGTGCAATCTCCATGTTCACCGATATATAATACCTGACAAACATTGGGAGTTTGTACCACCAACTCCAGTTCCCATCTTCAGGCTTGCTCTGGCGCAATATTTGCTAGTGCTTCCCATTTACAAAAGTGCACTAACAAGCTGTGGGTGGCGGAGTCATAATTTGTGATGCGCAAAAGTGTCAAGATGTATAAAACAGGTACAAAAGCCGTTATAAATGTGATAACAGCCATTGCAGCTTTTTTTTATTCTCCAAACCTTTGCGAATGTGGCTTCATTTATAAAGTCCCCAATCTCCTGCATTCCAATTGCATATAGTATGTTTAAACTTAGCTTGCTGATTAGCATTAGCTCCGCAGACCAATCAAACATAACTGCACGGAAACGTATTCCTAGAAAATCACCCAGCTGTAGCTGGAAATCGAGCTGCTGACTCTAATCATGTCCTATGATTGTAAGCTGCATTTTATTCTTGCTTTTGCCAGTCTTAAAATGATTTCCCATTATATTACCTCCAATTTACCCCACTTTCTTTTGGATGAAGAATATTTTTTGGTTATGTGAGGGATGTATTATGAGCTAAACATTTAAATAATTATTTTCATACCATGTAATAATGCCTTGTCTATTGTATGGGTGGTCTTTTTGCACCCTCACAAAGGATATTATACAGTTGAGCTGTACCCCATGTCATTTGTGCATTACAGTTTCTGTACCTGAGATTACAGCACTAACACTTACATTGCTGCCGTGGATTATATAGGGTTATGCACAATTTATTATACCTATCACTTAAAGGGGCAGTTCCACCTATAGTGCCTGAAACATTTTTGATAAGTCCCATATCATGTATAGTAAAGAAAACGAAACCCTGTTTTATCCTTTAATATCTCAGAGTACACAGAGTTGGCTGAAAAGAGTTCAGCTGAGAGAGAATTAATAGCAGTGCTAATAGCAGTGCCGGTGCAAGACTTTTTGCCGCCCTAGGCAAACATATATGTTGCTGCCCCGTGCTGATCCTACCCTCAGGCATTTACACACACAGTAACACAGTGTCAAATGCAGGCACGTGTACACAAACATGCAATGTCAGATGCAGCCACACGTACACAAACAGTTGCACCTGCAATGTGATCTTATCTTTTTTACCCTCCCTCCCACCAAATCCCTGGTGTCTTTTTTGTTTTTAACCATCCCTCCCACCCAATGCCTGGTGTCTTTTTTTTCCACCCCCCTCCCACCGACCCAATGCCTGGTGTCTTTTTTGTTTTTAACCATCCCTCCCACCCAATGCCTGGTGTCTTTTTTGTTTTTAACCATCCCTCCCACCCAATGCCTGGTGTCTTTTTTTCCACCCCCCTCCCACCGACCCAATGCCTGGTGTCTTTTTTGTTTTTAACCATCCCTCCCACCCAATGCCTGGTGTCTTTTTTGTTTTTAACCATCCCTCCCACCCAATGCCTGGTGTCTTTTTTGTTTTTAACCATCCCTCCCACCCAATGCCTGGTGTCTTTTTTTTCCACCCCCCTCCCACCGACCCAATGCCTGGTGTCTTTTTTGTTTTTAACCATCCCTCCCACCCAATGCCTGGTGTCTTTTTTGTTTTTAACCATCCCTCCCACCCAATGCCTAGTGTCTTTTTTGTTTTTAACCATCCCTCCCACCCAATGCCTGGTTTCTTTTAAAAAAAAAAAAAATGCCTGGTGTCTTTTTTTTTATTTTAACCCTCCCTCCCACCCATTTATCTGGTTGTTTGGAATTGAGTGCATAGTTTTTGCCTTATAGTGCATATTGTTTATTATCCTTAGTCTATTAGCCCTAGGAATGCTTGCCGTGGATGTCATTGGCTTTTTTTTCTATTTTATTTGTATTATTCTATTTGACTGACAACAGAGTTGACACAAATTTGCTTCTCAGTTGTTAAAAACTGATTAGAAATAGGAACAATTGGGTCCATAAATAGGGTGTTAAATCACTTTACGTCATGGGCAAAATATTTCCAGGCATTAGTTTAGCAGCAGACAAGTAGGTCGGACTGATGTGACATCGCTAGTGTTTTGTAGACAGCGTAATGGTAAATCTAACACATTAAAGTAGTACAAGATTGCCTGAGATATGCATCAGGTTATCTGGCAGAACAAATGAGTAAATAAAGCTGAGATTTCACAACTGGCGAGATTAGAAGTGCCCAGAATTACTTATTTGCCATCATAAGCATTTTAAGTGTAGGATTTTAAAACCCCACTGTAAGCAATCAAACTGACACTATCAACTGTATCATTCAATTGCAGTACAGTGGATGGTGTAAGCCTCTACTATCTACATTTCTGGTGTGAATTGGAGGAGTCCCTGGAGAGAGTGCACAATTAAGGGGAATAACTTTCTTATGTTTTTTTTCTTATTATTTATCAAACTGCCTCTTCAAAAATATACCATTATGTACTTTAGCTACACTAAATGTAAATGTCTACACACATTGTGTTTAAATATATTTAAGGTGAAAATGAATTTTAAGTAGGGATTAGTGTCAAAATTTGAAATCTTCTGCAGCAATAGTCCCTTTTTAAATTATCTTTCTGTCTTGTTGTGATTAGAATATATCACTGTTATGTAGGATAAAAGCCAAAAAGAAAGAGATTTGCTTCCTGGGTTCTTTAAAGGGGGTGTGGTCTGTTGCCAAGCGACACACTGATAATTTGACAGATAGGCCTTTACTATTGCCTCTATTGGTGTTGCAGAGTGTCATTCTGGCAGACTATACCCACAAGGAGATATTTGAGACATAAAAAAAGAGAATAGGAGAGCTTGATTTGGAACTATTACCAGTGATATTTTCTAAATAAAACATGACAAAAAGAAAATGTTAAAAGTTAGAAAGTCAGCAGTACATGGCTAATGCATTAATAGTTTTATTTTAATATATTTAGATTTTATTGATATGGACGTTTATATAGAGATACATATAAGGTCTTACATACCTTCCAACAATCCCATGGTACTGTTCGCATTCTCCTGTGTTCCAGATACCAGAGAATGCTTATTACTCATGTGCAGCATTGTGCACATGCGCAGTAGCGATCCTGGCTTCACTGACACCCCCCTCTCCCAGACCTCGCCCCCCGGTGCCCCAATTCGCCCGGGGGGGGGGCAAAATGGAAGGTATGGTCTTAATAAAAATCATTAAAAGTTAAGTTTTATCATTTGAGACATCACTGTATTATAATCACATGGCTATGTTCTACTCTTTATTTCATGATCTATGTCTATATAAAACTTCCATATCAATAAAATCAGAATATAAAAAAATAAAACTATTAATGCATTAGCCATGTTCTGCTGACTTTCATAGCCTCTCTCATCTCATCTCCCTTAAACATTTGCCTTGGGTTACCCCATTTTTGAAGTCTCTCCTCTTCTAAGGCGATTAACATCAAAGCTCTACACTTTCTAAATCTGAACATAAAAAAATAGATGAAACATAAATAATACATAGGCAATATATGAATAATCATCTGAAGGTTTCCCATCAAATGGGAACAGGTGTTGTTCAAATCCAATTAAAAACAGAATACTTCTGCAAACAAACTATAAGACAAATAGAGTCCGAGTCAAAAGGGTTAATCCTGAGCTGAGGTATATTGAGAACTTTTATGAAATCAGCCTTAGGCTGGAACATGGACCATAATAGAATATTAATTTGTGCAAAGCTGTTTGTATTTTTCTGTGTCACAGAAGACATCCCAGTGGAACTATCTTGTATCAGGGTTATGAGCTCTTCCGCTTAATGTAGTTGACTCTTCTGCTCTAGGCCATGTATGATGGTGAAGCTTAATGCTTCCACATAGTAGAAAGGATGGTCATTACTGCACTCAGGAGTCTGAGAATGAGTGACTCTTTATATTTAGCTGCTGAGGAGGGTATAGTGCTGTAGGATCAATTGGGGGGGGGGAGGGGCGACTGAGTTCAGGGTATGCTACATCTTTTATAGTTTCCTCCATGTTGGTCAAAAAATTAGTCAGAAAACAACTACTCCACCATATGTGAGTGTAGTCACTTTTGCCTGCTTGACTCCTGCAGTACAAGGCCCTGGAAGGTCTTGGTGTAGGTTTGGATGATTCATCATTTCACAAGAGTCAGAACTAGCAGGACTGGAGGGAGCCTTCGCCATCTTGGAACTACACCAGCTCGTTTTAGGTCTTGAAACGCATTTATATATTCTGTCAAAGAGGAATTTATGGTTTTTGGCTTGCCTCCTGAGGGTTTAGGGGTATTTGAATTTGTATGTTGGATTTGCCCATTTGAACACTGTTAAATCAAGTAATTTGACAATCCTGCATTTTAATGGCCCATTTTACCCCTGTGTACACTATTAATTTACAAGTAGATATCTGAATAGACAGATATATTAGTAAGTAGTATAATTACAAACAAATGGGTAAACAGAAAAATAAAAATAAAACTCTACAACAGTCAACTATAATATTATAAAAAATGTTTAATGAAAAAATAAATATAAAAACATAAGTAAAAATATACAATGACAAATATAGACAAAGAGTATAAAATATACAGTACGTGCTTAACAACTCCAATTGTTATTGTCCAGATATGTAAATAACCTAGGAAGGCTAATACAATGAACGCTAACAACAATCAGAAAAACAGGATACCATACTGGTAATACACACCTTAGTTACCTGAAATGTGCTGAACTCGGAAAACCTGGCCAGGTTTAAAACAGGACGCCAATAAGGGGCGCGCTTCGACAACTTCCTCAGCCTAAAACAATGTCCCCAAAACTAGAGTCCCCATTCATATTCTTACGAATGGGGACTCTAGTTCGCTTTATAGAAAGCCTATAGTATTACATGTATTCCATAAGCCGAAAGTCTAGAAACCGAACGACGTTCGGTTTATAGACTTTCAGTTTATAGAATAGCAATAGCATTACATGTATTCTATAAACTAGGTCAATTGATTCGTACGAACGAATAAAACGAAACGAAAATAATGAATGAATTTCGTCTGAAACGAATGCAGTAATGAACGAAATTCATTTTAGACGAAATAAATAACATTTTCGTCCGAATGGACGAAAACTAAATGAAAATTTTAGTTTTGCACATGTCTAGTATTTTGTCTCAGTACCTTTACTTGTGTGATACATATTAAATAGGTTACCTTCAGGTAGCAAAAACTATTACAGGTGTTCTGTATATGGTCTCCAGTGAAATTGTATAAATTATAGGTAAAGACTCACAAAGGTTGGAGTAATTTGGCATAGTGGTGGGGTAAGCAAAATATGGCCATATATTGTGACTAAATCTCCAATATTTTTTCATCTAAGATAGGTGCTTTTAAAATATCTAAAATTATTTAAAATATGTAAAAAAAATATCATTAAGATAATATGTTGTATGGATGCACACTATATTTATGTTTTACCTTCAGGTAGCAGACCTTTGCTCATTACTCATTTATCCATATTTTTAAGGGCATTTAATAGGCAAACCCCTTTCACTGATAGCACTCTGTTAGCTTCGGCTGTCAAAGACAATCCATTATGGATAAACACAGACTACTTAGAAATTGTGTCATAATATGCCACCAAAAGCATTGAATAACTGGTGTTTTAATGTAAATCCCATTTACTTTGTGATATTCAGCAATGGTCAATATCATACCAGCAAGCCATGATTATGCACTATATAACAGCAAACAATTGTCAGAAAAAATAATGTACAGTATCAGACAAGACAGCACCTGTAGTATGACATGTAGTGGATTGTTTCCTACATTCATCAGAATAGTTATTACTGCCCAAGGCTAAAGTCAGTCAATTACACTGGGATATAACTGGATCCAGTCTCCTTCTGCTTCTAACATCATTCACTTTTCTGTCTTCATAACACTGGCGTCTGGCATGAGACGTCACAGCAGCATCTGAAGCCATGTGTAGACTATATAATTTACCATCAGATGGCTGCCTTGCAAATCACACTTGAATACTGTTCTATGATATTTTACAATCATTCATAGCATGATTCCAAATGTTTGCATTATTGTAAGTGAATAATTAAAAGTCTAAAAATTGTTAATGTTTTTGTATATCTAAAACTCAGAAATATGTGTGTGCAGGGAACTTATCACATTAAAGATATATATATATATATATACAGAGGCGCCACTAGGGTTGGTGTCACCCGGTGCGGTAACTCATGGTGTCACCCCCCTGGATTTTCTCCACTACCATGCCAAACAGATTCCTTAGTAATGGCAGTCAGATGGCCCATTAAATATGCCACATACAGGAGCCCCACAAATTATGTCACACACAATAATAATATGCCAGTATTATTTAGCTGTTAATAAGCCATACAATTAGCCTAATATGCCAGTAATATTGTGTCATTCAGATGCCAGTAATATTGTGCCATTAAGATGCCAGTAATATTGTGCCATTAAGATGCCCCAGCCAATTTGCCCATCAAGATGCCAGTAATATTGTGCCATCAAGATGCCAGTAATATTGTGCCCTTAAGATGCCAGTAATATTGTGCCATTCAGATGCCTGTATTATTGTGCCATTCAGATGCCTGTATTATTGTGCCATTCAAATGCCTGTAATATTTTGCCATTCAGATGCCTGTATTATTGTGCCATTCAAATGCCTGTAATATTGTGCCATTCAGATGCCTGTAAAATTGTGCCATTCAAATGCCTGTATTATTGAACCATTCAAATGCCTGTAATATTGTGCCATTCAGATGCCTGTATTATTGTGCCATTCAGATGCCTGTATTATTGTGCCATTCAAATACCAGTAATATTGTGCCATTCAGATGCCTGTATTATTGTGCCATTCAAATACCAGTGATATTGTGCCATTTAAATGCCTGTAATATTGTGCCATTCAAATACCAGTAATATTGTGCCATTCAGATGCCTGTATTATTGTGCCATTCAGATGCCAGTAATATTGTGCCATTCAAATGCCTGTAATATTGTGCCATTCAAATGCCTGTATTATTGTGCCATTCAAATGCCTGTATTATTGTGCCATTCAAATGCCTGTAATATTGTGCCATTCAAATGCAAGTAATATTGTGCCATTGAAATGCCTGTAATATTGTGCCATTCAGATGCCTGTATTATTGTGCCATTCAAATACCAGTAATATTGGGCAATTCAGATGCCTGTATTATTGAGCCATTCAACTACCAGTAATATTGTGCCATTCAAATACCAGTAATATTGTGCCATTCAAATGCCAGTAATATTGTGCCATTCAAATGCCTGTAATATTGTGCCATTCAAATGCCTGTATTATTGTGCCATTCAAATGCCTGTATTATTGTGCCATTCAAATGCCTGTAATATTGTGCCATTGAAATGCCAGTAATATTGTGCCATTGAAATGCTTGTAATATTGTGCCATTGAAATGCCTGTAATATTGTGCCATTCAGATGCCTGTATTATTGTGCCATTCAAATACCAGTAATATTGGGCAATTCAGATGCCTGTATTATTGAGCCATTCAACTACCAGTAATATTGTGCCATTCAAATACCAGTAATATTGTGCCATTCAAATGCCAGTAACATTGTGCCATTCAAATGCCTGTAATATTGTGCCATTCAAATGCCTGTATTATTGTGCCATTCAAATGCCTGTAATATTGTGCCATTCAAATGCCTGTAATATTGTGCCCCTCAAATACCAGTAATATTGTGCCATTCAGATGCCTGTATTATTGTGTCATTCAGATGCCAGTAATATTGTGCCATTCAAATGCCTGTAATATTGTGCTATTCAAATGCCTGTATTATTGTGCCATTTAAATGCCTGTAATATTGTGCCATTTAAATGCCTGTAATATTGTGCCATTCAGATGCCTGTATTATTGAGCCATTCAAATACCAGTAATATTGTGCCATTCAAATGCCCGTAATATTGTGCCATTCAAATGCCTGTAATATTGTGCCATTCAAATGCCTGTAATATTGTGCCACTCAAATACCTGTAATATTGTGCCATTCAGATGCCAGTAATATTGTGCCATTCAAATGCCTGTAATATTGTGCCTTTCAAATGCCTGTAATATTGTGCTATTCAAATGCCTGTATTATTGTGCCATTGAAATGCCTGTAATATTGTGCCATTCAAATACCTGCAATATTGTGCCATTCAGATACCAGTAATATTGTGCCATTCAAATACCAGTAATATTGTGCCATTCAGATGCCTGTAATATTGTGCCATTCAAATGCCAGTGATATTGTGCCATTCAAATGCCTGTAATATTGTGCCATTCAAATGCCTGTATTATTGTGCCATTCAAATGCCTGTAATATTGTGCCATTCAAATGCCCGTAATATTGTGCCATTCAAATGCCTGTAATATTGTGCCATTCAAATGCCTGTAATATTGTGCCATTCAAATGCCCGTAATATTGTGCCATTCAAATGCCTGTAATATTGTGCCATTCAAATGCCTGTAATATTGTGCTATTCAAATGCCTGTATTATTGTGCCATTGAAATGCCTGTAATATTGTGCCATTCAAATGCCTGTAATATTGTGCCATTCAAATACCTGTAATATTGTGCCATTCAGATACCAGTAATATTGTGCCATTCAAATGCCTGTAATATTGTGCTATTCAAATGCCTGTATTATTGTGCCATTCAGATGCCTGTAATATTGTACCATTCAAATGCCTGTAATATTGTGCCATTCAAATGCCTGTATTATTGTGTCATTCAGATGCCTGTAATATTGTGCCACTCAAATACCAGTAATATTGTGCCATTCAGATCCCTGTATTATTGTGCCATTCAGATGCCAGTAATATTGTGCCATTCAAATGCCTGTAATATTGTGCTATTCAAATGCCTGTATTATTGTGCCATTTAAATGCCTGTAATATCGTGCCATTCAGATGCCTGTATTATTGAGCCATTCAAATACCAGTAATATTGTGCCATTCAAATACCAGTAATATTGTGCCATTCAGATGCCAGTAATATTGTGCCATTCAAATGCCAGTAATATTGTGCCATTCAAATGCCTGTAATATTGTGCCACTCAAATACCAGTAATATTGTGCCATTCAGATCCCTGTATTATTGTGCCATTCAGATGCCAGTAATATTGTGCCATTCAAATGCCTGTAATATTGTGCCATTCAGATGCCTGTATTATTGAGCCATTCAAATACCAGTAATATTGTGCCATTCAAATGCCTGTAATATTGTGCCATTCAAATGCCCGTAATATTGTGCCATTCAAATGCCTGTAATATTGTGCCATTCAAATGCCCGTAATATTGCGCCATTCAAATGCCTGTAATATTGTGCCATTCAAATGCCTGTAATATTGTGCCACTAAAATACCTGTAATATCGTGCCATTCAGATGCCAGGAATATTGTGCCCTTCAAATGCCTGTAATATTGTGCCATTCAAATGCCTGTAATATTGTGCTATTCAAATGCCTGTATTATTGTGCCATTGAAATGCCTGTAATATTGTGCCATTCAAATGCCTGTAATATTGTGCCATTCAAATACCTGCAATATTGTGCCATTCAGATACCAGTAATATTGTGCCATTCAAATACCAGTAATATTGTGCCATTCAGATGCCAGTAATATTGTGCCATTCAAATGCCAGTGATATTGTGCCATTCAAATGCCTGTAATATTGTGCCATTCAAATGCCTGTATTATTGTGCCATTCAAATGCCTGTAATATTGTGCCATTAAAATGCCAGTAATATTGTGCCATTCAAATGCCTGTAATATTGTGCCATTCAAATGCCTGTAATATTGTGCCACACAAATACCTGTAATATTGTGCCATTCAGATGCCAGTGATATTGTGCCATTCAAATGCCTGTAATATTGTGCCTTTCAAATGCCTGTAATATTGTGCTATTTAAATGCCTGTATTATTGTGCCATTGAAATGCCTGTAATATTGTGCCATTCAAATGCCTGTAATATTGTGCCATTCAAATACCTGTAATATTGTGCCATTCAGATACCAGTAATATTGTGCCATTCAAATGCCTGTAATATTGAGCTATTCAAATGCCTGTATTATTGTGCCATTCAGATGCCTGTAATATTGTACCATTCAAATGCCTGTAATATTGTGCCATTCAGATACCAGTAATATTGTGCCATTCAAATGCCTGTAATATTGTGCTATTCAAATGCCTGTATTATTGTGCCATTCAGATGCCTGTAATATTGTGCCATTCAAATGCCTGTATTATTGTGCCATTCAGATGCCTGTAATATTGTACCATTCAAATGCCTGTAATATTGTGCCATTCAGATACCAGTAATATTGTGCCATTCAAATGCCTGTAATATTGTGCTATTCAAATGCCGGTATTATTGTGCCATTCAGATGCCTGTAATATTGTGCCATTCAAATGCCTGTATTATTGTGCCATTCAGATGCCTGTAATATTGTGTCATTCAAATACCTGTAATATTGTGCCATTCAAATGTCGGTATTATTGTGCCATAAACTAATATTGTGTGGTTACAGTTTTCATATAAAACGAATTTTCTATTACATGTAATTGTATGTATTCTATTAACCGAAAGTCTATAAACCGAACGACCTTCGGTTTATAGACTTTCAGCTTATAGAAAACGAACAGTAGTAGTGCCTTTCTATAAACCCACTCATAATTCTTATGAATGGGTTCATAGAAAGGCACTACTACTCCATTTTATGAATGGAGACTCTGTCTCTGTGTAGTGAAAGCCAATAGTACTATTACATTCATTACAAATGCCGAAAGTCTATAAACCGAACGTTCGGTTTATAGACTTTCGGCTTATGGAATACATATAATCCTATTGCTATTCTATAAACCGGACGTTCGGTTTATAGAATAGCAATAGGATTACATGTATTCCATAAGCCGAAAGTCTATAAACCGAACGTTCGGTTTATAGACTTTCGGCTTATGGATTACATGTAATACTATGGGCTTTCTATAAACCGAACTAGAATTCCCATTCATAAAAATTTATGAATGGGGACTCTGTTTCAGTTTATAGAAAGCTAAGAAGTTGAACGAATGAACGAATGGTTTAATATAAAGGAAAATCATTCGTCCATTCGTGCTATAGTATTGGCATTACTATAAACCGAAATAGAGTCGGTTTATAGAATGCCAATAGACTTACATGCATTCCATAAACCGAAAGTCGTTCATTATGTTGGTTTATGGAATGTAGTGTACTATGCTATTGTATTCTATAAACCGACTCTATTTCGGCTTATAGAATGCAAAATGTAGCCTGGCTTGGATGTTTTTCTTCATAAGAAAAGGCTTTTGTCTTGTCACTCTACCCCATAGCCCAGACATATGAAGAAAACGGGAGATTGTTGTCACATGTACCACACAGCCAGTACTTGCCAGATATTCCTGCAGCTCCTTTAATGTTGCTGTAGGCCTCTTGGTAGCCTCCCAGACTAGTTTTCTTCTCGTCTTTTCATCAATTTTGGAGGGAGATCCAGTTCTTGGTAATGTCACTGTTGTGCCATATTTTCTCCACTTGATGATGACTGTCTTCACTGTGTTCCATGGTATATCTAATGCTTGTAAATTCTTTTGTACCCTTCTCCTGACTGATACCTTTTAACAATAAGATCCCTCTGATGCTTTGGAAGCTCTCTGTGGACCATGGCTTTTGCTGTGGGATGCGACTAAGAAAATTTCAGGAAAGACCAACTAGAGTAGCTGAACTTTATTTGGGGTTAATCAGAGGCACTTTACATGATGGCAGGTGTATGCTGACTCCTATTTAACATGATTTGGAATGTGATTGCTCAATTCTGAACACAGCTACATCCCCAGTTATTTTATTTTTATATTTTTTCTTCCCTCTATCTAAAAGTTTGTTTTTCAATTGAGTTGTACAGTTTATAGGTCACATTAAAGGTGGAAAAAGTTCTGAAATGATTTATCTTTGTCTCATTTTTTTACAGCACAGAAACCTGACATTTTAACAGGGGTGTGTAGACTTTTTATATCCACTGTATTTATATATATATATATATATATATATATATATATATATATATATATATATATATATATATTCTATGGATCCTAATTAGGTGTTTTGATCTGATTTTTGGCACTTGGTTGCTCAATCAATATACCATATACCCCAATGTACAACCAATCAGGCACATCTATCTATCTATCTATCTATCTATCTATCTATCTATCTATCTATCTATCTATCTATCTATCCAGGGGATAACACCATTCATACAGCCATGATTGGGTCTGTATCTATCTCTCTTTGTCCCTCTCTCATTTTATCTCTAGCTAAATATCAGTCAAGACGTTGAAAAAGGTTAGAAACCCTGATTGAGATTCAAAATTTTTGAGCTGTATACTTAAGAGTCTTCCCAATATACACTGATTTGTCCTGAAATGGATTCGGGTCAGGCATTCTAGTTGAATTTCACAAATCTACAAATGTGGGTACTCAATATCCCTGAAATTTGGTCCAAATTCACAGTTTGGGCCTTTTGGAAACTGAAGCAGGTGTTCGGATCGAGACATTTTCACCATAAAAACCATAGATTTTCAGCTATCCAATGTGCCAGTAAACCCCGAACATTCACAACCCGGTTAAAGTAGGCGGACTTTGCCCATTTCAATTCCTGATATGAGCTGGGGACTTCAACAGGTCTCTAAAGTACACTACAAAAAATTTTTTAAAGTGTTTTTTTTTCTTTTCACATGGAAATCCCTACATATATGCCCCCCAAAAAGCAGATAAACAAAGTATCATGCAGCAAAATACATTTGCTGCACAGATACAAACGTGTAACACAATGACAGGAAAGGTGTATCCAAGATGCATACATATCAATAGTTACCGTTATTCACACCTGTGGATTAATAAGGGAAATTGCTAATAGCCAAGCACATTATTGGAAGTAGACAACCCCAGAACTAACAATATTGTGTACACATACAACACAGCTACCTATTTAAAATCTATAATGTACCTATCATACACAGGACCATGTAAATTATGTTTTCCTCTGGTGTTCTTACTGGCACACAATTCACCTCCTGCAAGGATTTGGGGAAAGCTGGATTCACTACTTGCATGCCGAATTTGTGTCTCCCACTTGGTCACGTCTTCACTAGAGTTGAGCGGACACCTGGATGTTCGGGTTCGAGAGGTTAGACCGAACTTCGGAAAAAAGTCCGGGTCCGTGCTCGAACTTTAACCCAAACTTGACCCCGAACCCCATTGAAGTCAATGGGGACATGGACTTTTGGCCACTGAAATGCCTCTAAAAAAGTCATGGAAAGGGCTAGAGGGCTGCAAAGTGTTGGACTGTTCTATTTGACTCTCAGATATGAAGTGCACTGCAAGATGCAAATGTACTATTTAGCACCCAAAACAATTAGAATTTTTCAAAGTGAGCTGTAAGCACAGTATTGGACTGTTCTATTTGACTCTCAGATATGAAGTGAACTGCAAGACGCAAATGTACTGTTTAGCACCCAAAACTATTAGAATTTTTCAAAGTGCGCTGTAAGCACAGTATTTGACAGTTCTATTTGACTCTCAGATGTAATACATGTAATGCTATTGCTATTCTATAAACTGAAATAGAGTCCCCATTCATAAGAATAGGTCAATTGACCCATTCTTATGAATGGGGACTCTATTTCGGTTTATAGAATAGTACATGTATTCCATGTATTCCATAAACCGAAAGTCTATAAACCGAAAGACATTCGGTTTATAGACTTTCATTTTATAGAATACATGTAATGCTATTGCTATTCTATAAAAAGAAAGGTATTCTATAAAGACAGGTATTCTATAAACCGAAAGTCTATAAACCGAATGTCTTTCGGTTTATAGACTTGCGGCTTATAGAATACATGTAATGCTATTGGCTATTGTATAAACCGAAAGTCTATAAACCGAATGACTTTCGGTTTAAAGACTTTCGGTTTATAGCCGAACCTCGAACTCCAACACGGACATACAATGAAATGTCCGGGTTCGGGTTCATGGCACGGACACCGTAATGTCCGGTAAGAACCCGAACAGAAGACACTAGTCTTCACTCTTCTCCTGGTCACGTTTTCACTCTTCCCATTAGCAATGCCAATTGAACCATTATCCTAACTGAACCATTATCATACCTCCTATTGATATTACTAAAACTATATCTGTACCCCTGCATGTGTGTTTGCAATTACATACCAGCTATCGATGAAGAACAATATCAATCATGTCAGCACTCTATACATAGAGAGAATATGCAGTTGAAAACCGTTTAAAGAACCAATAAAACCGTCCTTCTTTAGAATCTAAATCATTATTTCTAACGTTGTCAACATCAACTGTATTTCCCATTTGATGGCTGTTTTGATGGAAAATAAGGAAATTTTTAAGTGAACCCAATCTTTTGAATGGTAATGTATACTATATATAATAAAGGGTATTGTTGAAATGATCAATATTTATAAACAGTGCACAGGATCAGAGCACAATCACTCAGCAAGTGTTCTTAAAGTTATGGTTATCTGAGATGCAAAAATTAGAGATTAAAATTAAATGGCCAAATTATATACTATATTAGATATATGTACTATATATCCCATATCCACATCCTCCTTATACTGAGATGCTAAAATAATAGTGCTCATCAAATTCCTTAAGCAGATCTACATTCTATGCATGCTAAGCATGTTCTCTAGTGACAGATTATCTTCAAGTAGGGATATAACCTGAAATCATATGAACAACTGACATGGAAAATAACTTGATACCAAGAGCAGTGTAAAGCCAGGCTTATTTATTATCGCAACTGCCTAAAAAAAATCTGTATCTTTAGGTATGTCTCTAACTTTATTTGTTCTAATATATTTATTAAAATGTATTAACGTCCCAATGCATCTTATTTTTCACTAAGCAACAATTATGACACAAGCAACACATTTAATTTTAAAGCATCATTTAAAGCAGGGCTCGACAAAACCCAGGCGCCAGGTCGCCATGGCGACCAGGAAATTAGACCTGGCGCCTGGGTGCTGTCAGCCTCCTGGTCCCCTTGCCGCTGCCATCCGATTTTTCCGCAGCGCGAGGGGGTAAAGTCTGTGCCGATGGCCGATGGCACAGACTGCAAGCTCCGCCCCCTCGCGCAACGCGTGTCTGAGTGCCGGGTGTCGTCACGTGACATCCTGGCACTCAGCACGCCGACCAACGGAGTTAAGCTGCAGCGTGAATGTCCCCCTCCCCTGCAGTGAGGTAAAGCAGCTGGGAGGGGGACACATCAAGAAGAAACCCCCAAGAAAAGACTGTGTTAGGTGGGTGTGTGTTTGTATGTATTGTAAAGTAGGTGTGTGTGAGGTGTTTATATATATGGGTGTGTGAGGTGTTTATATATATATGGGTGTGTGAGTTGTTTGTATATATGTGTGTGTGAGGTGTTTGTATATATGTGTGTGAGGTGTTTGTATATATGTGTATATGTAAAGTATGTGTGTTTGTATATATGTGTGTGTGTGTGAGGTGTTTGTATATATATGTATATGTAAAGTATGTGTGTTTGTATATATGTGTGTGTGAGGTGTTTGTATATATGTGTGTGTGAGGTGTTTGTATATATGTGTGTGTGAGGTGTTTGTATATATGTGTATATGTAAAGTATGTGTGTTTGTATATATGTGTGTGTGTGAGGTGTTTGTATATATGTGTGTGTGAGGTGTTTGTGTATATATGTGTGTGTGAGGTGTTTGTGTATATATGTGTGTGTGAGGTGTTTGTGTATATATGTGTGTGTGAGGTGTTTGTGTATATATGTGTGTGTGAGGTGTTTGTGTATATATGTGTGTGTGAGGTGTTTGTGTATATATGTGTGTGTGAGGTGTTTGTGTATATATGTGTGTGTGAGGTGTTTGTGTATATGTGTATATGTAAAGTATGTGTGTTTGTATATATGTGAAGTATGCGTGTGTGTTTATGAATTGTGTTTATGTTTGCGTGATTGTCTGGCTCCTAAAAAAAATGTCTGGCTCCTAAAATCAAAATAAATTTGTCAAGCCCTGATTTAAAGGACTTTCAAATGACCTATATTTTTGCCTGCATATTAAAGTTAAATAATTATAAAAATGAATGTATTCAGTCAAATTTGCATATCTGTATTTTAAATATGTCTAATTTACTCCAAATATCAGGTCAACAGTTTCTACTGATCCTCCCACTTAAGTCTCCATCATTTGGAAAGGAGCAAAAGTAACCCAAATGATAACTATAGTTGAAATTTGCACATATATAAATTGCATTGTAACCAGTACAGAGTGTACATCTACAGCTAGGGTTGCCCCATCAGCCAGTTTGTGGCTGAATTTATATAACTTTCCCAAGCTCCCTAGCAGAATGTATATGTGTCCAGGAGAAACCAATGAATTAATCAAGGAGGATGTTAAGTAGAGATCCCCTTGATTAATTAATTGATTTTGTTGAAAACATATGAATTATATACATTCTGTAAGTTAAAAGTATTCCTTTAAAACATGTCCGATTGTACAGCTGTATGCATTGGAATCCTTCACTAGGTTAATATAAAGCAATTCAGAAAGTATGATAGGAATGGCTGGCTTTGGTTAATTGACAACCTGTTCACCCAAAAACTAGAACAAAATAGCAAAATAAGAGAAAGCAATGGTATCCAGGATTGAAGAATTCCTGGAGGCTGGACCAGTTTACAATAAAACTTAATGGTTTCTTCAAAACAGACAATGAACAATGAAAAGCATTTCTGAAACCTCGATTTACTCAAAGAGCAATAAACATTAGGTTTATTAGGACTACCTAAAAATTCCTCAGTCCTTTCTTTTTTCTCAAATGAGACATTTCTTATTCAACTGCCAGATAAAGTTAGATATTTACTTTTTACTTGTAAACAAGCAGTTATGCCTCCCCTTTATACCAGATTGTACACACTTTAAAATGCTTCAGGCTTGTTATTTTACACTAATGGGTGTCACTTGGCAAGCTGCTAGACTATGCACAGTCTGCAACAGTATAGGCCGACTGCGATCAGCATAAGAACTGTAAAGAGGAATATGGATTTGGCTCATAAGAACAGTTCAGTACCACTAACATTGACAGGGATAATCAATTTCTTTACTCGTTGAGCTTCATGGGACTTCAAGTTCACAGCAACTGATCCAGGGAGGAACAACAGGATGTGCAGAAGGCGCAATGCATCCAAACCTGTCCCTTTAAGAGTTTCCATCAAAGCCACAGTTAGCCATTTTTCTTTAGCTGTTATGGATTGCATTTACCATTTTACTCAGCCAGCCAAGTGTCCATCTTCAGCATATCAGTATTTTTCTTATTGTGGCATTTAAAAAAAGATAGAATGGGAGAAACATATCGACCTAGTGGGGGCCCATAAATAGTTTCTGTACTAGGGCCCTTCATGGTCTGGTTCTGCCACTAAACTCACATTATAATTTGGATGTTTCAGTCACAGGATTTTTCTTTTCAATTTTAATAAGAAACCTATGGATTTGGAATAATTATCCATTCAGCAAAGATCTAGCATTTCACAAAATTGTAAAATAAAGGATATTTTTTGTTATCTCCTGCCAGTGATGCTTATCATTTCCTTGATGTACTTACAATAAATATATTAGCTACAGATGTTTACCCTCCTTCCTCTAGGCACATGTATAGCACCAATACAATGCATATTGTTCCCTATGGAAAATAAAGGTTGTTTATTTTTTAACTTTTGCTTCTTTAATAGAATAAAACTCTCCTGTCTTCACTTGATGTGTATCTGGGGGGGGGGGGGGGGGGGGGGGGGGGGGCGGGGGGTTGGCAAATGTAAGCTGACTATGTCAGCCAATCAGGAAGGTTGTTTCACGCTTGCTGACTGTCTCTCTCTCTACTGAAGCAGACAGAGATCCTTGTTTTTAGATATAATCATCAATAGAGAACTGATCTAAGGTAAAATCTAGAGTGACAGTCATAGACCAGATAAAGATTCAAAGTGAAGCATGCAGATTGTTGTACATACTAGGGGCACTAGAATTTCCAACTGTGCTTTTATAATAATAAAAACATATTATATTTAAAATAATATTTTATTCAGTGTCTACCAATATAATACACAAACTTACTTATAGGAGGGACATTTAATATTTCTTAAGCAGGATAATTGTCCTGTCACTACAGGATACATCCCATATGACTACACCCAACAGTGTATAAGTGTCAGACCTCATTAAGTTATTGGGTTGCAGACAGTCACCAAGATCTAATGCCCTCCTGTGCTGATAGCAGTCACACTGTGATTCCATTTATAAATAAATAGAAAAAATCTATCATTATTATCAATAAAAATGTATGTGGCTAACTTATAAATACATTTCTGATCATGTAGAATGTATTAACCACCTTGGTTAATACAGTCTAATCCAGTCTATATGCAGAGACATCATGTGCATCCTGATTACCAGCCCACTACGCACCATATTCTCTCACTTACAATATCCCATCTGGATTACTGCAATGCATTCATAACTGACTGTATCAGTCATCTTCTCTGCGATCCATTATGAACACTGCTGCCACCCTCATCCATCTCATTCTGCATCAGCATCCCCACTGTTCCAATCACTTCACTGGCTCCGTGCTACATTTTGGGGTAAAATTCATACACCTGTCCTTCACCTTGCACCCTCTGTATAACTGTTCTTGTCTCCAAATACTCTCTCAACCACCATCTTTAGTCTGCCAATGACTCAATCATCACTTATTTCATCTCCCATCTTTTTCGATTCTGAACTTGTTCTTTGGAATTCTTTGAATCGCTCTGTCACATTGTCCCCTACATTCCACAGCTTTAAATGAAACAGAAACACAGAATGGTTCTTATCAGTTGACACATTTGGCATATCTAATCTTTCCACTTACATCAAGAAGCTCAACACCTACCCTTTGACATCTGCAATCCTTATAGTGAACAACACATGCTACTTAAAAAGCAAAAGTAGTTTAGAAAGTTTAACAGCTCTTTAGAGAGGTAGTTCTACTGTTAGTGCCTGAAAATATATTTCAGATACGCACTATACCATGTAAAATAAAAGAAACATATCTATTTTTTTCATCAACTTTTCCTATATTCTTCAAATAAAGTGTATTAGATTTATTGATGTTTCCACAGCAACAGTCCTGCCTATCTCTCCAAGATGTCCTTATTGGATGTCAATGAATTTAGACACCCTTGTGAAATTGTTTTCAATGTAAAGCTAAAGGAGAATATAAATTGTTTGAAAGTAAAACTATGTGCATATGACATATATTAAACATGGTACAACATATGAAAAATAAACTGTAACTACCCCTTTAAGTGGTGTAATAGTATACAATACAATAGTATACAATAGTATATATATATATATATATATATATATATATATATAATACTTATAATAACTAACAACAGCCTAGAAAACCATGGATAGCTTTAAACATTAAAACAATAACAGATACAAGTCTGTGCAGAATTGTACATTTTTGAGGATGCTGATAAAACTGTATATTATCAGTGATACTAAATAAAGTCAATATTGATCTTACCTTTGAGTGGAACAGATAGAAGCCTTTTAACACAGCCACATTTACATAATCCATTGATTTTCTTTCATTTGTTGATGAAGAATTCGTCTTTCCTCATTCCACAAACTTGTGATCTGCAGTTAAAGAAAAGGCACTTATCAGAATAGCACATACATGCTTTGATAAGAGTGCAAATAATCCATTGCTTATCATCAGACTTCAACTGGTTCTCTGAGATCATTGGCTCAATAATCCCCAATTCTTCTTTAACATAATCATTGATAGTTTAGATACAAGAAATAGACGAGAGTAGAATATATTTTATCTTCAAAATATTTTGAATTCTGTTATTTCTTATCTTCTTGTAATTAAATGATGTGCAGGAGGATATTTATATCATCAGCAAAGATTTTCAAGCATCTTTCATTTTTAAACTAATGGGAGGCGGGTCCTGGAGGATAACTATCAAAATTAGACTGGGGAGACAAGAACAATTAACAGGGAGACAAGAAATCATTGGTAAGAATTGAACAACTTTTTTATATTGCAAACAATATAAATATAAAATAACCCAAACAATAAACTACTTAGAAAGGAACTACACACCAAATTAATTTACTGTAAATAACAGTTGAATAGTTTTTAACTAACATAAATTTAAGAATTGTATATATAAGAAATCAATAATATAACAAGTTAGACACATGTAATCTAAAATATTAGTAATGAAGATAATTTAGAGATATCTAAAATAAATAATACATTTTGTTGTGTCTATGCATTAAAAAACATACACCACAAAATTTGGCTTAATATTTCACTTGTGCTTCTAATATATAAGCACAAGTGAAATGTTAGTTGTTACTATTGTGAGGATAAACTGTCGTGTACTTTTGATAGTACACGCCAGTTTATCCTCTGACCGACAGCTGCCATGCGTCCATAGGAAGCAGGCAGCCATCTGGTCGGCAATCGACTAGCGCAGAGAGAGACCCTCGTATTTGCATGGGATCAGCAGAGGGAACTAGTTAAGGGGCTCTCTCTGCGCTAGCAGCAAGAGACCGTCGTATTTGGCAGTACAACCAGGAACTACTGTGTATCGCATGTGAGACACAGCAGTTAGTAAACCCGCCTGTATCTATTAAGATACACTTCGGGTTTACTTAAAAGTCAGGGACATGCTTTTTTAACCCTTGCTTCCTTCAAGGAAGCAAGGGTTAAAAGAAGGTACAATGTATTTCATTAATTGTTAGAATCATATAAACCATCCTAGTTGCTAATTCTTGCATACCAACTGCACCTACTATACTTCCTTCATTAAATATCTTATTAAAGCATGACATACAACATGGAACTTTGTAAATAAATGTTAATTATAGGATTGTGCATTTACAGATATAGTAGTGGATACCTTGAATAGGTTTTCAATGGAAGTAGCAAAGTTTAGCATAATAAAAAAAAATGTAAATGCCTGGTAGCTGCATTTACTATCCTAAATAAAAAAAAATAAAGCCAGTTGGCTAATATAGGCCAATTGGTTTGAATCGCTGCGATATTCTATGCCTTTATAGAGGATATTCACTAAATTGAACTGCCAAGTGAACTTCCAAGTGAACTGACAATATCGGGCATCAACAGCTGAGTTATAAAGTTAGACAAGTTAGAGAATTTTTCCAAATCAGCTAATAATGCCTGGTTTCTGCAGTTCATTTGTCTGTTCGGTTTTAGTGAACATGAATCTAGGTATAAAGTAACTGAAATGTCATGCTTGTGAGTCTGCTGCTTATATATTATCAAGCTTTATCTGAGTATACAGAACTATTGAAAGTATGGGAATGGTTACAGTTTATTGTCCTGTGTAGTGTGAAGCTAAACAAACACATTCTTCGACGAGTACACAGAGATTAAGAAATCTGGGAAATCAGGGTAAAGTTGCTATTGCCATTGTTATCAAGCTGGAAAATCTGGCAACACCAGATGCAAACAGATTAAATCAGTGGTTCCATAGTGCAGTCCAAATCCAATGGACACACTGCTCAATTGCAATGTATTTGAGAGCCAGCCATGACTAAAATGTTCCAGTCATGGGTTATACAGTTGTTTGTAGACTGAAAGATTTGAAAGAGCAATGTCCAGTGGTCCCACGGTCTGCAACAATGGCCCTCAGAATGAAACTACAAACACGTTTATATTCAGCAAAACATTACACTAAAATGTAACAACCATGCACATAAATATACATTGTTATACAGAAATTCCCTGCTTGTGAGACCTTGCAATAGAGGAGGAGGTTGGGCGTATAGTTAAACATGATGAGGGGATTCTGGGTAGGTGCAAACCTTGTTTATAACAGCTTATAGCGCACAGTCAGGCTTGCTGTGTGTATACCCTGCGCCCTTCTCACGGTGTGGACATTTAATAAATTTGTATCACAAGCAAGAATGGGAGTGCTCTCTTTTATACCTTTATGTTGGCTGCACCAGTCTTGCAGGGGTTAAAGCGGGGAAAAAATCTGCCATGCCACATTGAAGCCCCAAAACTCTTTACACAGGATCCTTTCCTATGGACTGGCCCATGGTATAGTTACATTTTATAATGATTATTACTGGCACATTTCTATGAAAATACACATTTCTTGTATCATTCAGGAAATGAAAAACCTTGAGGCTGCATTCCTTTGGATGCTACCAATATCAAATCTATCTCTTGATTGTATAGAACTGCGTCTGCATCAGGGTGTTCTAAAAATAGAACCAACAGGAGCAAATGGAATTAATTACATCTCATTAATCAAGGTAGCTTAACAACCCTAATTCAAGCATGAAGTCTAGAGTAAGTGGACAGTGGCTTTGACAACAGATTAGTACAAATAAATTCCACAGACCTTAAAAATAGTGATTTTGAAGTTTGTGTACAATTATTTAATTGTTCAACAATTATATTTGTCAGTACTTAGAACTACACACAACTAGTTTTTCTGTTATGTCCCAATTATGTACCTCAGAAAGGAGGTGGGACAGTAACGCTGCCACTGAGTTGTCATTGGCGAAATCGCCACGCTGGATGGTCATAGACACCCTCAGAAATGTTTATATATGTACGCACCATAGTCATATGCATTTTATAGCTACAAAATGTATCATTATGTGCTGGTTTACAATATGTAAAAAACTGTAATGTAGTGGGGAAAAAAAAACTATTTTACATTAAATCAAGTTAACCCTTTTAACACTCCCCTATTTGCTAATCCAGGGGAAGGCATCTCAAAGGGGGGGAAATCCTATTCTAGTACTTCATCATTTATTTTTATTTATTTTTAAAAGGAATTTTCCTAGGATTTTGGCATTAGTAATCACTCTAAAATATAACTATGCCAATTTTTGAAGAATGTACCAAAAACCTGTTATAGTCATGTATATGTGTTTCATAGTTGGAAAGGTATCCAACCGTTGTGTTCGTGTTGACTGAATGTTTGCATTTAATGTTATTGATTTCCTTCAATTTATTTATGGAAGTTTGCTGTGTTACCCAATTATTATCTTTTGAAATTTTTGTTATAATGTTTAAATATTTGCTGAGTTCTACTTGTGGAAGAGGTGATGGTTCCATGATGTTTTAAGCTCCTCCTCTAAGTTGTCCCAATTCGGGGTGGAGAAGGCTTGCCATCTGACTGGGGTCTGTTGGGTTCAACTGTGCTCCGAATAAAGGCCTTTGTTATTTAATGATTGCATTCAAATGAGCATATATATATATATATATGTATATATATATATATATATATATATATATATATATATATATATATATATATATATATATAATAAAGCTGTAAAAGAACATGTGTCCTAAAACTGGAAGGTAGATAATATCAAATTACTTTTCTCTTCTTCAGATATCCATAGGTGCATATACAACTTAAAAGATACAACACATAGGGTTTTATTCATGAAAGAGAGAATTGTAGGGAATTGGGAGGAGTATTTCAAACTTAAGGCCACAGAAGCCGACTCAGTGGTAGCTGCTGGTCACAGGATGAACTGGCATGTACTATCAAATGTACATGCCACTTTATCCTCACACTAGGGGCCCTACATTTTACACTTGTGCTTCTACATGTTAGGGACCAGAAACCAGACAGAGACAGAAAGTATGATGCAAATCACCTTTATTAATAAATAATACAAATATAGGGATACTGAGCCAAAAATGAAATACAGAAGGTGGGCCGGGGTCAGGAACCAAAGCGGGTAATCATTTAAACTGGAATCAGGAGTACAGAGATCAGCAAGCCAGGAACCAGAAGGGCAGTCAGCAGAATCCAGAAAAAAATCACAGGAATAAACTGAATCACAGGACATGAATGGACACAATGCAAGGGCAAGGGCAAGGAAGTAATGAAAGTTGCTGCTCAAATATCCTACACTGAGTAGGAAAGGGGCTAGCTGATTAGTCACCAGGTGAGTAACCATGGTAACTGTTTGAGGAAAGGAGCCGATTGTCATAAAACAGCTGAGCAACCCAGACACAGGGTAGGAAAGGTCTGCTCATTTAACACAGGTGAGAAACCCTGACACTACATCAGAAGCACATATGAAAAACAAGTTTAGTTGTCCTTTAAACCATATCAAAGATTTGTCATTATCTGAACACGGACTACCAAGAGGTTCAAAAGATGACCAGGCAGACGGTGTAGTTGATAACAGTAGGAAATTGATTATACGGACCAGAAATAACCTGGAGTATGAGCTGATTTTTTTTTTTTACTATGTTATGTTCGATATTAGAAGTGTAATCCCAGTCATATTAAATGTTGTTTAGAATTGGCTCTTAACAAATCTGTGTAGATTCTGGTTTATATTTAAGCTCATGCTTAAATAAATCGTTCTATTTTATAGGCAGATGGAAAAAATGGTCTCCATGTAGTAGAAATGATATCACCCAAATTCCAAACTAATGTCAACACTGCGAATGTAGTAATAGTAATAATAGTAATAATAAAAAAGTACATTCCTGATCACTTTCTCTGATGGAGTCATGATAACACAGCAGTAACAGCTAATGGTTCTGAAAAACATGGTTTATCCTATGAATCTAGAGAAAGTCTACATTCTTCTAGCAGAATTGCTGGCAATTAAGACATTTTTTTATTGTACCGTAAATATCTGTAATGTCTCTAGGGTCGCCACCTTTACGTAAAAAAAATTAAAAAAAATAAATAAATAAAAAAAATACCATCCATGCAATTGTCTCCATAGATTTAACATTGGTCTTTATAGATTTAACATTGGCCAATTCATTACCGGCCTGCCAGTAAAAAAAAAACGCCTGGGTGACAACCCTATGTATCTACTGTTCATGACATCACCTGTGGCATGATGGGTAATGTGCGGTTTGCTTATCAAATCACAGACACATTAATAAAAATATTTTACTCTTATTTTCCTAATTTATGCATTTGCTTGGTAATCTGCTAACACAATGCTTAGCTGATTTGTGACACACTCTACTTTCACAGAGTAAAAATGTTTAGGTGACAGTCACATTATTCTGTTGACGTTTGTTTATATTTTGGAAAATGCCACGTCAACCCAGAAAAACACAACTGTATCCTATAGTAATTTCCATGGTGTGTAAGTTAGAGAAGAATCTCTACCTTTCGTTCCTCTAAGTTTTAACCACATTTGATTACATCTATTTATATGCAATGGAAGAACATTTTCGAACTAATTTTCCCAGTGGGAAGTTTTGTAATGAGCCATAAAGAGCACTCTAATCTACTGGAAAGTTCAAACATTTTGTCTAATGGCTTGGGACACACTACAGAATGTGTGATTATTATAAACACCTGATCCCCAAGCATTTTCCCCTTTCAAAGAGAGATGAGAAGAATGTTTTTGAAAGTCTGACCCATCAGCAGATGAGAACATTTTGGTCAGGGACCGTGTCACCAAGAAAACAACTTTCAAGAAATAAATAAAGCAAAATAAAACTACCGTAACTGTTCTGTATATTTTTCATAATTTTCCATAGTAAAACAAAATCGATATTGACACACTAAAGAAACATGAACTGACATCACAGCACCTCTTACCTGCAGCTTATCATGTAAATGTACAACTAAATATGCTAATAAGCATTTTGCAACCAGACGAGACTGTTTAATTACCTCCCTTCCCCACAACCCACCCACCCCCAGCTTAATTTCTTTTATAGGTCTGGTTAATCAGATGATGTGACTTGACCTCTAATCAACCACCTGTCATACCCACTCCTGCACATATCTACTAGCAATATCTTAACATCATGACATACTTTATTCACCTGCCATTTGTAGACTTACAATGCACCCAACTATTCTCCTACTTGGCAACTTCTGGTGTGACTCAGTTCTCAGTTCCCCCCACACACCTTCCATTATCACAATCTACTGTTATTTTTACCTCTCCCCTTTTTTCATTCTGCCTCACACTCTCCTTGTGTGTCTCATGTTGCCCATCCCCTTTAGAATGGAAGCTTGCGAGCAGGGCCCTCTACCTCATGTTTTAGTCTGAAACAGTTTTGTCTAAATTTGTTTGTAACTCCCTTCTTATGCTCTGTACCAAGTGCTGCATAAATTGTTGGCGCTATATAAATAAAAGGTAATGTAATATAATAAGCATTATAACAGCTCATCCAATCCCTTTAAGCACACTGGGTAAGCCAACCCCATGTCAGTCTTTGGCAACAATAGCCACAGGACCACTACTGAGCTAGTCTATAGCATATTCCAATATACTAAAGAATATTAAAGGACCACTCCAACTTGCAAAAATAAACAACAACTAAAAAAATGTATATTCAGGTTGACAATTTTAGAATAAATATGTATTTACAAAATGTTTGCTTTTTGTTTGTTTTTTTACCTGGAAAACATTGCTTCTGCAGGTGTTCTCCCAGAGATCTAACCTCCACAATGACACCTTTAGCATTTCGTGAGAAATGGGTATGTCTATAATCTCTTTGGAGCCAATCAGATAGCTCCCCAAAAGATCCATTGCAATACAATACACACGTGCATGACTAAACAGTTGAACACATGTGATTAGGATGTCCACATGTGTCCCTGTATGGAGATGCATCCCTAAACTTCTTTATGACTTTCAAGTCATATTGTTAATATAGATATAGTATACATTATATAAATTATCCAGGAAGGTTTCTATAAACATGACTGTGAGAATTCAGCTTACTGAATAGTGGCTTGTTAATCTCTCAATGAGATATTTTAAGTCACTATCTGTCACCCAATGTGTTCTAAACACAAATGCTAGAAGATATATTTTGTTAATTGTCTCTGTTAAAGAAGCCATTATGTTGAAGCAGGTTGTGTTGATTTTAATTATTACACGTCTCCGGAAAAATGTCTCCTTTAGCATCAGAGTTTCTTCCCTGGGGCCAAAATTTCAATATTTAGAACCACTCTCATCTGACACCTTGTGACACTAATGTTGCACAAACATACTTTCGGGTATGGCTGCAAACAGTGATGGAAAGCATATATATGAAGTAAGGTAATACTGGTTTTGAACATGATTTAGCAATCTGTATTGGATGATTTTTTAAAGATGTTGCTTACATTTAATTTTGAGCAGACTACATGCAGATTTTGATATTCTGGCACAGTCCCTAATTCTAGCACAGTCCCTTTAAAGACTTTGACAGGTATCATCAAACTGCTGTCCCTTGCGTATCTTTGTATTACATCATCAATGTAACAGCACCCCATATAGCTATCAACATTAAAAAGTACTACACTTCATCATATATGTCCTCTCTTTTGAGAGAACTCTTTATATTGGATTTTCCCACCTACTTTCATCTCACCTTCTTTTGCAAAGAGATGATATATTTTCCTTTAATAGTACATGGCTTGTTACACTTGTAGGGATAATAAACTGTCCTGTCTGTAGTTGCTGTGCTGCCTCACTGTCCAACCTTTCAGCTCCCTGTGCAGCATCATATCTGACCTAATACCGATCATTATTTCTCTTTACTTCTTTATGGAGTTCAGTGTTGATCCTTGTGAAGGTGCAAAGCACTACACATGTGCACATGCACTTTGAGGATGAAGGAGCACACTTGGATGAGCACTGAACTCCTGGCAATGTCATTCAAGCCTGTTAAACAGGCTAAGTTGCTGAGAATGAATGAGAAGCAGTCACTATCTAGCATTATTCTTGGGAATGTCAGCCAGTCCGTCGCATTAATGGATGAATGGTTATAAAAAGTTGAGAGTGGACAGATTAAAAGCTAAATTGAGAATTTATTATCCTTCAAGCTTGTTGCTGATCTATAACATTAGTTTTCATGTGGAACAGAAAATCTGTATCTCATTCCACTGCTTGGGGGCTCTTTTTTTGCAGTTGTGAACATAATATCCCCAACCTCACTATTACTGTTGCATTCAACAGTCCAGGTAATCGTGGAAATAGTTGATAGTATCCACCATGCGTATGATCAGTATATTCAGCACTTACCCAGCCTACCTTACCCAGCATGCTTAGCATATTTAGCACTTAACCAGCATACCTTTACCATTTACAGAGGAACAGATTGTCACATGACCTCAGCATTACATTTAGAGCCGGAGCCCTGGGTGTCATGTGACATCTAGATGTTTTGACTCCAGCAGCACGGGATAATGTGGAGGCAGAGCAGGAAGTGTCTGTGCCTCACCCATATAACCCATTTTTTCGAGGGGTTTGACTGCACACATAGGCATTTAGCGGGGGATACCATTGTTCTCCAGTGAAACAAAATTCTGTGGTGCCCATGCGGATGTGGTTAGCCTTCCAGCGGAAGTGTTAGAGGTAAACACAGTGAAGAAGTTTAAGCGTGTATGGGATAGGCACCAGGCTATCCAAGATATAAGATAAGCCAGGGACTAATAAAAGTATTTTGAAAATTGAGCAGACTAGATGTTTTTTATCTGCCGACACATTCTATTTTTCTATGTTGTTATTTGATACATAACCTAACTGTACACATGCTCACTCAATGGTCATTTTCATGTACAGAAAAGTTTAGGAGTAGTCTGGTTCATTTATATTTTAGCCCACTTTGCAAAGGATGGAGTTTGAAGGGGACTTTACAGGAAGTAAATGGGTGCGGCTTAGCGTTGTACCATTTAGTTTCAGCCATTTATACACACTTTGGTGCATTTCCATACTCCACCATCTGCTTGTACCCTGCTTGCAAACTATTTTATTGCCAAAGGTCTTTAAAGTCTAACACAGTTATAGGGGCTATGATTATAGCAATATAGTATATCTGAGATTGACAGCATGTTGGTGGGTTATATTATGGAATAGATTTGGTACAATTCACTAGTCCACTCATCACTACTAGTTGTAACAGCTTAAATCACTCTAGGGTCTACTCAATAAAGAGAGCATGGCAGGGAATTGAAATGGGAAAAAGTCTCCAATGCAGCTAAATGGAAGAATTTTTCCATCTCAGCTACTTTGACCTAGAGTTGTAAATTCCTTTCTAAATTGTCTGCAGTTCAGAGTAGACCCTTTGGTGGTGAATTCAATAAATTTTGGCTTTTTGTTGAAATTATAAGAACTTGCCATTGTAACTTGCTTTACACTGCAGAAGGTGTAGTGAGTTTATTCATAGTATAGTTCCAGTCATTCCAAAGTAAACCTTAAATACATTTGGTGACAATGTGCTGCTAATTCAGGCCTAATTTGGACTAAACTAAATATATAATAAATATCTAAATATCTAAACTCTAATCTAAAACAAAAGGGAGCTGTATTGTGGTATTATACATCGAGATCACTTTTAACAGTGTTACTACAACTCAAACATAATTAACTTTCAAGCCAACAAGATGAATATTAGAAGCTTTGCAGCATATTTTACATGAATTTATAAATACTTTAGACTATTTACCCTTGTGTAAAACCATTTGGAATGTTTAATAGCAGTTCATGCTGGGAACATTATTAGCTACTAGCATAATTCCAATCAGTACTGCTCTAATAAGGCAGAGACATCAACTTAATACATTTTCAAACATTTATGCAATGCTGCTGTAAAAAAGAACATCAAAGAGACATGAAAAATTAAGGAAGGCTGACAGCTTGATATCTCCATAGCAACAAAGTGACACAATTAGGAGTTTCTACATAAGGCAAGAGGCAAACATTAAAATACAAAACAGGTGTTCTTTTAGTAGATGGGAACATCTAGCCAAAAACTGAGCTGCAGTCTGGAGCACCAAGTGATATTTTATAGCAAGAACTCATTAATCACAACCCATGTGTTTCCATACAAGCTTTAATGCAGCCAAGATAGAACACTTGGGCTCATCAACATTGTATAGAGCAGGTCATCACTCCAACATGTGCAGCCAGTCTTTGGCAACAATAGCCACAGGACCATTATTGAGCTTGTCTTTAGCACATTATAATATGCTAAAGAATATTAAAGGACCACTCCAACTTGCAAAAATAAAAAACAACTACTAAAAAATGTATATTAAGATTGACAATTTTAAAATAAATATGCATTTACTAAATTTTTGCCTGTTGTTTCTTGCAATAGTTACGTGGAAAATATTACTTTTGCAAGCGCTCTCCAAGATATCTAACCTCCACAATGACACCTTTTGTTGATAAATGGGCATGTCTAAAATCTCTTCGGAGCCAATCAGATAGCTCCCAAAAAGATCCGTTGGAGTACAACACCCCCATGCATGATCAAAGAGTTGAACATATGTGATTAGAATGTCCCCCTGCTTCCCTGTAGGGAGATGCACCCCTAAACCTATTTATGACTTTCAAGACATATTGTGCATATATAGATATAGTAAACATTATATAAATTGTCCAGGAAAGCTTCTACAAATATGACTGTGAAGTAATCTCACTATAGAGTGGCTTACTAATGATTCCATCTCTCCATCCAGTTGGGAATCGAACTGTGGAGTGAAATAAAATTAGATATTTGAAGTAGAGAATCACTACCTGCCAACTTGACACAAGTCTGTAAAGCATTGGAATCACATAGGTCAGCTTCCTTGGGAATGCTGTCAACACACATTGAATTATCCAGTTCAATAGGCCGGATACGCAGCAACTTGCCAGACCCCAGTGACCAGTGGCGTACTATGTGAGGTGACATCGGCAGGGCATGTTTCCCCACTGAATGTACATGACCATCTTTTCTTTTTTTAAATCTATTACTATTTGCATGTGGCCAGCGAGTAACCACGAGCACCATTATGTGATGTTGGGGGCTTATACTTCCATAGTTAGGGGAAAAGAATGATCACAGAAGAGCTGGAAAAAAACAGATTTCAGATCAATCCACCCCCACACCACAATGGAAACTTTCTAAGTCAGTTGCTAAAGTAGTGATGTCTAACCCTGGCACTGCAGTTGTTTGGGAACTACATATTACATGATGCTTGGCCAGCCTTATAACTAACTAAGCACTATGGGATAAATAGTACCTGAACATCTGCATGGTCAAGGTTAGCCATCACTGCTTAAGTGGCTAGCTTTAAAAAATGAAAGGATTTTGGTGAAATTAAGTTAAGTTATACGGGTGAAAAGGGGCATCAGTCAGGATCCACTCTGGGTATCAAGTACTTTAGGTATGACCCTCCCACTGTACACTCTTTTGCAGATCATAATCATGTCATAAACATCAAAGACAGCCCTGAGCTATGGATGTAAGCAAATTGGTGAAGGCCAAATGAGAAGACGAATCAGAACAATAAACAACAAAAAACAACATTTCCAAAAAGCTTTTTGTTGTTTTGGAACATGTCAAAAAATGAGTTTTGCTATGGTACATACTCGATTGATTTGTTCCTACTTGCACATTTTCTTTAGTAATTAGCAGTGATTCATTTTGTGTCAACACAGGTTTGTCAGGTAATAATTTTAGATAAATAACCATGAATTGGGCATACTCGTATATATATTAGGGTTCATTATGTGTCAACTCAAGCAAGATAAATACCATCAAATGATTTGTCATCTCAATGTGTAAATAATTATTTTCCAATTAGCAGCACTTCTTTTTGTTTATTATTAATCCTTATTTTGTGACAGTGTTTAATTAAAGCAACACTCCGCTTGAAATCCAAAATCTGAACAAATGTATGCATGTTAAAGTTTACACTACATATTTGCTTCAGTTATTGTTTTAAATTTTTGCAATACTCAACTTTAAAGCATTTCTCCTGATTGTTCAGTCCTTCTGGAGACACACTTTTCTTGCAAAGCATGTACATATAAACTAAAACTGTTTTCATTTATAGGTCCATTCCATCCTATATTGCATGCTGCATAAAACATGCTCTATTTTAAACATTCAAGAAATAATTTGCTCCACCCATGTGACCAGATGTGCTGATTACAAGTGTGTAGCATGGTGTACAGCTGTACTCTCAGAACTTAGTTCACCCATGATAATGGGAAAAATGACTGGTTACACAAACTGATGAAGTCAGGTGCATTAGCGATGATTGCACCAGGTGCATTTGGTAAGTGCAGTCCTTTTCGCTTTGCACAGAGATCTGCCAAAGGTGTCATTGTAACAGATAGAAACAGCATGTGCATAAAAGAACACCAGTGTTGTGGCAAGGTTTGGGAAGGTCTATAAAACAATTAAACTGTCTGTCACAAACTCCAGTAATTTTTTTTATTTTTTTATTTTTATTTAGAAAGTGTTTTACCAGGAAAAATACATTGAGATTTCTCTTGTTTTCAAGTATGTCCTGGGGATCATCCACCATGAACCCACCATAATCATCCACCATGAACAATTGTGTGATTACCCCTGAGTTCTGATTCCAAGGAGTAAGTGCAAAAGTTAAATTTTAAAGGTATTAAAAAAATTTAAGAAAATGATAATAAATGCCTTTTTTGACAGCTTTTAATATGCATTTATTACTTGACATGTTTTTGGTCTGAGAGGCCATTCAGTGTTACATGGGGAAGCAAAATGTTCATGATTGAGCCTCTCCGTAGTCAGAGGTCTGAATACACAGTGAAATAGTAACAGAACAAAAGATCTAAATGCAAATGCCCGAGGCACACTGAAATAGTGGAACATACAAGATCACTTGAAATTAAACCTGCCTATCCTTGAATGGTTATGATCCGCTGATGATATGTACATTACATAGTAAAACTCATTCCCTGTCATTCATTTTTTTTTAAATAAAATTAATTCCCTGCAGATTTGGGTTTCAAATTGCCAGAAATCACCTAGGTAACCCAGGATATTTCTATGTGCGTCTACACCATCTCAAGTCAATAGGATCTCCCGATTTATCTCTCTCAACGTCTTGCACATTAAAGTGATCCGTTGACAAGTGACATTGAGGGCGCTGTCCAGGGCTTTGGTGCTGAATCTCCTCTCTGTGGAGATGCTTTAAAACGGACACTGTCACCTAAATAAAATTTACGGCAGGACTGGTGAAAAGTAAATATAAGATTACTGCACTGTAGTAGTTAGAGCATATGTACATTGAAAGCAAATATTTGAGTTGTCGCCCGTTTTGAATATCCCCTTGTGGTAACTTCCAGACATGAACTGCAACAATGGAGAATCATTAATTTGTATTTGGTACAGTATAGTGATGTCATAAAGAGGAGACACGTTGTAAAAAAACAATTTTGTATTCATTTATACTTTTACTTGCAATGTTCTGCTTTACTTCTGCAAACTGCAAACATTATTTAAGCGAGAGAGTCTTTGTAGCTTTCCTAAGTAAGGCTTAAATGTGTGAAGTGACATGCTGGAGCAGGTCAAAGCAATCATAGGGATCACTGGCTTGGGTTTAATCTGCTTTAAAGCAAGCCAGCTTTATTTGGAAATAAAATGGGTTGTAATGCAAAAAAATTATAATCAAAAACAGAATTTGTGAACCACTGGATTAGTGTCTTTTTTCTTCCCTAGCTGCAAGCAAAGGCTATGTCTCATCGTGATTTGTCTCAAGGATTATCTCAATTTATCTTGGTTAATTTAGGAGATCAGCTTCCACTGCATTACATCTGTTCCTATAATATATGGACAGAGCGTTCAGTGCTGAATAACAATTATTATATATTCTTTTCAGTTGTGGGAATTAGGATAGCCAACAAAAATGATGATAATGGCTGTTCCTATAATGCTCAGCCAGCCAAATGTATGTGCATTAAGGGAATTGTAGTCCATAAAAGCTGGAGTAGCAAAGGTCATCAATGACCTACTATTAAGATCCTAGGTGACTAAAAGATAACCTGTTCCTGATGCCAGGTTGCTGACTGGACTGTCAGAATCCAAAAGGTGTGTAAAGCATGCACGGCATGGATATTTTCGTTTTTGCACTTAAAGGGTTAACCCGAGGCATTTTCAGCTGTTTCTGTAAAGCTGATAAACTAGATGTAGTCCTGTAGCAGCTGAAATCGTTCAGGTTAAAGTTACCCAAGGGGTTAAAGTTTATTTTAAGAAAAAAAGGCTAAATCTGAAGCACTTTTGGGCCATCATTTTACCACGTTGTAGAATAATAATGTATTCATATAGGGATGCATTCATCCTCATCTACACCGGAGCATGTATAGGCCTGTCTTGCACACAATGCGTTAAATTGTAGCCCATCCTTTTGAAGCACTCAAATCATACATATCACATATATTTAAGCATTGGTAATATTAATAAAAACGACGAAATCAATTATATTTTATTTAAATGTTACCTTCCGAATCTCAATGAACCAATAAATTGACTTTTTAGTTTTCTTTTGTGCATGGGGGAAAATGCACGCAGTTTATTTTCTCTCGTTTTGAATGATGTTAATCCCATGCTATAAATCTCTACTGTATGCAAATCAGTCACCTTCTCTAACATGCAATTCCCACTTATATCACAGCGAGATCCCAGTCAAAGCCAGATCCTCCAAGACAAATGATACATATTGCAAAACAGCTACGAGATGAATGAGAGACCCTGATCCAAAAATGGCTAACATTTCCTATAAAGCTGGCTGAGCATCATGAGAAATGGAGTCCACAACAGCTAAAGTGCCAAGGTGAGACATCCCTGCCTGATAAACATTCGTTAAAGTTGAAATCAATGGTTAATACAAGGTATTTAAAAGCAAAATCTTACCTGATAGCTGACCTGTAGCCTCCCCCAAACTGAATAGGTAACCCAGCGCAGCATACACACAATATGTGTGCTGCTCTCAGTAAATGTATCAATCTCAGTTCTGTATCTCCACAGCATAGGCAGATCCTCCCCGAACAGAGTCTGCAACTGAGGAGGCCAATGGCATGGACAGTCTGGCTTGAATCACACAGCAACCACGGCCAATCGGTGTAGGGCTCTATTCAGCATCTAACCTCCCAGGGAGATTCAGAGATCTGACACTGGTACAATTGGGACCAGTGGTTTTGTCGCCCCCTTTTGTTTGTTTGGACTAGCTTACAAGATGCAGCGGCTTGGCACAACGGAGTGGCAGCAGCTGATATCACAGTCTAAAGCAAATCACTTGGATAAACTGTGGCTGAGATAATATCTCTCTGGTGAGATGCACAGAAGAGAAAAGAAGTTCCCTGCATTTTGTATCCAGGCTCAAATAATATAAACTGTAGTGGACAAAGGCTAGCAATAGACATCGCTAGCAATGGTATTTTCCTTAATAGAAGGTATAATACATAGCTTTTTTTTAGTATTAAACATAACCCTTTAAATTATGGTTATGCAATATATTATCTTGTATTGTCTGTGATGGATTGATGGCACTCGCTTCATAGTTCAGGAAATTAGATATTGCTTAGTACCGTGATGGCTAACAATGACACTGCAAAAGCTTGTTAATGGAATACATAGTTCCGAAATATCTGCAGTGCTAAGGTTAGCTATCACTGGCTTAGTAGGTACCAGCTTTTTAATTCTAGGCTATTGGAGGGTAGTAGGGCCATTTCATCAGATAAAGTGCTGATTAGTATAATCATTGGGACATTGCTCTCCATACTTGAAGGACTGTTATGAAATATACATGGTTCAGGATATATTTGTTTAAACTACACTTGGAACTGGAAAGAGACAGTTTTTTTTGGAAATGAAGATTGTATCTGGCACAAGCTGGCATGTATACTCTTTCCTTTTTATATAGTGCTAGTAGTGTAGGAATCAAAATGCTAACTCGGGACAATAGCTGTTACAAACGACCATCTTGGTCGTGGCCAGGGATAGGCAAAGTGTCCATACAAGGACACCAATGTCCATGGCAAGGTTTGTGAAGGTCCATACATGATGAATGATCCACCTCAGACAACAGTAAATGTCTACCATGAGCACTACTAGTGCCTACCCCAGGCACTGTGTAACTATACCGGATACAATTTGGTAGGTTCAGTTAAGTACTCTTACTATGGAAATAAATACATATTCTACCTATTTAGATAAAGTAGATAGGGTTTTAATTAGTTGGCATCAGATAAGGTGGTGCCAGCATCTCAGAAACTACTGGCCTCCCCACTATGACCTCAAAGGTTTATTTATTGAAACATGGAAGGTGTCGGCAGATATGAACCATACAGCCCATCTAGTCATCCCAATTATCTGAATACTCTCATTAGTTCCTGGCCTTATCTTATATCTAGGGTAGACTTTTTTTCATATGCCATGCAAGCTTAAACCCCTTCACTGCATTGAAGGCTATTTCATGCAGCTAATTAGTAAGACAATACTTCCTGATATTACTTTTAAACCGTTGCCCCTCTACACTATGTCCTCTTGTTATTCATAATAGTGCAATAAATACAAACCATTGAATGCACAGCACTTTTGTGTGGAAAAGTCATCTTGTTCAGATGGCTCAGAGATGATTGGCCAGGCCAAGCTCACCATAAGGCCCAAATATGCAAATAATCACATCTGTCATCCCTCAGAACATGGAACCTTAAATTCAAGTAAAGACTGCAAAAGACATGTGGTGAGAGTCAGAGGGAGCCTGAGAGGATGTTTGTGCACCTGGACACCAGAAAATATGGGTGTTGAGATGCAATATGTGTGCTAGTGATACCATCTGGGTGATGGAGACATCCTGTGGGTGCATTCTGCGTGCTGGGTGGAGTATGTCCTGTGTGTGCAGTTCTGGAAGTGCAATCAGGGCGCTGGACATATTCTGTGTGTGCAGTCCAGGTACAGGCGGGGGCATGTCCTAGGTGTGCAATCTGGCTGCTTACTGGGGCATGTCCTGGGGGCATGTCGTGGATGTGCAATCTGGGTGCTGGAGACATCCTGTGTATACATTCTGAGTGCTAGCACATTAATGGACAAACTGGCATATTAATGGGAAAACAGTGGCATATTAATGGGCAAACTTGATGTTGCGTATTAATGGGCAAACAGTGGCATATTGATGGGCACACTGGCTGTGGCATATTCATGGGCAAACTGGATGCAGCATATTCGGGGGCAGACTGCATGTGGCATATTCATGGACAAACTGTGGCATATTAATGGAAAACTGTCAATAGCATATTAATGGAGTAAGTCTTGAAAGTGCATTATGGGTGATGGGGCCGGTCCTGGGGTGCATTTAAATCATTGGCATGATATACAAAGACATGGATAAAATTACTTTGGGAGGGTAGGGGGTGAGAGGGAGATATAAGGGCAGTGGGGCAGACAGTTTTTTCTGTAAAGGGACCTGCAATTTCTGATGGTGGGCCTGCTGGCTGGGGCATGTCCTTTGTGTGCAACCTTGGTGCTCTAGCAAGTCTCTTGTTTGTGCAAGCTGGGTGCTCTGGCAAGACCAATGGGTGCAAGATGGATGCTGTTTCAAGTGCTGTGGATGCTGCAAGGTTGTGCTATGGCAAGTTATGTGGGTCCAATCAGATGCTGTGGGTGCATTTGCAATGGGGGCAATTAATTAATTGCAATAATTAAAGGAAGGCATGAGAAATGAAGTTGGGGGAGAGGAGGGGGCTGGGCAAGGCTCAGACTATTTGTTCTGTAAAGTGCTGCAAAATGGCGGTCCTGGGTATAATGGGAATTTTGTGACATGAATGTGTGGATAAGAAATTTTCAGGATCTGCATCATAAAATCACGTGATGATGTAATGTTTCTTGCACCTTATCTTAGCTAGCTGTATAAAGTGACCGCTTGTAAGGGGCTCAGCTATAAATGGCCCAGAAAGAGACTGATAAGGGCTTTTTCACAAACGAGAGGAAATGAGAAGGGAATTTTAACTGAAGTAGCCAAGTTGGAAAAATTCTGCCTTTCATGAAAAAAGCTCTTAGAGTAAGAGCCAGCTGTCAGTGTTATCTGGCCCTCGGTCCCCAAGGCAAAGATAGCATTTACTCTACTTTGTATATCTTGCTGTTCTCCTGCCAAGCTACATAGCTGGATTAAGCACTGCAATCCCGTAGTTTTATGTGCATGCGCAATTTGAGTGACAGTGCTAAAGCGCATGCGCAGTAGTACTGACACTCGTCCCCAAGCTCTGTGCCGTCCGGTGTGATGTGATTGTGGCCCGCCATCACATGCCAGACTTTGGTTCATGCTGGTGATCCAGAAAATGTTGGTGACCTCTGCCTTATAAATTGCTGATCACACTCATCATCACCTGATTTCGTATTGCTGGGACACAGGAAATTACCCTTATTTATGTACTGTGTTATTTTTGCTAAGTTGTTGATTTTTGTGTTGGTATTTTTTTTATTTTTCTTTACGTTTGGCCAGTTTTGCAAAAAAAAAAATAGATTTATAACTAACGTATGTAAGGCACCCAACTTTATGGTTTTTCCCCCATAAAATTAATAGTTTGTGCAGTATTTTGCGATACTTATGAGTGCTGGAAACCTGATCCTGGATCAGAGCTGCACTGTGGCAGCCAGGCTTTACTGCAGTATAACATTCAGAATTTCTCTTTAAACCTTGAAACTCTGCAGAGGTACAAGTTACTGCTGTAATGCTGCTGGCACCAAAAAATAATTTAGGGAATGCTGAGCTGCATGCATCTTCCTGATCTCTGCTGAGTCAGAGGCACTAGGCCAGCCATGCTAGTGTTAACCAATTGAGTTCCATAGAAGACAGAGCACTCAGATGATTAACCAATTACACGTACCCTCTAAATTACATTTTTATCTTATTTTATGCATTTTCATGCAATTCTACTAACACAATGTAAATATATTTTTTCATGTTTTATTCTCTCCCTTCACAGTATGAGCAGTCCCTTTAAAAGTAGAATCCAGTTTGCTTGTTCTAGAACATTCCAGTCCTGGGAATTGCCCATTATGGAGACATTTGTGCCACATGTGCCACAACTGGCATGCCGAGCCCTCTGTTGTGGCACACGGCCAGGTTCAGCTCTCATCACTTCTCGTGATAACTGGGCACATGTGAGCTATCTCCAGAAGCGTTCAAGTCGCAAAGCAATTAACTGTTTTCTCCCCGACGCTTCTCCATATAGCTTCAATGCGCCCGATTATCTGGAGAAGAAGCAGATGACCGGCAGCACTGATGACTGCACCTTTCCAGAAGCTGGACGGAGCCGACAAGCGGTGAGGAGTGAACCTGGCTGTGTGTGTGTGTATGTGTGTGTATGAGTATGAGCACACGTGTGAGAGTATAAGTGTAAGTGTGTATGAGTATAAGTGACTATGAATATGAGTGTGTGTTTGTGTGTGGGAGCAGTGCTGTATTCACCGCGAGGCATCCTAGGCGGATGCCTAGGGCGGCAAATTTTGGGGGGCGGCAGCGCCCCCCAGCACTGAAAAGAAAAAAAATGTAAAAAACAAAACAAAAACGCGGCCCTTTAAAAAAAAAAATAGACCGCGCTTGCAGGCAGAGACAGAGGTGAGAGGGGATCGGAAGATCCCCCCTTACCATCGCTCTGCCTGCCAGGCTGCACGGGGAGCCGAACAGGCAGCACCGAGAAACCTCTGTGCTGCCTGTTCGGCTCCCCGTGCAGTGTGCCGACACGGAAGTGCCGACAGTCACGTGACGGGCGCGCTGACGTCATACGCGCGCCCGGTCACGTGGCCTGTCGGCACAATCGCCGGGAAGTCCAACAGGCAGCATGGAGGGACCATGCTGCCTGCCACCAGGGAAAGGTAAGTGCTGATGGGAGACTGTGTGTATGTGTGTGTGTGTGTGTGATGGGAGTCAGAGTGTGTGTGATGGGAGACAGTGTGTGTGGCTGAGTGTGATGGGAGTCAGAGTGTGTGTGATGGGAGACAGTGTGTGTGACTGAGTGTGATGGGAGTCAGAGTGTGTGTGAAGGGAGACAGTGTGGGTGACTGAGTGTGATGGGAGTAGGAGTGTGTGACTGAGTGTGATGGGAGTAGGAGTGTGTGTGTGATGGGAGACAGTGTGTGTGACTGAGTGTGATGGGAGTCAGAGTGTGTGTGATGGGAGACAGTGTGTGTGACGGAGTGTGATGGGAGTCGGAGTGTGTGACTGAGTGTGATGGGAGTAGGAGTGTGTGACTGAGTGTGATGGGAGTGTGTGTGTGATGGGAGTATGAGCTTGATGTGAGTCTGAATGATGGGGCATGTCTTAGGTGTGTAACGTGGGTGTGCAGCTTGGGTAGGGGGGTGCCCGGATTTTGTCTGCCTAGGGCAGCACAAAATCAAGATACACCACTGTGTGGGAGTGTGGGAGTATATATGTATGTGTGTGTGTGTGCAGTTTGAGGTCTGCAAAAATTGGGCACTTAAGCCAAAAAACGTTGACCATCACTAGTAACATAGTAATATAGGTTGAAAAAAAGACACAAGTCCATCAAGTTCAACCCGTCTACCTATCATTCCAGTTTTTGATCCAAAAGAAGGCAAAAACCTCTAAGGAAGCTATTTCGAATGTTGCCTCCTGGGGGAAAAAATCCTTCTTCACTCCAAGAGGCAATCAGATTTCTCCTTGGATCAATAAGCTCTATTATTAATTCTTATTCTATTATTAATAGCCCTGTATGTTCTGCTTTTCTAAAAAAAAAAATCCAGACCATTTTTAAATGCATTTATTGTGGTTGATAGCACTACCTCTCTTGGCAGTGAGTTCCATAACTTTATTGTCCTTACCGTAAAGAATCCCTTCCTTTGCTGTCTTGTTCTTTGTACATTTTTGTTAGTGAACAGGTCACTGGAGAGCTCTTTATATTGGCCCTGCACAAATGTATATAATGTTATCAAATCCCCTCTGAGACACCTTTTCTCTAACATATATAAATGCAATTTTTTAAGTCTATCTTCATAACTAAGATCCTCCAATCTCCTTATTAATTTTGTAGCTTTACTTTGCACTTTTTCTAGTTCCTTAATATCCTTTTTAAGGACTGGTGCCCAGAATTGTACTGCATATTCAAGGTGATTTGTAAAGAGGCAAGATAATATCCTCCTCCCGTGAATCTATACCTCATTTTATACATGCCAATATCTTATTGGCCCTTGCAGCTGCTGACTGGCACTGGGCACTGTTGCCAAGTTTGTTATCTATAATTATTCCTAAATCCTTTTCATTAGTAGTTTTTCCCAGGGAAATACCATTTAACGTATATGTTGCTTTGTTATTATTTTTCCCATAATGCACAACTTTACATTTGTCTATATTGAACCTCATCTAGAGCAATGTCCTTAAAGGATTTCCTTAAAGTGAAATATAAGTTGTAAATGAGTCTGCAGTGTCTCCTGCTTATGACATCACTTTTTAGCTAGATATTCAAATGACACATTTCCCATTAAAAAGGTGTTTATTTGCATATCAAGCCACAGGTGATGTCATAACACCACAGACACATTTAAAACGTATTTTCTCTTATTTTATGCATTTGCTGCAATTCTGCTAACACAATGTATAGATTATTTCCATAATTATTATTCTCTGCATCCACAGTATGCATAATGTTTAGGTTTAGTCCCTTTAACCCCTTAACGCATGTGGACGTATATATACGTCCTGAAAAGCGAGGACGTATATATACGTCCTCCGGTTACATGTAGTGTTGCGCTCCTTAGCGCAACACTACATGTCTGTAGCTATTCCAGCCTCTGAGAGTGCCTTCAGCCCCCCCCCTCGCCCCCCCCCCCGTGCGCATACGATCACCGCGAATGTGATCGTATGCGCGTTACACACATAGGCAGTGAAAGCGGATCACTGCCTATGTGTGTTAAAGTGTTGCAATGATGCCTCTATCGAGGCATCATGCAACACATTCTGTGCCCCCCTGGGATCTCGGGTGTGTGCTGTATCGGAGGAGCATGCTCCTCCAATACAGCGTGCCCAGAGGAGAGCGACGGAAGAGAGAAAATCTCTTCCGTCACTCTGAAACCGCTACTTGACTGCCCCTACAGGGAGTTAAGTATATTACAGTTAAAAAAAGAAAATGAATTAAATAAATAAATACATGGAAAAAGCTAACCCTAGATCTACTGAACCTAGATCTAGGGTTAGGGTCATAAATAGGGTCATAATTAGGGTTAAAGGGAGGTTCGGATGATTACAAGGGTTAGATTAAGGGGTGGGGGTCGATTTAGGGTTAGAGTAAATTTAGAGTTGGGGTAAATTTAGGGTTCGGGTTAAAAAATCACTGTAGAAAAAAATGGTTAGAAAACCAAAAAAAAAACAAGGAAACATTGATATTACTAAACTCAGGACAAATATTAGAAATATATAGACGGGGCCTTTTTTACCATTTGTAATTGTGTAAAAAAAAAATCAGGTCAAAGTTAGAAAAAGTGTTTTTTATGGCACATTTTCATCATATTTTATATTTTTTTTAATAGTAAATGACATCATATGATGAAAATAATAGTATCAAATGAAAGCCATATCCGTCCTTTAAAAAATGATATATAATTTGTGTGGGTGTACTGAACACAAAGAAAGAAATTCACAGTTCAGTAAACAGTTGACAAAAATAATGGAATTCTGGTCTTCAAGGCACATCAAATGCAGCATAGCACTTGGTCACTAAGGGGTTAAAATACTTTACGGCTTTTTCTTTCCCAGGTTCCAGCCAGATGCTGGGCCTGGGAGCTGACTAAGAGGTAGAAGTGGTTACTATTCAGTTTTTTTAATACTTATTTCATTTCAATATGCATGACAAAAAAGGTAGGTGATTTTCATAATAACCACATTTTAATTGTAATGTACCTAGTAATAATTTACAACCTCTTTGCCTCTCCTACAGTATTTTGAATATATTAGCTTAATGCTTTCTGACTGTATGTGAATCACAAAAAGAATATGCATTTCAAATAACACCTGCCTCAGGACATGAGCAGTTTAATCTGTCTCTTGCACCCCATACATTTCATCTTCCTTCTGATGTGACAATGTGAGAAGGATTAAATCATAGTCTATTTTAAAAAAAGGGATTTATTTTATATATAGAGAAACAGATTTCCGCTCCAATCATTGTTAATGATTGCTTTATAGGGAATTGGCAGTGATTCATATTTCCAGAGATCACGTTATGACTACAGCTAAAGGTTCGTTTCAGTCTGAAATAGTCATAAATCCTTTGTATGGCTCTATATATTCTTGATGTAGACAAAGTGTTACCATAGGATTTATTTAGTTATAGAAAGACAGTTTGTGACAGTAGAAAACAACCAGTTAATCCAATCCAGTATAGCCTCCGACTTATATTTACATATTTGTTCTTCAGGGTAGCCTCAGATCTAGGCTACTTTAAAAAAAAAAAAATTTGTAAGGCAGTGCTTTTCTATCAAATTTTATTAATTTAACAGAACAGGAAAATACATACATGAAGATCAATATAATGTATTATAATATAAAATATAATTATTATATAATATATAATATAAATTAAGGCAGCACTAACTATGGTGATGAGAAGTCTCATGTTTTGGAAGCTAGTCCTGCTACCTGATATTTTGGGGGCAAATATATGGCCACACCAGCCAAAACTGTTAAATCCTCTTATAAAGTGCCAGTGGAAGATATGGGCAAAATAATCAATTGGAGATGCCATAGCGGGAAAAAAACCCGACATTGCAGCCTTCCTTATTTTACACCACATAACGGCTCAGAATTGTCTTCGGATGAATCAGAGATCAAAGAGGGTCCATCGTGTAGTTCCAGGCCATGTGGAGGGTTGATATGAAAGCAGAGATGCTGGCAATACAAACCATGGTTTCCAAGCTGCAGCCAACCTGCATGACAGTGGCATAAAAGCAAACTAACCCAGCAGATGGAAGGCCTTAACAAGCAAGTTAACTACTAGAAGCTAAGATGCAGTGTAACTGCATTTGAGTAAGGGGTATCTTACAGGCAGTACGGCCCGTCGCACTTCGGCCCATTTAATGCGATTCCATACCTTTGCCCATTAGCTAACACTACAAGAGCTGTGTCAATTGACTCCAGGATGCGGAAGTCATAGTGGCGCTACTCCCTGTCTACTGAAATTTTGCGGCATGCATTTTTGATGATCTATCACCTTTGATGATGGTCTGGCGAAGATTGATGACCCCGCTTTCATCACATTTATGTTTACTGGAGATGAAATACACTCAGTGTCTGGAGAGGGAACAAAGTACTCACCATAGAGTACCAACTGGATATACCAATTTTTCTTCAGGATCAGAATATCCCACTGATTGAACCCTCAAATGAGTCAGGACCAGGTTGGAAGGCCATTTTAGATAATACCTAGAGTTATCAGTAGAGAGTGCACCCCTACAAACAAAGGAGACCTCATGATTGGTGCAAAAGGAAATTTACAAAAGAAACAAGCAGACTGGCTCCACTCAATGCAGTCCGGTATATAGAGGGTGGGTGCTTCCACAGCGTTGATTAGACGCAGCATACAAACATCAAAAGAAAGGTGTGCACTCCACTCTCAAGGATGATAAACAACGGTGCTTTAATATAATAAATACATACACAAACAAAGTGAATGCGTCTGCGGAATAAAGAGTCATAGGAGAGGACCACCTGACGCGTTTCGCGTGTTGCCACGCTTAGTCATAGATATCTTACAAGTGGACACACAAAACTTATATATAAGTGGTCAACCAATGAATGAACCTACCGTGTACTAATTGCGCAATAATTTCTTTATGGAGCTAGCAAATTCTACAGTGTTAGGTAGAGTAAATAAACGGAATTACAACACTTTATTCGATACACAAGACAAACTGATGCTGTAGGTTTAGAGGTCCCTGACCAAAAAAATCTACAATTTTTAAATTGTCCTGTGTTTCTTTTGTTTAAAAATAAGTACTCATCATAAATACATTTTCATGATATTGCCAAAAAGGAAGCATTAAATGTATTTCAAAAATATCCCTTTTTAGCAAATTTTATTAAAATTGCTTTTATTGCCTTTGATTACACTAATTAATTGTTCAGAAATTATGATAGTCAAATAATTTTATTGGGATTAGCTCATTTACTTTGCAAATGCATGTTCAAATGTTTTCGCTTTAGCTTGAGTTCTCCTGGTATTCTTGCCTTATGATGCAGAGTGCATTTAGCTAGTATTGCCTGGTATTTCTTTGAGAGTAGTTTAAAACTGACCTTGGAAATTGACACTCCAGGCATCAAACTAGCTTTAATGCATCTGGTACTGCTTAACCTGTACATTGCACAGGAGATCCTTGGGATTTTTTTTTTTAAAGTTTCCTGGTCTAGCCCTCTTTTGTGAACAAAAATGTAAACATTGCTAGTCATCTTGGACTGAGCACGTCCCATAACTTTATAAGGTGTGATGTTGACAAGGTGAAACATGGATACATGCTGTCTTGGGAATTCAGCACATAAGGGGTAGTGAGCATTCATTGCATTTGCTTCTAGTGTTTGGAAGTGTATGATCAATGTGGTCCTACCACCATGATGTATTCATGCCTCTGGTAGCATCATGAAAACCAATAGTACATACATCAGTGCTCAATTATACAGGTGCATGTGTGATGTTAACAGTGTTACTTGACTTACTGGCTGATTATAATTACTTAAGAACCTCTGCTACCAGCCTCAGACTTGCACTGTCTCCACTTTTCATTTCCTTTCACAAGTCCTACCCTGTATAAGATGCTTCATGGTATAGGTGCATCTGCAAGGGTGAGTACAGGGATAGGCAAAATGTCTCTACAAGCACATAGCTGGCCATAGCGAGGTCTGTGAAGGTTCATAGAACATCATTAAGTAACAACTCTACATATAACCTAAATGGCTCTATCTTTTTAGACTAATACCATTAAAGATTTCAGAGCCCTGGCTTGAAATACTACAGTCGTCCTTTATGAGCTATATCTGGAAGGGGAAAAACCCAGAATAAGTCTGCATATATTGTCAAAAAAAATCTATAGGGGAAGTTTAGGTCTACCCAATATTAAGGATTACTACAGAGTAAACATGTTTCATTTCCACTCAAAGGATGCCACAAAAAGAGAATATTGGTACCAACTTGAGAACAAACAAGCTCAAAATGTTGAACTAGATACTTTCATTTGGACAGAAAATACATGCCATATTGCGGAAATATTTACAATTATCAAAGATATAGACCCGAAGAGAGAGAATCCAGCCATACTAAAATGGAAAAGAGACCTATATAAAACAATAAACAATAAACCTAGAACATCTGATTGCTTCACTAAAAAAGGAGCACAAAGCAATACACTGCCTAAATGTACTGGAGACCTTTTATAAAATGGTAAATAGATGGTATTATGTCCCAAGTAAACTGTCAAAAATGTATGCACAGACCTCGGATCTTTGCTGGAGATGTAGAACTGAGGTTCATACGTTCATACATGGTGGGATTGTGAAAAAATAAAAGGCATTTGGAAACAAGTTCTTAATAAAATAAAACAAATAATGGGTATTAGCTTGGAATCTACACCTACTAACACCCCGTTGCTACCAGATTGGCCTAAGATGACTACAGAAAAGACATACGGAATAGTGCATATAATCTTGGGAACCTTAGTAGTTTTTGCTAGACAGTGAAAGGAGACTAAAGAAATTGAATGGAAACTAATACATGTGCAGATAATGTATCAAATGAAAATGGAAAAAGCAAATGCTAGGCTGGGACATACAGATGTAAAAAAAAGTGGGAAAGCTGGATAGAGGCATGGGCTGGCATTTGATAAGCTCTATCCAATTAAAAGGGAATTTAGGACAATACGTTTTTTTTATCTATGTATGTTAGGTGTTAAAGTAACTGAAAATAAAACTAATCAAAAACTAATCAAAAACGAAAGAGTCAGTTCTCTGGGTAGACTGGGCTCCGCGCAATTTATATGTATGCAATAATTGTAAACACGGATAATAAGATATGTAAAACAGCTTTGTTGTATGTTATGTGCCCCTCAAGATATGAAGCTAAATTATTCTAATTATGCATTTTTGTACTACATACTTGAGATTTTATGTAAATTTGAATTTTTGGACTTTGATCAATAAAAAAAAGAAACAACTGTCGGCATAAAATTAAGTTCCCTCTAGTTAAAAGATTGCACGAAGTGTAAGAATTGTAGGAGAATTACTGTAATGAAAGAATGAAAATAAAGCACCTTTTTGAGTTTTCTCTGTTTGTACAGCACTATCAGGGCGCAGATATCTTGGATCTGATAGGTCAGATCTTCCTTCACCTGACCCAGGATTCTAACCAGCATGTCTGCCTCCTGACAGTACTATATGAGCAAAGAGAGTTCAATAAGGTACTTTTTAATATTCTTTCTTTAAAGCATTTATACTTAAAATGCCTACACTTCATGCAATCTTTCTATTTAGCATAGCTTATTTTTTTGCTAACACCATGTCCACCATGAAATTGTTGGTGACCTGCCATCACATCCACATCTGTCATGTACGGCATGGTTGTTTAGGAATCTATTCCACAATTACATCCAAATCAAGTTTTACAGTTGTGTAACATATGTCAAATTTCATAATGCTCTTTCTTTCTCTTGTAGTTTATGACCATTCTTTTCTAAATAAGCTAACAGCACAGTCATATGTTCTGCTTATTTTTAGTAAACACTAGTTCCCTCCTTAGACAAGCAAACAGACACGCCTTATTGCATGTGTAGCTTCTTTCAGAAGAAGTACCACTAAAACTAGATTTCCAAATAAAGTTTTACTTTTAAATAACGTGCAATTGAATAATAACTTTATATGTAAAGTAACATATCCAATTGTGTAACGTTGCAAATTCCTTAAACAGTTATGTCCATGATATGGAGGAATGGGTAACACTTTGACTGGTTGATGTGTTTGGTGCAATGGTGGGACTCACATGGCACTGTTTGGGTATCAACAAAAGTAAGTACTCAGTGTGCTAATGTGCTACCAGTGGAATCTCAGGGATGCAGGTTCAATTCCCATCAAGGTTGACTCTTTTGTGTTGGCCATACTTGCCTTGTATTTTTCCTGGTTAAATAGTTATTTATTATTAAATATATAAATATGTTCACCTTATATTTATGTTCTAAATGGCTCACACCATAAATTTGACTATGAAGCCACAGAAGTACCTGGAATCATGACAGACATATTTACACATGCAGTGCAAGGCATGCATTACACATATACTTTTTTTTTTTTTAACAGTTAAAGCCATGCGTAAGAAAAAAAATGATTTTGCTGACAAAATGAAATTATTGAAAGAAAGTTATTTTATTAGGTCCTTTCTTAATAATTTTTTCACAGTTAAAGTAAAGTAATTAATCCTTCAACTTTGCATTCCTAAATACGTGTTGGATCCCCAGTGTCATTATTTAAATCTTAGATTTAAAAGAAGGTACCCTTTGAGAATTGTTACTATGGCAAAAGATGACACTTTTCTAAGATTTCAATTAAATGTACACAGATATTGCACGTATGATCTGAGATGTTTCTTAACCCAAATACTTGTCTCAGAGCTTTTAGAACCCCCTGCAGATAGTTTGATAATTGCTAATTACATTTTAATCTTCTTAGCAATAAATAGCTTTTCAAATTTAATAGATTGAGGTTGTAACAAGTGATGAATGGAACCTTAGGTTCCTCCTACCATCTGTCCACCAAACATGATCATTATATTCTTTTTACACCATGTTTTTACTCTACATGTTTGTTACTTCAAAGACTACACTTTGATAAGGTCTGAAAATGTGAACATTACAGTTATTTCTGGGTAAATTAATTTAAATTGTACAGAGTAAGCAACTTGGCAGATGGACATCAGAATCCTGTCTTGATAATGCTCTCCGAATGGCACTCAGCTTTCGCCAAGGGAGTCACTTTCAAAACATTTGCCCTAAAATTATTCTGTCTCTGTCTCAAAATGATAATATGAAAAATTAAATCACAGGAGTTAATTGCCAGAGATATCTGTTGAGCTAAGCATCTTGATAGCTTTATATGGTTCATTCAAGCCACCTATTCCCATCTAGCATTGATTTTTTTTTAGAAATACTGGAATGGGCAAAATCTGATATTCAACACATCTAATTTAAACTTTACCTTTATTGTTATTTAAATAAATCATTAATATAAAAATAATATTTACAGCGATCGTGGGAGCCATATTGACAGAGCAGCATGCCCTCTGGTGGTCTGAGCTTCAGAAGTGAAAGTAAATTCACTTCCGTCGCTCTGAATATGCTGCTTGACTGCCCCTAGAGGTAGCCAAGCAGCATAGCAATGTAAATAAATTTAAAAAAAATATTGAATCAGCTTAAAACTGGTTATATAGTTAGATTAGCCTTGTGGGGGTTCCAGACCCCGTTTCCCACCAAGTCGGGGTCCCTTACCTGCACCCACTCCCGTTGCTGCCCGACGGAGGGGAAGGACGTCGCGTGGTAGGCTGTATCGCCGGACTCTAGTAACTCGCGTCCCACGAGTTGCTGGTGCTTCTATTATCCGGATGGTGGGGGGCGTGGCCTAACGTGCGGTGGTGCCATTCCATTGGTGGAGGCAGCAGAGGTGTGGAAAGAGGCTGACACTCACTTTAGTGAGTATCATTCTACTCTATGTAAGTAGGTGGACTTCCCTAATTGGAGGAGGCGGGGAGGTTCACCTGGCAGCCCTTAAATACCAAGCGCTGACTTCAATCAGTGCTTGTGTATTGAGCTGCTAAGTGGTGTATACCCTTGGTTCCTTTTCAGAGTCCTTTCTCCCTGTGATTCCTCCTATACCTATTGACCTCCCGGATTTTTGACCTTGGCTTCCCTCCTGGACATTCTGATTTCTTCTGCCCATTGATCCTGTTCTGAACTGTTTATTCCCTGGTGATTCTACCTTGTATTCCTCTGACGGCTGCTCCCCGTGGCCCCTCTCTACCTTCCTGCCCTAGGCTCCCAGCCACAAACTTGACAAGCCTATAGGGTTAAAATTAAATATTTTTTTAGCATAAGGGATAGGGTTAAAATTAAATTAAAATTAAAATATATTAAGGGATAGCATAAGGGTTAGAGTTGGGGTTAAATTTAGTGTTAGGGTTAAATTTTGGGTTCGGGTTGGGGTCTAAAGGTCAATATAGGAAAAAAACAAAAAACACTATTTTTGGTTTTTGCCCCATAACTCGCAAAAAAATACCAAAAAATATGTGAAACATGCATATTTATGAACTCGGGACAACATTTAGAAACTTAGATGGGGTCTTTTTTAATGATTGTATTTGTGTAAATTATATTGTAGGTCAAAGTTAGAAAAAGTGGTTTTTTTAGATATGATTAACATAATGGTATCTAATGAAAGCCCTTCTTATGACTATAAAAACAACATATAATTTGTGTGGGAACCGTATGTGAGAAAGAAGAAAATTGCAGCTAAACACAAACACCCCAGAAATGTCAAAACAGCCATTGTCACCAAGGGAAAGTCAAGGTGAAAATGTCTTGTCACTAAGGGGTTAAAGCATAACAAAGTTTAATGATAACTCTACAACAAAATAAATACTGATACTTAGATGTTACGGTGCCAGGAGAACTCAGGTGGAAAGACTGGCTTCAGCAGCAGCTTCTTATGTGGTGTCCATTGTTGAAGCTTCAGGAGAGTTCTGAAATCTCTTTTCTGTTTATCTCTTTAGATGTAGGCCCTTGTTGGTACAGCTGTTCCATGGTAACACTGGTCAGGTAACCAGACTGTCAGACACCATGTTGTTTACAGTCCAGCCTTGAACAATAGCCAGCATGTTTACCTGGAAACACTGTTGCTTAGACCACCTGCCACCTGCATGTACTACACACATACAAACCTATATGTATATATACACATACATATTGCTATTTTAATGATATCTGTGTAAAAGAGCACGTCAATAACATGCCCCCTTGTATCCGCCCCATGTATCGCCCACATGCATTCCCCCCCCCCCCCCATATTTGGTTCTATTTATTCACAATTGAATTCTACCATGCTGAAAAGGTGGATAAATGAATACATTTTAAATTAAACTTTAGAACCTACTAAGTAAATATATACATAATCTTTATCAATGAGACATATGTCAATAATCTTTATACATAATTCCAGTGAGAAACATATACATCATCTTTTTATATCATGCCAATGAGACATATCTACATAATGCATGCCAATATGCCCCCTTTTTCCCAATCTGACCCATTCTCCCCAGTATGACCCCCAGATTTACCAATCTGACCCCCACTTCCCAATTTGCCCCCTTGATCCCAAACTTGCCGATTTGACCCCCAAATTTGCCAATCTGCCCCAAACATGCCAATCTGACCCCCAACATGCCAATCTGACCCGTTCTTCCCAATATGACCCCCATATTTGCCATTCTGACCCCTCTTCCCAGTATGACCCCCATATTTGCCAATTGGATCCCTTTTTCCCAGTATGACCCCCAATATTTGCTAATCGGACCCCTTCTTCCCAGTATGAAACCCATATTTGCCAGTCTGACTCCTTCTGCTCAGTATCGACCCCGAAACATGCCAATCTGACTCATAGACTTCCCAATCAGACCTCCATACTTCCCAAATTGACCCCCAAACTTCCCAATCAACCCCCCCAGTACCCTTCTGACCCATGCCCTCAGGCCGTGCCTAAGTGCCCGTTTGGTCAGTCCGCACCTGCTCCCAACTATACTTTGTACCAGCAAACAGTACTAATCAGTTTCCATGACCAATGTCCTATACAAATGTTTTCAATTACTGGTGAGCCAGGTAAGTTAGGGAACATTAATGTCCATCAAGTCAAATGTGGGCTGCTGCTTTTAGAAGTAATCATGAAAATTCTCTGTGGCTTGGTGGCTTGTTAATCAAGTTCGGAGATGGTACTATTGATCTGTGGCTGTGATGTTGAATAATAATGCTGATGAGTTAAGTAAAATAGAACCAGTTAGATTCAGGGGCTATTCACTAAAAGGTGAGTTGCAGATGAGATGAGGGGAGCTGAGGGGAGTTGCGGTGATTGGTGTTTCATCTCACCAATTTAGCTATACATTGTGCAGAGACAATCAAGTATTTCTATGTAAAATGCCTACACTTGATGTGATCTTTCAATTAAACACTAGTTAATTTGTTGCTATAGTTGTCCTTTAAGCAGCTCATTTAATTTGAATTAATAATCGTGTGGGTCCCAGAACCATGTATGAGGTATAAGAACCGTGAAGTTTATAGAATTCTCCTATGGCAAGTGGATCTTGATATTATGTCTCTACGGGAAGAAATTGCTACAAAAAACTGACACATTTGTAATCTAGTGTATTTGTTCCACCAGTCCGAAACTATTTTATTGTCTATCTCCCTCATTAGGGATTAATTATACCCTTATATTATTAGTCTGTATATATCTCCCTTCCTGCTTCATTAGCAATTATATATATTGCAGGCATCAGTGTGCCACTGATTTATTAAATCTACATTTGCAGTGTAATTTTCACCTACACAAATTTATATTTCTGCAACAAGGAACATTTGTTCCACTTGAGGATTTAAAGTGGTATGATTATTTTTAACCACATATAACATTTGGGTCACATTTGGTTCACTAAAGTAACAAAACTTTTATTACTAGCTTAATAAAAACAGGGAGGGCACAAGCCTACATAGTGATATCCAGGTATATTTTTTAAAATAATTTATTGCTCTATAATAACACGATACAGATGCTTAGGTTGTATAGGATAGTAACACTGTTCATAGTTCTGTACCTTTAAATGTACATTTAAATTATTGTCAATACAGAGAATAAAATAAAATAAAAAATCAAATATAATCTATAGTTTGTGTATAAATTGTGCATGTATACATTTTTGCATAAATTAACAGAAACATAAAAATGTGTCTGCAATGTCTCTTGTATGACATCACCTTGTGGCTTGATGTAAATTGCACATGTCCCAGTGAAAATAGTTAATTTATTTACCAAGCTACAGGTGATGTCATTAACAGGAGACATATGGATCAAAACACATTTTTACCAATCTATACATTTGCAAGCAGGTCTTCTAACACATTTTTTTATATAGTTTGTTATTGTTTTTTTTAAATAATATTATCTTACAAAATCACCCTGCCCCCTGATCTGCCAAAATGAATGTATAAGAAAAATATTGCTTTTCCTGGCAATCTAACTTCTGCTTGGAATATATAGAGAGCCTTGAGTGTTTTTTGTATTGGGTTTTAAGTGAAAAATTCTCTTTTATAAAGCCAGCATAAAATAAATATTTTTCTTATGAAGTTCAAACAGATGTTGACCTGCAACTCCCAGGTCATTTATATCTTGGACTTTTGTACTAAAAAAATTGGATGTTGATGGTAAATGTTTGACATCTGTTGCCATGCCTCCAGGAAGCCTAAGAGACTGATTTGAAATCAGTGAGATTAGATAGGTTTACAAAGTAGCAGATGTGCTCTTTCGGTTTGTCTCTTATGCCCCCTTTGCTCTAACAGCTCATACTTTTATATCTGTCAGTGTAATAGACATATTTTCTCCATTCACCTCTCATTCTCATTTTATCATAACACATATTTCACTTCCAAAGACTTAACACATCAAGCTGATATGATAGACATAGAGAGTTCCGTGAAAGGTGGAGTCTGGTTCTATCCTTAAAACCAAAATGTACTGCATAAAAGATGTTTTGGTCAAGATCTCAAATCTCTTATTAGGAAAAGATATATCACTTAAATCAACTGACCCACCACCAAATTGTAATACTTGTAAAATCCAAAACCAACTAATGGGTCTACTTAGGTAGAAAATTGAAGCTCCAAATTTTAGACACAATTTGGTCACTTTAGAATATTCACAGGCCATCGAGTTCCAAAGTGATCTCAAATTCTGCCCAAGATGGACCCGAACAAAAATAAAATAGATGTAGGCTCCGCTATCTCAAAAAGCTTCCCAATCAAGGAGGTACAAGACAGGATGCCCACTAGCACCCTAAAGCAACAATAAACGATCAAAAGTACAGCGCTTAATCAAAAAATATGAGAAAAATAATGAAATATTAATATAAATACACAACACAAATGATTCTAAATCAAAGAAAAAACCTTACCAACCGAGACAAACAGGTGTATATACATATATACATATTAATTCAGCTTCAATTCTTTCAGAGACCATGAACAGATAATTAAATATTGAGAATATAACCTTAAATCAAGAAATAAAGATCTGGTGATATAGATGAACAAAATATATATATAAAAAGTGCACAACGCTAAAATTAAGATGAATTAGGAGCACAATTGATAAATCCCAAACAAAAAATAAAATAACAAATATACATAAAAGGAAAAAAACACACAATAATAGAATAGATTATTAATAATAAAAAATAACATATATCAATTGAATATCATAAAAACAAGCAATAAATACCCAGCTGAAAAAATGCTTGTCTGCACTGATGGGTAAAAATGTATCTTTGAGGTGCTACCAAAAAAAATCCATGTGTTTTGAGATATATATTAAAGGGTCTAAGCAATAAAGAGAGAAGGATAGGGAATTGCAGGGAATTTCAAACTTTAGGCAATGCAGCTGAAAGCGAGACGTTTTCCTTGTCAGCTACTAGACATGTGCATTCGTTTTCGGACGAATGCATTTTCGTCCGAAAATAGCATTTTCGTCCATTCGTCCGAAAAACGAATAACGAAAATGCTAAACTAATGAAAGCCGAATGAACAAATGGTTAATAAACGAAAATCATTCGTCCATTCGTGCTATTGGCATTCTATAGACTGAAATAGAGTTGGTTTATAGAATACCAATAGCATTACATACATTCCATAAACCGACATAATGAATGACTTTCGGTTTATGGAATGCATGTAATGCTATTGCTATTCTATAAACCGAAACAGAGTCCCCATTCATACGAATAGGTCGTTATAGACTTTCGGTTTATGGAATGTGTAGGTCAATTGATTCGTACAAATGAATAAAAAAAATGAAAATAATGAACGAATTTCGTCTGAAATGAATGCAGTAATGAACAAAATTCGTTTTAGACTAAATAAATAACATTTTCGTCCGAATGGAAGAAAAAGAAACGAAAATTTTAGTTTTGCACATGTCTATCAGCTACTTTGTTTTTGTTTTTCTATTTTTTTTTTTTAATGTATGCATTTTTTTTAATTCTTTTACAAACATTACATTATTATTATTATATTATTTGTTATAGCCGTTATCAGCTGATGCTGTTATTATTAATTAAGTCAATAGTATTTTAGAAAGTTTTGCATAGTAGTGATAAAAGACTATTTGGTGCTCTAGGTGCACTTTCGCAACCCTCATCATTAAAATTCCTCTATAGCTCGGCTTGATGCAACATTCCCTTATTATGCAGTGGTACCCAATCTTCATGTCCGCCTGCTGTTGTGGTAACTATTAATATCATTCCAAAAATGTAATTCTTAACAAATAAGTTATAATTACTGTCAAGTAGTTATAAAACACAATTTTAATTTCTAATTTTTGCCTGAGTAACGTAATAAATCATGCAGTCGGCTGCTATTTGACATAATTAATTCAAACAATGCCTCTGGGTGTGAAGCCACACAAATGATAAAATTTATTAGGTCAACGTAAAAATGTGTGCACAGATGTGGCTCCTCTGTATTTTCTATATGCTCATATAATGCTCTTCAAATAACTTTTTCATATGCTTTGGTTAAATATTTTAACTTTGAAGGTCAAAAATAGAATAATAAGGTATGACATTGATCTGGGGGTTTTAAATAATAAATAACCACCTAATGAAAGTACTTTCTTCCCAGCCTAAAACTGTATAATTTTTACAGAAGATTTGGAATTAGCTTTAATGTGAATATAAAACATATAGAGGCAGATTTACTAAAGCAATAAGGCTGAAAGGCAATTTGAGGCCTAGTCACATTCACAGACAGAGGACCTTCAGTGCAATCTAAACACTAAGGCAACATTAAATATGGTTGTATTTTTTTCAATACACTCTGCACTGGCAGCAGGCAAGCCATGACAGACCTGAGGTTGATAGGACAGGACTCAAAAAAAGGGACTGCCCTGGAAAATACGGAACTGTTGGCAAATGTGTGTTAGCAGATTTGCAAGAAAATCCACAAATTAAGAAAAAAAAAGAAGCTTTGAATGGAACTGTGGTGTCTCCTGTCTACCTCATCACCTTGTGGTATTTGCTTGAATATAAGGCGACCCTGATTATAAGAGCCCCCAAACTTTGGATCTTAATGAATAAAAAAAAAGAAGAAAAGCCCCAAATTAAGATGACCCTCTAAAATGTTTGGCTAATAAATATTGCTTCACATGATATTATTTAATAATGTTTTTATTGAAAAAAAATTATTGACATTTTTTTTATTGAAAAAATGTTTTTTTATTGAAAAAATTGTTTTTATATACCGTATTTGCTCGAAAATAAGATGACCCTGATTATAAGACGACCCCCAAAACTTTGGATATTCCTTTAGGAAAAAACTAAAAGCCTGAATATAAGACTACCCTATAGGAAAACAAAGTTTAACTTGTATATATTCACATGTAAATTGCTTTTAAATATTTAATAAAAATTTTGATTTTGTTTTTATTTCCTTTTATGTGCCAATGCTGCTTCTCTCTCCCCCTCCCCCCAGTTTTGTCTCTCTCTCTCTCCCCCCAGTGTTATTTCTCTCCCCCTCTCACGTTGTCTCTCCCTCCCACTAAACTTTTCTTTCTCTCTCCACCTCCCTCCATCCTTTTCTCTCTCTCCCCTATCCCCTGTCTCTCTCCCCCTCCCTGTCTCTCTCCCCCCTTGTCTCTCTCTGCCCCTCCCCTTGTCTCTCTCTGCCCCTCCCCTTGTCTCTCTCTGCCCCCTCCCTCCCCTTGTCTCTCTCTGCCCCCTCCCTCCCCTTGTCTCTCTCTGCCCCCCTCCCCTTGTATCTCTCTCCCCCTTCCCACCCCTTGTCTCTCTCTGCCCAAAGTCCTGTTGTCTCTCTCTGCCCCCTACCGTTGTCTATCTCTGCCCCCTCCCGTTGTCTCTCTCTGCCCCCCTCCCTCCCCTTGTCTCTCTCTGCCCAAAGTCCCGTTGTCTCTCTCTGACCCCCCCATTGTCTCTCTCTGCCCCCCCCCTCCTGTTGTCTCTCTCTGCCCCCCCCCCCCTCACCTTGTCTCTCGCTCCTTGGTGGCAAGTGGGGGCAGCCGGGTGATGTCTGCACGATACCTGCAGACATCCTCCATGCTGCCCGGCCCTTCCGTCTATTATCCCCCAGCTGCCCAACTCTCCCTGGTGGCTAGCGGGGGCAGCCGGAGAATGTATGCACGATATGCGCAGACATCCTTCGCTGCTGCCCGCCATTTCCGCCGGGACTTTTATGATGAGGCCGGAAAGACCCGGCTTCATCATAGAAGTCCCGGCGGTCGTGCCTTGCGGCAGCGGAGGATGTCTGCGTGCATTGTGCAGACATCCACCGGCTGTTAGTGAGGGGGATCCAGGTCCCCTGCAGCTCTGCGCGGGACCTGGATCCCTGTCTTATAGTTTGACCTCGATTTGAGGTCAGATTATAAGACGACCTCGAATATAAGACGAGGGGTCTTTTTCAGAGCATTAGAGGACTTTCCGCTGCACCCATATTGCTATTGCACCCACATGACTTCTCATTTCTCCCATAGGAATATCCATTGTTTTAATATTGCATTTTCTACTGCACCTATATTGCTCATACACTTGTCATTGCACCCACAGGACTTGCCACTGCACCCATATTAAACACATAATTGCCATTGCACCCATATTGCACCCAGAGTTTGCCACTTCTCCAGCATGACTTTCCATTGCACCCAAATGACTTACCATTGCATCCACATTGCACGTACACTTGCCATGTCACCATCAAGCACCTCAGGGTTTCCCACTTTCCCAGGACTTGCCACCGAAACTATTTTGTTCACACTTGCAATTGTACCTGTAGGACTTACCATAGAACCAAAAGGATTTGCAACTGCACCTATATTGCACATACACTTGCCCTTGCACCCTTATTGCACCCCAGGACATGCCACTGCTACCATATTGCACATACACTTGCCATTATACCCATGGGACTTCCCATTGCACCCATGATGCATCCAAAGGCACTTTCTACTGCACACATATTGTGCACAAATACCGTATTTATCGGCGTATAAAACGCGCCGGCGTATAACACGCACCTAATTTTAAGAAGGAAATTTCAGGGAAAAAAACTTAAGAACTTAAATTAAGAACTTTGAAGCCCAATATGCCATTTTAATATGCCAGGATATTGCCCCCAATATGCCATTTAATATGCAGGATATTGCCCCCAATATGCCATTTAATATGCAGGATATTGCCCCTAATATGCCATTTTAATATGCCAGATATTGCCCCCAATATGCCATTTAATATGCAGGATATTGCCCCCAATATGCCATTTTAATATGCCAGATATTGCCCCCAATATGCCATTTAATATGCAGGATATTGCCCCTAATATGCCATTTTAAAATGCCAGATATTGCCCCCAATATACCATTTAATATGCAGGATATTGCCCCTAATATGCCATTTTAAAATGCCAGATATTGCCCCAAAATGCCATTTACTATGCAGGATATTGCCCCCAATTTGCCAGGATATTGCCCCTAAGTATGCTCGTTATGCCACCCTCCTCCCCCCCTTCCCCAGACCCCAGTACTTACCTTGTTCCTGCTCTGTCCCCCGGTGCTCTGAAGCTGCGTGGCTGTGAGGGAAGCGTTGTGAGCTTCCCTTCAGCCGCGCGGTCAATAAAGTTTGTTTTAAAAAAACAGACTTTATTGACCGCGCGGCTGAAGGGAAGCTCACAACGCTTCCCTCACAGCCACGCAGCTTCAGAGCACCGGGGGACAGAGCAGGAACGAGGTAAGTTGTAGATTTTTTTTTTTTTCGGCGTATAACACGCACACACCATTTTCTCCCTATTTTCAGGGAGAAAAAGTGCGTGTTATACGCCGATAAATACGGTATATCATTGCGCCCCAGGGCTTGCCACTTCACACGTATTGCAACCAGAGCATTTGCCATTGCACCCAAATGATTTGCCATTGCACCCATATTGTACCCATAGGACTTGATATTGCTGTGTCCCTGTCTAGTGGGGATGTTTGTGCACTGCACAGGTGCACAGACATCCTCTCTGGCTGCCTCATGCAGTCTGAGTGAGCGAGAAGTCAGTGTTGGGAAGTCACATGACCCTTGAAGCTCCGACTTTTGGAGATTCTGGGAGTTTGTGTGACAGGTGAGTGTACCCATATCTGGGAACTTAGATCTCAGCCTTGTAAATGGACCTCTTCTATAAGACACGTTACAAGGTGGGCTTGAAAAAAAAAAACGATACATGCAAATGAACTACTTTTGAAAGGTGCATGTGTACTTTGTATATTAAGCCACAAGATAATGTCATAAACAAGAGATACAAAACATCTTTTTCCTTAATTTCAATATAAGCATACATTTCTGCTAACATAACCTGTTTATTTTCTATATTTACTGTACAAATAATGTTTAGATAACAGAGTGCCTTTTAAGGAATCTTAATAAGGACTTATAAAGTGTTCATTTAGTATGTAACATTGCATGGCACTTTCTAATTAATAAACATAGCATAGGTTGCAGATTCCACACAAATCTTTCCATTGTAATGCAGATCATCTTAGGGCCTATGCTTTCCACGTAACTGGTAATTTACAAGCAGGCCACTAAAAGAATGGTCAGTATTTTTATGAAGAAAAGGCGGGAACCCTAGATCTTTGACTGATATGTCAACATTATAACCATACTGTATTTTAGAATTTTCATATTTAACTGAGATACCTATAGAAATAAGTACAGAGGTATGATATTTATAAATATCCCCTCTTAAAGTGATAGTCTGAACACAATACTGTTTCCTAACTACAATTATTAATTCCAATTAAAACCCTTAAGGCATGTGTTCCAGATTGTCTTAATCCTATGAAAATCAATGTTTTTGAACCAATTTAAAGGTCAGTTGATTGATGGATACGTATACTTTATCCAAGTATTTTACAATGGTATTATATATGCAATTCCAATCCTCGGGCCTTTTACTTTTTTGAAGTCAAGCGTAAGATGAAAATAAGCAATTTAAGAAGGCATCATTTTTTGACATTTAACTGCTCATGGTAACAAGTCAATATCCCCTGGGACAGCAAAAGCTGTTTTCCAGCTGAGAAAGTGCTATGATGCTAGTAAAGCGTATGGCTGTATAAACATCAGTTTATAAAACATGTGCTGTTTCTTGCCACGTGTTAAACTGGCTGTGTGTGTTGTCATGTTTTCATTTTGAGTACATATTCAATACATTATTCATAGTAACTAATTCCATTTGGCAGAAATGGCTTGAAGTGGGATAATGCTGAGAAGTCCACTGGATTATTTAGATTTATCTTGAATAGTTTCATCTATGCTGCTGAGGTAACATTTTTTTGATGCTGTATGGTCAACAATTATCTTTAGCTTTTTAGGGGGAAAGACAAATATTACAAACTAGAGTAAAACAAATCTAAATTCTCACTTTTCTTGGGTGCATAATATAATTTGAATTAAGTTACGGGTTAAAATCCAATCCAATTCTTTGTTTTTATGGTGACTATTTGATAATACTGAATAATGCATTTTTTTTAGTTTGAATTTAATGCAAATCATTTTGGCTTATTATATGCCTTGAAACAGATAAGGCCACCACAGCATTCCCTATCACATCCTTGCAAAATTCACTATTCACTTATAAAATATTTTTTACTTCATTTTGTCTCATTCATCAGCGAACTCTGAGACTTTGCTCCACATGCCCACTGGGAGACAATTAATAAACAAACTGAAAGAGGACCGCGGACAGACCCCTGACGTATTCAACTTATCACATTCGTCCAGAGAACTTAGGAAGGATGGTGGAAAACAAAATGCGCCAAGGTGAATAGCCCAGTGTCTCAGTTGTTCTGATCCTGATATGGCTCTTGTATCCTCAATTGTTGGTGTTTAATTTTGATTCTCCAGGTATGATTCTGGCTTTAGTGTGTGTGCAAACTACAAAACTTATGAAATTAGGTTTTTACTACCTCCCCCAGGGAATCTGGGAATAGAAAACTAGGCTTTGTTTTCTCTCTCTCTCTCCAAACTTTCTTTGGCTTTGTCTGATTATCCATCCTGTGCTGATACCCTGGCTTTGTCTCACTACCTGATTCATCAACTAAGTTTGGCTTTAATTGACTATTCTACTGGCATCTCTTTTGGCATGGTAATTACTTTAGCCAGATAAGTGCAAGCTATGTGCTACAGTCTCCAGTCTGTCACAATTTCCATTTGAAGGTAGGCATTGACTACTACATTGGAAGTTGATAGGATTCCCTACTAGAGATCATCTAATTCGATGGAGAGCTGAACCTCTGGGCAGCACCTTTGGGGCTGGGCTTGTTTTGGGTGACACACTCCCACTCTATGGGTTCTCCTGTTACAGGCCCCAACATTACAAACCCCATAGTTGGTTTGAGAGACTCCTGCTATTTATTTTTTAGTACAGTGCACTGAAAACAAACAATAAAACTTACAATAACGTGCACACTAAAAGCAGTGCCATGGAGAGATAAAGAAAGATGGAAAGTAGAGAAGGGACACTGATATTCAATATTCATTGTTTAGAATATGTATCTAAACAAGCATTGATGCTAAATCTTCCAGACAGGGTTAGCAAATTTACTGCAATAAATAACATACATTTACCTTGGCATACATTTTTACCTTAGTCATTGTGTCATTTTCTAACATCAAATCACTTACAAAGAGAACACCGGTACTCTGTGCAGAAATGAAACAAAACAGTCATCCACGGTTGAAATAATGATGATCCTTTATTTGGGTTCTGGTCCCAAAATCCATAAAAGAATGCAAAGTATGCCAGTCAGAACAGAGAAAGCTGTATGACAGCTGCAGGGAATACGCTACATGTGTATCGCACTAAACAGTGCTTTATCAAAAGCTGGCTTATCCCCAACACAGACAAACAGAACTGCAATTCATGCTGTCTCAATCAAAGTGCTTCATTTGTTGTGCTCCATGTGGCTCACTTATTACCCATGATATCCAGATAATTTTAACTGGAAAAACTTCCACATAGATGAATAGGTTGGTGTTACACTGAGACCTACACTCCAAGTATATGAATAGTAGACAGGAGGGCACAATAATGTTGTTTATTGTGGAGATTTTTCAGCCCATCCCCAAAGCTGCGTTTCACACTTTACCAATGCTTAATGGGTGATACAATATTGTCCCATCTGGAGCTCTCAGCCACATCTAAAAAAAAACCTGTGTGCTTGGGCAGGGTCTGTGTTTGTGTAAGTGTGACTCTGTGTTTGTTTGAGTAGTGTGACTTTGTGTGTGTGTGTTTAAGTGTGACTGTGTGTATGTGTAAGTGTGACTCTGTGTGTATATGTAAGTGTGACACTGTGTGTGTAAGTGACTGTGTAGGTATTTGTGTGTGACTGTGTGATAGGATGACTGTGCATGTGTGGAAATGTGTCTGTGTGTCTTTGTGTAAGTGTGACTGTGTGTGTGTACATGAGACTCTGTATGTGTAAGTGTGACTATGTGTATTTGTGTGGCTCTGTGTATGTGTGTACATGTGACTGTGTGTATTTGTGTAAATGTGACTGTGTGTGTGTGTGTGTGTATATTTGTGGCTGTGTGTAAGTGTGTATTTGTGTATGTGTGGCTGTATATGCATTCATTGCATTTGTGAATGTGTGTGTAACTGTATGTGTAAGTTTGACTGTGTAAGCATGTGTGAATGTGTGTGTATTTAATATTTAGTATTTTTTTTACATGGTGTACATTACTTTTAATTTATATATATATGTTTATATATAAAATTTTCTATGAATGAAAAATGAATTTGGCCCACGCACACACACATTTCTGGTGATTTGGCCCTCTGCAGAAAAAACGTGTGCACTGGCCTTGGAACCTCTGTCCAAATAGTTCCCCAGTGTTAAAAAAACATTGACATGTGAAAATCTAATCAAGATAATTGTTAGAAACAAACACATGCTATATATATATATATATATTCAAATATGCATGCATGCCATTTTTTGACATTTAAAATATTTGTATATTAAACCATATATATATATATATATATACTGTATTTTCTTGAATTTTAGACAAGGTTTTTTTCCCCCTGTCTTATATTTGAGGTCGTCTTATAATTTGACCTCAAATCGAGGTCAGATTATAAGACTGGGATCCAGGTCCCCCGCAGAGCTGCGCGCAGACATCCTCCGCTGCTACCCAGCACGACCGCCGGCACTTCTATGATGAAGCCGGGTCCTTCCAGCTCCATCATAAAAGTCCCGGCGGAAGTGCCGGGCAGCAGCGGAGGATGTCTGGGCGTATCGTGCAGACATCCTCTGGCTGCCTCTACTAGCCACCAGGAGATTTGGGCAGCTGGTGGATGTATGCATGATAGTGCAGACATCCTCCATGCTGCCCGACACTTCCGTCTATTATGACGGACCGGCTGTATCGTGCAGACATCCCCCGGCTGCCCCCACTAGCCACCAGGGAGATATGGGCAGCTGGGGGATGTCTGCACATAGCGTGCAGACATCCCCCGGCTGCAGCCACCAGCCACCAGGGAGGTTACGTTGGGGGGAGGGAGGGGGGAGACAGACAACATTGGGGGGAGGGTAGGGGAGAGAGACAGACAACATTGGGGGGAGGGTGGGGTAGAGAGACAGACAACTTAGGGGGAGGGTGGGGGAGAGAGACAGACAATGCTGGGGGGAGGGAGGGGTGGAGAGACAGACAATATTTGGGGGGAGGGTGGGGGAGAGAGACAGACAACATTGGGGGAAAGGTGGGGGAGAGAGACAGACTGCGGTGGGGGGAGCATGGGGTAAGTCTGGGGGGTAGGGGCAGCATTGGCACATAAAAGGTAAATAAAAACAAGAAATGAATTTTTTTATCTCATAAGTTTTTATTAAATATGAAAAAGCAACTTACATGTGAATATATACAAGTTAAACTTTTTTCCTATATGGTAGTCCTTTATATTCAGGCGTTTAGTTTTTTTCCTACAGGAATATCCATAGTTTGGGTGGTCGTCTTATAATCAGGGTCGTCTTATATTCAAGCAAATACGGTACATATATATATATACCGTATTTGCTCGATTATAAGACGAGGTTTTTTTCAGAGCAAATGCTCAAATTGAGGTCAGATTATAAGACATGGATCCAGGTCCACAGCAGAGCTGCAGGGGACCTGGATCCCCCTCTCTAGCAGCAGGGGATGTCTGTGCAACGAGCGCAGACTCCCCTGCTTCCGCCCGGCACGACCGCCGGGGCTTCTGTGAAGAAGCCGGGTACTTCCGCTTTCGTCACAGAAGTCCCGGCGAGCGTGCCGGGCGGCAGTAGGGGAGGTCTGCGCTTATCACGCAGACTTCCTCTGCTGCCCCACTAGCCACCAGGGTAAATCGGGACAGCTGTCCATCATAATAGACTGCCGTGTCGGGCAGCATGGAGGATGTCTGCAAGTATCGTGCAGACATCCCCCGGCTGCCCCCACTACCCACCAGGGATTGAAGTACAGGTAAGGGGGGGGGCAACAGAGAGACAGGGGGAGGGAGGGGGGAAACAGAGAGACGGGGGAGGGAGGGAGGGGGGCAGAGAGACAGGGGGAGGGAGGGTGGGGGCAGAGAGACAAGGGGAGGGGGGCAGAGAGACAGGGGGGACAGAGCAGGAAGGGGGGGAGAGACAGAGGAAGGGGGGCAGAGAGAAACATGTGGGGGGAAGAGACAGGTAAGGGGGGAGTGGGGAGTGAGACAAAGCTGGGGGCAAGGGAAAGAGAGAGGCACCATTGGCACAGAAAAAGAAATAAACACAAGAAATGCATTTTTTTTAATATAATATTTTATTAACCCCTTAAGGACAGAGCCTTTGAAACATTTTTGTCCTTTCTGGACAATGCCTATTTTAACATTTCTGTGCTGTTTGTGTTTAGCAGTAATTTTCTTCTTTGTCATTTGCTGTACCCACACATATTATATATTGTTTTTATCGGGACAAGAAGGGCTTTCTATGGATGCCATCTTTTTGATCATATCTTATCATATTATTAAAAAAAATAATAAAATATGGTAAAAAAAAAAAGAATACACAAATTTCTTTGTTTTTATTTGAAACAACTTCTCCTCATCGACAATAGCGAACGAAAAAACATGCTAAATAGATTCTACTATTTCTCCTGAGTACAGGGATACCACCCATGCATAGGTTTGTTGGGTTGTTTGGGGGCTAAAATGCCAAATTTGTGAGGTGCAGTTTTTTGTTTTCCAACTTGAAATTTTTACATGCAGACAGCCTGCACCCATGTCCCATTTGGGACATATTTGAAGCCAGCTAGTGTATTTTACCCCATCAAGCCATATATTTTTTAAAAGAAGACACCTTAGGCTATCTCAAATGGTGGTATTTTTACACTTTCCATGCACTAATTCTACCACCAGCCTTTGTCAAACTTTGTGGTAGTAATTTTTTTGCGTTTTTTTTCCACAAACCTTGTACTTCAGACATGAATTCACAGATTTTGGTATGTGTCACTGCCAAATAACACCCTAATAAGTGTTCAGCAACATCTCTTGAGTACAGGGATACCACCCATGCATAGGTTTGTTGGGTTGTTTGGGGGGTAAAAGGCCAAATTTGGTAGGTGCAGTTTTTGGTTTTCCAAATTAAAATTTTGACATGCAGACCGCCTGCACTCATGTCCCATTTGGGACATATTTGAAACCAGCCAGTGTATTTTACCCCATCAACCCATATATTTTTTAAAAGAAGACACCTTAGGCTATCTCAAATGGTGGTATTTTTACACTTTCCATGCACTAATTCTACCACTAGCCTTTGTCAAACTTTGTGGTAGTAATTTTTTTGTGGTTTTTTTCACAAACCTTGTACTTCAGACATGAATTCACAGATTTTGGTATGTGTCACTGCCAAATAACACCCCAATAAGTGTTCAGCAACATCTCTTGAGTACAGGGATACCACCCATGCATAGGTTTGTTGGGTTGTTTGGGGAGTAAAAGGCCAAATTTGGTAGGTGCAGTTTTTGGTTTTCCAAATTAAAATTTTGACATGCAGACCGCCTGCACCCATGTCCCATTTGGGACATATTTGAAACCAGCCAGTGTATTTTACCCCATCAACCCATATATTTTTTAAAAGTAGACACCCTACGCTATTTCAAATGGTGGTATTTTAACACTTTCCATGCACTAATTCTACCACCAGCCTTTGTCAAAGTTTGTGGTAGTAATTTTTGTGTGGTTTTTTTTCACAAATATTGTATTTTAGACATAAATTCACAGATTTTGGTATGTGTCACTGCCAAACAATAACCCATTATGTGTTCAACAACATATCCTGAGTACAGGGATACCACCCATGCATAGGTTTGTGGGGTTGTTTGGGGGCTAAAGGGCCACATTGTGAAGGTGCGCATTTTCAACTTGGAATATTGACGTGTAGTCAGCCTGAGCCCATCTTTCATTTGGGACTTTTTTTTTAAGTAGGACAGTGTATTTTACCCCAAAAAGTATATATTTTGTAAAAGTAGACACCCTAGGCTATTTTAAATGGTGTTATTTTAACACTTTCCATGCACCAATTCTGCCACCAGCCTTTGTCAAAGTTTGTGGTAGTCATTTTATTGTGTATTTTTTCCCACATACATTGCACTTTAGACACAAATTCACATATTTCGGTATGTGTCACTGACAAACAATACCACAATATATGTTCAGCAACATCTCCCGAGCACAGGGATACCACCCATGCATAGCTTTGTCAGCTTTGTTAGGGGTTGAAAGGCTACATTTGAGAGGTGCGCTTTTTGATTTTCAAACTTGGAATTTGAACATGTAGAGCAAGGAAGGGGTTAATAGCTCTTATAAGAGCCTTTGTAGTACTGTACAAAAAAATTAACCCCTAAAAATGCACAGACAAGAAAAAAATTTCTGCTGTGCAGTGATCAGTGGCAGGGAAGGAGTTAATACACTACACTATACAAAAGGTATGGCTTTTATAAAAGCCCTTCGGACTCACAATTTATTAACATTTTATTTAATTTATTACAATTTAAAAATTATGTTATACAGATCTGTCTCTTTCCCTCACTAAAACTCAAGTGAGGAGAGGGAGGCAGATCCATATGGGTCAGAACAATATTTACGAACCAGACGAATGGTGATGCTCATCTGAGAAATCACCAAACCACCTTTGCCACTGATCGGCTGTTACTGATCGCTATACACGCGTTCAGACAGCTTCAAAAGGAATACACGTAATCCCCTAGTGGGTATAATTAACCCCTAGTGAGTCTGACAAAAAAAATGCTGATAGCAAAAAAAAATCCTTCGGCGACTAGATTGCTCCATATGCGCTGCTTAGGCAGTGACCATATGCACTGCTTAGGCAGTGACCATATGTGCTGCTTAGGAAGTGATATACGGCAAGGAAGGGGTTAATAGCTCTTAAAAGAGCCTTTGATATACTGTAATAAATCAAAGTAAAAAAAAATAACCCCTAAAAAAATGCACAGACAGCAAAAAATGTGCTGCTGTGTAAGATCACTGCGTACACAGCGATCAATTGCAGGGAAGGGGTTAAATACTGGAAACGGCTTTTATAAAAGCCTTTGGGTCTCAATTCTATTAAATATATTATAATTAAAAACTTACATTATACAGCTCTGTCTCCCTCACTAAAACTCAAGTGAGAGGGAGGCAGATCTACACGGGTCAGATCAAATATTTACACATATTGATCTAACCAGACGAATGGTGATGCTCATCTGAGCAAACGCCAACCCGCCATTGTCACTTATCAGCTGTTACTGATCGCTATACATGCGCTCAGACAGCTAAAAAAATTTTTTTACGTTAAACGTAGTCCCCTAGCGGGTATAATTAACACGTGACGGGTGTAATAAAAAAGTTTTAAAAAAATTAAAAATGCTTCTGCAGCAAGATTGCTGCATTTGCGTCAGATCGCTGATTAGGCAGTGATCTACGGCAAGAAAGGGGTTAATCTCTCTTAAAAGAGCCTTTTTTTATACTGTAATGAATTACAGTAAAAAAAAATAACCCCTAAAAAATGCACAGACAGCAAAAAATGTGCTGCTGTGTATGATCACTGCGTACACAGCGATCAATGGCAGGGAAGGGGTTAAATGGCTTTTATAAAAGCCCTTGGTGTTTAAAATTTTATTAAATATTTTTTTTATTATTTTATTTTATTTTTTTACTTGATCTGATCTGTCTCTCTCCCTTACTAAAAGTAGTAAGGTGAGGGAGGCAGATCAATACTTGTCAAAGGCAATATTTACTAATATTGCCTTTGACAGTATGATAAGTGCTCATCAGAGCACTTACCATACATGCCTGCACACAGATCACATAGATCTGCTGTGCCGGCATCGATTGGCTCCCCCTAGAGCATCGGAAGTGAAATACTTTCACTTCCGATGCTCTTGCCATTAGAAGGGAAACGCTGCCTGTACAGGCAGCGTTCCCTTCTACTGAGCCGATGGGGTCGCTCAGGAGAGCGACCACCATCGGCTCTGGGGAGCAGCACGGTGTTGTAAAGTGCCTCGCTGGCGAGGCACTTTAACAACACCGGAGATGCTTAGAAAGCGAACGATCGTTCGCTTTCTAAGCACATGTGTGCAGCGGGCGCAGCCATTTTTAAATGGCTGCTACGATCACTCCGTGGAGTGATCGTAGCGCGCCCCTGCACATTTGGGGGGTGTTGCACAATGCCTCTACCTAGAGGCATTGTAGCAACACCGTTAGAGTAAAGAAAGCGACCGCTGGTCGCTTTCTTTACTCCATTTAGTGCATGACGTGCCAGGCACGTCAGCTGTCGGCAAGTCCTCGATTTGCAGTGACGTGCCTGGCACGTCACCTGTCGTTAAGGGGTTAAAAAAGCAATTTACATGTGAATATATACAAGTTTAACTTTTTTCCTATAGGGTAGTCTTATATTCAGGCTTTTAGTATTTTTCCTAAAGGAATATCCAAAGTTTGGGGGGTCGTCTTATAATCAGGGTCGTCTTATAATCGAGCAAATACGGTATATATATATATATATATATATATATATATATAAAAACCCTGTAGCTTGTATTATTTACACATAATATATCTCTTAATGTATCCTAAACATCAGAAATTATTATATTTTTTATTATTGTTACAGTGTCCAATTTATTTTATAGTATTTCTTTTCCTATCATTGCAGCTCCCCGCGATGAGCTGTGTGCAAATCACTCACTCTGACACAGAAAATGTAGGGTGTCACACTAGGAACATGAAAAATAAGAAAACAATATATAGTGCAGTAAAACTCAGATAGCAATGTGTTGAGTGATATTTAGGTAGAACGCATTCACAAAATATGAATTAATGAACCTTAAGAATGGTGAAGTTCCTTGAAAAAGGTCTGTTTACTCTAAAAGTGGTGAGATAAAAACAAAAGCAAACATAGAGCGGTAAGACCGCTTTAAAAGTTGTTACAGTGGGAGGACCCGGAACATCCAAAAAAAACAAAAAAACATTCGCAGCTGAGAGGAGGATCGGGGAGGAAAGTTCCCAGCTTTGGCGCTGGAGAAAGGTAAATGGCTGAAGGGGTTTTAACCCCTTCAGCCCAGTGGGAGGGTGACACAAGGGTGCCCCACTCCTAAGGACTATATAGTGCCAGGAAAATTAATTTGTTATCCTGGCACTATAGTGCTCCTTTAACACCAGTAATGCACAGTGTCTTTTCTCTGCAGCGACAGGCTAGAGACACCAGTACCACTACATTAAACTGTAGTGGTTCTGGGACTATAGTGTCCTTTAAATGTGAGGTAAATTAGTTTCCAATGTAGTATTAATAACTAAACAACTATATAATAAACATATTGAATTGTCTACTTACCACCAGGACATTAATATGATCTGGTCTCTGGCTGCAGTCTGGCTCTTGGTCTGGCTCTGGGGACTGGAGACAAACACCAATGGATTTTGCCCCCCAATATGCCAGGACTTAGCCTCTCAATGTGCCATGATTTTGCCCCTCATTATGCCAGGATTATGCCCCTCAATATGCCAGGATTTTCCTCCACAATATGCCAGGATTATGCCCCTCAATATCCCAGGATTATGCCTCTCAATATGCCAGGATTATGCCCCTCAATATGCCAGGATTATGCCCCTCAATATGCCAGGATTATGCCCCACAATATGCCAGGATTATGCCTCTCAAAATGCCAGGATCATGCCCCTCAATATCCCAGGATTATGCCTCTCAATATCCCAGGATAATGCCTCTCAATATCCCAGGATAATGCCTCTCAATATGCCATGATTATGCCCCACAATATGCCAGGATTATGCCTCTCAATATGCAAGGATTATGCCCCTCAATATCCCAGGATTTTCCCCCACAATATGCCAGGATTTAGCCACTCAATATGCCAGGATTTTCCCCCACAATATGCCAGGATTTTCCCCCACAATATGCCAGCCAGGACTTAGCCACCCAATATGCCAGGATTTTCCCCCACAATATGCCAGCCAGGATTTAGCCACCCAATATGCCAGGATTTCCCCCCACAGTATGCCAGCCAGGATTTAGCCACCCAATATGCCAGGATTTTCCCCCACAATATGCCAGCCAGGACTTAGCCACCCAATATGCTAGGATTTTCCCCCACAGTATGCCAGCCAGGACTTAGCCACCCAATATGCCAGGATTTCCCCCCACAAAATGCCAGCCAGGATTTAGCCACCCAATATACCAGGATTTTCCCCTACAATATGCCGGCCAGGACTTAGCCACCCAATATGCCAGGATTTCCCCCCACAATATGCCAGCCAGGATTTAGCCACGCAATATGCCAGGATTTGCCCCCACAGTATGCCAGGATCCTCCTCCCTTCCCCCTTACTTACCTCCTTGCTGCTGCTCTCCCGGTGCAAACTTTATTGAATGCGCATTGGCTGGAGGGGAGCGCACAACGCTTCCCTCACAGCCACGGACCTCCACCGGAGACAGCAGCAGCGACGACGAGGTAAGTAAGGGGGAGGATATTTTTTTTTGACACAGGGTTCCGGCGCCCCCAGCTAAGATGCGCCCTAAGTCGCCTTACTGGTGGCGTCGGCCCTGGGTTGAGGTAGATTCACACTCAAGCAATGGTATTAATTCACCCTGAAGTGCTTAGGAAACAGCAAATTTGACTCAAGTCGATGCACAAGAAGTGGTAATTCAAAAATAACCACTCACTAGGAAGCACAAATAAATATCCGGTGTTTATAATCTTATAGTAAGCATGTAAATCTAATATACCAGAGCAGAATTGGTCTCTGCATATGGAAGCAGCAACTCACAATAATCACTCACCGGGAAGTATGGACCAAATTTTTGGTGTGTACTTGTTTATAGTAGGTATGTAAATCTAATAGATTTGTCTTTCTATAAATTATATGACAAGGAGCAGAATTAAGTTTATGTATAAGAAATAGGGAACGAAAGCGGGAATTAAAAATAATAAATCACCAGGTAGTATTAACAGACATTGGATATCTACAGTTTCACAGAGAGTATGTAAAATTAGTATATCCGAACTCACAAACAATCACACACCAGGTAGCATGGATCATTATGCGATTATTTACACATTTTAATAATAGGCATATAAATCTAACATAGTTGTTGTTTGTCATATTTAAGTTATAAGATAAGGAGAAGAGTTACGTTGATGCACAAGAAAGTGGAAACTCAAAAAATAATTACTCGCCAGGAAGCACACAAAAAATCTGATGTTTACATTTTTATAGTAAGCATGCAAATCTAATATACTGGGATTCTTGCATGTTTATTTTTTTTCTCTCTCTCTCTGCTGGTCAATATAATTCTTACTAGCCCCAGGTGGGCTTAACCTAAAATGCCCCCCAAGTAGGTTGGTTCGTCACAGTTAAATGTTTCGAACCTTAGTACAGGACCGGGGGAAAAGGGAGAGGGAATGGGGATCACAAAACTGGGCACGTTATGCACTCTCTCCCTTCTGCTCTCCTCCCCCTCCTGGCACAGTGGACCGACCGTTTAATAACTAAAAGAATGTGGGCTGGGCAGGGGGGGTGAGAGAGAAGGATGCAAGGGGGAAGTGTTTCTCCGGCTCCTGGATACTCCGGCGGATAGATAGTTCAGGGAGACAACAGAATATGACTCAATACAGACTGGTCAACAAGAGAAGCTTATGATGATCATGTATTTCCTATTGTTTCGTGCACAAAGGGTGCAACCTATGACAGCAATAGGTCAGATAAGGACTGTGTGGGGGAGTGGTAGGGGGAGGCGCATCTGTGGGAGAAGAAGGGGTGGAGGAGGAGGAAGGGGGGAATCATACTTAATATAATATCACTCAATGCTCAAGGACTGAATTCCTCCCAAAAGAGGGACCCTAACCTGAAATCAGATAAATCTCACTTTGATACAGGTGACCCACTGGATAGTGCCGGCGGAGACTTTATGGAAATACTCCAATTGTCCAACTATCCGTCAGGCCAATCTTAATGGGAAAAAGAAAAAAAGAGGGGTTGCACTGATCTTCTCTAAAAGGATTAAGTCTGAGCCAATCTTCCAGGAATCTGAAGCAAACAGCAGATACGTGTTGATAATCTTGTAAACATTTACAGTCTGAATCAATCCACAATAACATTTCTTTCCTCTTTAATTTAACTTTGATTCTGGGCAGAGATTTCAACATCAATCGTGATATAAAATAAGATAAAATTAGATAAAAACCAGACAACTGGATTTAAAATCGATTCTCATGTAAAGAACTCCTTTCTCTCCTTTCAGGACTTTCTAGCCATGAATTCCCTTTATGATATCTGGAGAACACATCATCCGAAGGAAAGAGACTTCACTTATTTTTCACATGCCCACTGCTCATATTCAAGAATTGACTTAATGTTGACCAAGGTCCACACACTGGATAGATTTGACTCCTCGAAGATTGGCCCAATATCCTGGTCAGATCACGCTCCCCTTTTTCTAAAAGTTGAAAATACCAGTGACTATAAATCCAGAACAAGATGGAGGCTGGACGACACTTTATTATCTCACAAAAGGCAAATTCTTGTACTAGAGGAACAAGCCCTACATTTTTTCGATATAAATGAAAATGGTGAAGTTCTAGATTCCATGGTATGGAGTGCTTTTAAATGTTTTATGCGGGGACTGCTAATTAAAATAGGTTCACAGTTGAAAAAGTAAAGGGGGACAACGCTATCAGACTGATACATAATCCTGGCAACTCAGGAAAGAGCAAATAAAATCTCCCCTACCGCAATCTCTACCAAAAACATAGTGGATCTTCAGTCACAAATAAAAGACAATTGGAAAATACTAATAAAACCATATTGCTATTAAAACAGATGGTATAGCTCAAACAACAAACCATATAAAAGCTTAACAAATAAATTGAAATATAAAAAAAAACTGAACTCATTAAAAAAATATCAGTAGAAAGTAAAACCTACTTGTCCCCCAAGCAAATTAGAGACACTTTTCAAAAGTACTACCATTCCTTATACAATTTGAAACACGAGAAGTTATGGAGACCAGATATTATGAAGTTCCCGAGCAGCTGCAATCTCTCCAGAATAAAGGCAGAAAAATTGGAATAATTGAACGCACCTTTCTCACTAAAAAAACTCCATTTTAATGATGAGGAACGGAAAGGCCCCAGGACCAGATGGTTTCCTGTGACATTCTAGAAGGTCTTTGAGAAGATGATCTCTCCAAGATTATTGTGAACATTTTTAACTCCTTAGTGACAAAACATTTTCACCTTGACTTTCCCTTCGTGACAATGGCTGTTTTGACATTTCTGGGGTGTTTATGTTTAGCTGAAATTTCCTTCTTTCTCATATACTGTACCCACACAAATTATATGTTGTTTTTATCATCATAAGAAGGGCTTTCATTGGATACCATTATGTTAATCATATCTTATAATTTACTACAAAAAAAATCATAAAATATGATGAAAAATTTAAAAAAAAAAACACCTTTTCTAACTTTGACCTAAAATATAATTTAGACAAATACAATCATTAAAAAAGACCCCATTTAAATAGTTTCTAAATGTTGTTCCGAGTTCAGAAATATGCATGTTTCCATATTTTTCGGTATTTTTTTGCGAGTTATGGGGCAAAAACCAAAAATAGTGTTTTTTGTTTTTTTCCTATATTGACCTTTTGACCCCAACCCGAACCCTAAATTTAACCTTAACACTAAATTTAACCCCAACTCTAACCCTTATGCTATCCCTTAATATATTTTAATTTTAATTTAATTTTAACTCTATCCCTTATGCTAAAAATTATTTAATTTTAACCCTATAGGCAAATTTAACTATATAACCAGTTTTTATTTAATTAAATATTTATTTAACTTTGTTTACATTGCTATGCTACTTAACTACCACTAGGGGCAGTCAAGTAGCATATTCAGAGCGACAGAAGTGAAGTTACTTTCACTTCTGAAGCTCAAACCTCCAGAGGGCATAGCCATATTGACGGAGCGTGCTGCTCCGTCAATATGACTCCCACAATCGCTCCGTGTGGCGATCGTGGGTGCCCCAGAAAAGAAATTATGATCGTTGATCACGAAAACCGCTTGATACACCGCAGGACGTGCCAGGCACGTCCATTGTCGGGAACGGAGTTCCTGGCAGGACGTGCCTGACACGTCCTTTGTCGCGAAGGGGTTAATGAATTCACAACTAGAAGCAATATCCCCACAGAATACCTGCAGGAAGATTATTCCGATACCGATGCCCGAGAAGGAACCAGCTGCCCTGTCGAATTACCGTCCTATTTTCTTTTATTATGAAAAGATCAAAATAAATATGTTAAATAAAGACATATAAGACAAGACTAAAACATAGAGTGAGTTAATAGATTGCTTGAGAAGAAGAGTTTGATTTTCATACATTAAATTTATCAAAATTGCTCTTCCACCAGCTTCATGTCATTTACACTGTTTATATCTATATATATATATATATATATATATATATACAGGGAGTGCAGAATTATTAGGCAAGTTGTATTTTTGAGGATTAATTTTATTATTGAACAACAACCATGTTCTCACTGAACCCAAAAAACTCATTAATATCAAAGCTGAATATTTTTGGAAGTAGTTTTTAGTTTGTTTTTAGTTTTAGCTATTTTAGGGGGATATCTGTGTGTGCAGGTGACTATTACTGTGCATAATTATTAGGCAACTTAACAAAAAACAAATATATACCCATTTCAATTATTTATTTTTACCAGTGAAACAAATATACATTTCTGACATTCAAAAACAAAACAAAAACAAATCAGTGACCAATATAGCCACCTTTCTTTGCAAGGACACTCAAAAGCCTGAGATTCTGTCAGTGTTTTGATCTGTTCACCATCAACATTGCGTGCAGCAGCAACCACAGCCTCCCAGACACTGTTCAGAGAGGTGTACTGTTTTCCCTCCTTGTAAATCTCACATTTGATGATGGACCACAGGTTCTCAATGGGGTTCAGATCAGGTGAACAAGAAGGCCATGTCATTAGATTTTCTTCTTTTATACCCTTTCTTGCCAGCCACGCTGTGGAGTACTTGGACGCGTGTGATGGAGCATTGTCCTGCATGAAAATCATGTTTTTCTTGAAGGATGCAGACTTCTTCCTGTACCACTGCTTGAAGAAGGTGTCTTCCAGGAACTGGCAGTAGGACTGGGAGTTGAGCTTGACCCCATCCTCAACCCGAAAAGGCCCCACAAGCTCATCTTTGATGATACCAGCCCAAACCAGTACTCCACCTCCACCTTGCTGGACCTTCTCATTACAGAGATGCACATCACCTAATATGCTTAATTGGTAGTAGGCTTTCGAGCCTATACAGCTTGGAGTAAGACAACATGCATAAAGAGGATGATGTGGTCAAAATACTCATTTGCCTAATAATTCTGCACTCCCTGTATATATATATATATATAACTCTATTTTTAAATAAAACAAGACTAAATCAGACAAAATAGGACAGAATATTGTAGATTTTCTGGGAGACTTTTTTCGCGTAGGGATTATCCTTCACCTTCTTTCTACTTTTTTTTCCTTTTCTTTTTTATTTGAAGATGAATGATGAGATTCTTTTCTCACCATTAATGCGTAGCTGGCCATTTCCTCTCTCTCATCTTTGTTTTTCGTTCCAACTCTCTCCTCTTTTTTCTTTTCTCTTTTTATCCCTCCCCTTCCCCTTCTCCTTTCCTCTCCTCTATCCCTTTCTTCAATTTTTTTCTCTTCTCCATTTCTATGCTCATATAATGGGTGCTCATTTCATTTGATAGTAACGCTCTGCTGCCTTAGAAACTAAAAAAGTTATTTTGCTCTGCTTTGAAGAATATAAGCGAGATTTTATTACTCGGCCGTGGGGCTATTCTCTATCATCATCTAAAATGTGTTGCTCTGAAAGATCTGCATCCACTTGTCCCAATAATTAAGTTCTTTTTTTTATTCTAGTATTTTTGCCATTCTATGCCCTTTTCCATTTGGCAATGATTTGGGTATTTATTCTTGACCATATTACCGGACTAGTTTTCCAGTTTCTCGCTATTTCAAGCCTAATAGCCATTAGGATGTGAAAGACTATTTTATGTTCCTTTCTATCTTCTGGAAAATGTAGGTGTAAAGGGTCTTTTCTGGGGTTAGGGGCCATTCTTTGCTGAACTTCTAGCTTAATCTTTGCAAGGCCTTCGAAAAAGGGAGTTGATTTTTGTACATCCCCACCAGATATGGAAAATCTCCAGCATATGTCTGGGGTATTAGGATACATCTGAGAGATTCTTACAGGGACCAAGTACCATCTATTTGCAATCTTAAATTGTGTTTAATTCAAATTAAGACAGTGATTGGCTTTATAGCATTTTTTTTAAAGCTTTGCACCAGTCCTCCTCCTCTATCTTTATATGTAGATCTTTTCCCATTTTTTAAATGCTATTATTGTTTTTTTTTTTGTTATCTCTTTAATTAGCAGTAAGGAATTGGAGACTATTTTTTTTAAAGTGTTTTTGTTTCAGCATGTTAAACATTAGCTGATATACATAAACAGCTTCTACCTGTTTATGTATATCAGGGAAGCCTAGTCCTCCCTGGGCTAGTGTTCTTGATAATGTGTGCAAGTTAATGCAAGGTTTATTTTCTGCCCATACAAATCTTGCAAATGCCGTCTGAATTCGTTGTAACCATGCAAATGGGACTTTCATGGGTAGCATGCGAAAAATATACGTAAACTTAGACAGAGCGTATGCTTTTATTGTGTTTACTTTGCCCCACCAGGAAATCACCAATCTCTTCAATCTAGTCAGGTACATAATTACTTTGTTTATCATAGGTAGGATATTCAATCCCATCCATTTTGCAGGGTTATTTGATATGTTAATCCCCAGATAGGAGACGGCTCCATTTTCCCAAACAAATACCTCCCATCTAAGTATGCTATCTGAGCATGTGACATGTTGAGAGGCATGGCTTTTGTTTTTGATATATTTAGCTTGGAGCTGGATATTTCACTATAGCTTTGTATAAGTTTCATTATTTCGTCTACTGCTGTTATTGTTTTTTCTACAGTGATTCAAATATCATCTGCAAACATTTTAACTATTTGTGAATCTAAGCCTGCGTACCCTTTTATTTTTTGATGGTCTCTTATTTCCCTTACCATGGGTTCCAGAAAGAATAGGTACAAGATCGGGGACAGGGGGCAACCCTGTCGGGTGCCATTTGAGAGTGGCCGTCCTATTTCTTTCATAAGTTTGGATAAAAAAATCCTTTCAAAGATTATAGCTGAAAGATTAAAAAACATAATCCCACAATTTATTCATAACGATCAAACAGGTTTTGTCGTAGACAGAGAGATAGCAGACAATACAAGTAATGTGTTGAATCTGATAAACGGTCAATCTGTTTCCTAGACTTACCTACCTACCTGATGAGAACGATCCCCTTGAGAGTACCCATTAAAATCCTTTCCCAATTTCAAAAAAGTTTCACAAATTTAATTGGAATAACAAGAAACCCAGACTAGCCCTTAAAACTACCTCAAGGACCCACGGACCAACCTAGAATGTGGGCTCGGACCACTACTAAGGAAAACAGAGGCGAGGAGGGCTCGCCTAAGAGGTCCACTGGGAAGGGGAGGGAGTACAAGGGTCAGTACACCCAATTATTGTTTTTAATCTATGAATGTGTATGGATGAGGTATGTTAGATTTGTAAGTGATAAAACAAACGCACGCTATAAGAGAATAGGATTCCACCTAAAAACTCAAAGTGGGAACAATTAAGATACTGTCAATCAATGCGAATGGGTTAAATATACCTTGTAAAAGATCTAAATTACAGTTTGATTTGAGAAAACAAAATATACAAATAGCAATGATACAGGAGACCCACTTTAAAGAAGGGGCACAACCTAAATTAGAAAATCAGTCCTTCCCAGTAGTTTATACGAACAATACTAAAGGTTCTAAAACAAAAGGAGTGGCAATAATGTTAGCAAGAGATTTCCCATTCCAAATCCAAAATATCTGGAAAGATGATGAGGGAAGAATGCTATTTATGAAAGGAAAAGTAGGAGATAAAATGATGACATTGGCATCAATTTACTCCCCCAATGACAAACAAGAGAGATTCTTAACACAAGCCCTCAATAAATTAGAAACATATGCAGAGGGACTGACTCTGGTTGGAACTGATTTAAATATGGTGCTGGATCCTAAACTAGATACATCCGATGGTAAATCCCGGATGTCAGGCCCGAAAATAAATAAAGTTAAGAAAGCATTAAGACAAGCACAGCTCATTGATACATGGAGATTACAACATGACCAACAAAAAGATTTCACCTTTTTCTCAAGTCTGCATAGCAAATACTCAAGGATAGATACAATATTGATCTCGCATTATGGACTAGAAAAATTGATTGATACCCATATAGGAACAACAACATGGAGCGACCACGCCCCAGTTACCTGTATAATAAAATCACCAGACTCGATAGGGAAAAAATTTAACTGGAGATTAACCCCTTGGCGACACAGGACGGACTAGGTCCGTCCTGTGTGCCGAGGCGTTAGTGACACAGGACGGACCTAGTCCGTCCTGTGTCAAAACGAGCACTGAAAGCGGAGTTTTTCCGCTTTCAGTGCTCTAAGGGCATTGTAACGATGCTTCCGTATGGAAGCATCGTACAATGCTAAAAAAAATGCCCGTCGGCATTTCGATCGCTCCGGAGAGCGATCGAAATGCCGGTTTTAAAGGCACAGTGCCTTTAAAACGCGGGCATTTAAAAAATGAGCATAGGAAGCGAATCTTTCGCTTCCTATGCTCAGAAAGTGTTTCTGATTGCCTCGCAAGTCGAGGCAATCAGAAACACAAAAAAAAAATGCACGATCTTGGTCACTAAGTGACCAAGATGGCGCTGCCCTTCTAAGGGCAAGAGCACAGGAGGCAGGAAGTACCTGCTTCCTGTGCTCTCTGGCTGTCACACGATTGCCTCTTCACAGAGGCAATCAGTGACTGCCAGGCACACTGACAGGCAGTGGGGATGCTCTCCTGAACATCCCCACTGACTGGTCAGATCAATATTAACTCTATATTGATCTGACCAGTTATGATCTGTCTCCCTCTCCTCACATTTTTTTTAGTGAGGGAGAGAGACAGATCAAAGTTCTAAAAGTAAGTAAAAGTTAAAAAAAACAATAAATACACAACACACAAATAATAAAACAATAAAAAAAAATTTATTAAAGCAATTCCCTGCGTTTAACCCCTTCCCTGCCACTGATCTTGCATAAGCAGTGATCGTGCACATCAGCGCATTTATTTTTGCCGTTTGTGCATTTTTTAGGGGTTAATTTTTTTGTACTGTAATTTATTACAGTACTAAAAAGGCTATTCTAAGAGTTATTAACCCCTTATTTGCCGTCGATCACTGCTTACGCAATGATATTGACGCCAAAGCAATTTTTATCTGTCTGCATATTTTTTTTTTTTTTTTACACATACCCGCTAGGGGATTACATGTAAAGTAAAAATATTTGAGTTTTTTTTTTTTAAGCTGCCTGAGCGCATAGCGATCAGTAACAGCGAATTAGTGGCAAAGGCGGTTTGGTGATTTCTCAATTAAGCTCACCATTCGCCCTGGTCAGATCAAAATTAATCGGATCAATATTCACAAATATTGATCTGCCTCCCTCTCCTCACTTACATTTTTGTGACGGAAAGAGACAGATCAGTATTAGTGATATAAAATAACATTTTATAAAATTAGCAGGTTTTATGAAAGTCTTTCACTGTGTATTAACCCCTTCCCTGCCATTCATCACTGTGTAAGCAGTAATCCTGCACAGCAACAGTATGTTTTGCTGTCTGCACTGTTTTATGGATTAATTTATTTGTACTGTAATGTATTACAGTACTAGATAGGCTCTTCTAAGAGCTATTAACCCCTTCTTTGCTCGAGATCACTGCTTACGCACTGATTCTGAGGCCGCGGACTCAGGGTTCGATTTTGACCCTATTCAGCTTTCTGATACATCATCTAGCGATGTATCGGTGGCTGCTGAGCCCTTGCCACAAGTAGTGATGGGGGTCTACCGATAAAAAAATATATGGTTTGGTGGGGGTAAATTACATTGGCTGGCTTCAAAGATATATCCCATAAAGGACACGGACGCAGGTTGACTACATGTCAAAATTCCAAGTTGGAATTTTGAGATGCGCATCTCACAAATGTTGCCTTCTAGCCAAAAACAAACCAACAAACCTATGCATGGGTGCTATCCCTGTACTCGGGAGATGTTGCTGAACACATATTGGGTTGTTGTTTGGCAGTGACATATACCAGAATCTGTGAATTCATGCCTGAAGTACAATGCATGTGGGAAAAAAAACTCCCAAAAAAGTACTACCACAAACTTTTACAAAGGCTGGTGGTAGAATTAGTACCTATACAGTATTAAAATACCACCATTTGAAATACCTTAGGATGTCTATTTTCCAAAAATATATGGTTTGATGGGGTAAAATTCATTGGACGGCTTCAAAAATGTTCCAAATGGAACATGGGCGCAGGCTGACTACATGTCAAAATTCCAGGTTGGAATTGCGCACCCCCTAAATGTGGAATTTTAGACCCAATACAAACCAACAAACCTATGCATGGGGGGTATCCCTGTACTCAGGAGATGTTGCTGAACACATATTGAGGTGTTGGTTGGCAGTGGCAAATACCAGAATCTGAAAATTCCTGCCTGAACTACAATGTGTGTGGGGAAAAAATGCCATCCCATCCCTTTGACATAGGTTGGTGGTAGAATTAGCACTTGGAAAGTGTTAAAATACCACAATTTTAAATACCCTAGGATGTCTAGTTTTCCAAAATATATGGTTTTATGGGGTAAAATACTTTGACAGGCTTCAAAAGTGTCCCAAATGGAACATGGGCGCAGGCTGACTACATGTCAAAATTCCAAGTTGGAAATGCACCCCCCCCTAAACGTGGCCTTTTAGCCCCCAAATAATCTAACTAACCTACACATGGGTGGTATCCCTGTACTCAGGAGATGTTGCTAAACACATATTAAGGTGTTGTTTGGCACTGACACATAATAGGATCTGTGAATTCATGCCCGATGTACAATGAATGTGAAAAACAAATTACTATCCATAACATTGACATAGGCTGGTGGTAGAATTAGTGCATGAAAAGTGTTAAAATACTACCATTTGAAATACCCTAGGGTGTCTAGTTTTCAAAAATATATGGTTTTGTGGGGTAGAATACACTTTTTGGCTTCAAAAATGTCCCAAATGGGACATGGGCGCAGGTTTTCTGCACGTCAGAATTCCAAGTTGGAAAACCAAAAAGCGCACCTCTCAAATGTGGCCTTTTAACCCCCAAATAACCTAACCAACCTATACATGGGTGGTATCCCTGTACTCAGGAGATGTTGCTGAACACATATTGAGGTGTTGTTTGGCACTGACATATAACAGGATCTGTGAATTCATGCCCAAAGTACTATGTATGTGAAAAAAAATTACTATCCATAACATTGACATAGGCTGGTAGTATAATTAGTGCATGGAAAGTGTTAAAATACTACCATTTGAAATACCCTAGGGTGTCTAGTTTTCAAAAATATATGGTTTTGTGGGATAGAATACACTTTTTGGCTTCAAAAATGTCCCAAATGGGACATGGGCGCAGGTTTTCTGCACGTCAGAATTCCAAGTTGGAAAACCAAAAAGCGCACCTCTCAAATGTGGCCTTTTAACCCCCAAATAACCTAACCAACCTATACATGGGTGGTATCCCTGTACTCAGGAGATGTTGCTGAACACATATTGAGGTGTTGTTTGGCACTGACATATAACAGGATCTGTGAATTCATGCCCAAAGTTCAATGTATGTGAAAAAAAATTACTACCCAAAACATTGACATAGGCTGGTAGTATAATTAGTGCATGGAAAGTGTTAAAATACTACCATTTGAAATACCCTAGGGTGTCTAGTTTAAAAAAATATATGGTTTTGTGGGGTAGAATACACTTTCTGGCTTCAAAAATGTCCCAAATGGGACATGGGCACAAGTTTTCTGCATGTCAGAATTCCAAGTTGGAAAACCAAAAGGCGCACCCCCTAAATGTGGCCTTTTAGCCCCAAAACAAACCAACAAACCTATGCATGGGTGGTATCCCTGTACTCAGGAGATGTTGCTGAACACATATTGAGGTGTTATTTGGAAATACCCCTTCACATTTTAAGGTAATGTTTACCTAAATTGCAATATATGTGAAAAATTAAAAAAAAAGATTTTTTGCTGCAAACTTTGGCATAGATTGGTGGTAAAATGGCTACATGAAATGTGTCAAAATACCCCAAGTTAAATGCCCTGAGTTGTCTAGTTTTCAAAAATATGTACATGTTGGGGGTCATTCATGGATTTAGTACAGAAATCAGTGTTACAATGTCACTATCGCTAATTTTGAAAGAAGGGATTTTAAAATAGCTTTGCACCACTTATAGTTCTGGCCCTGTAACATGAATAAAAAAGCACAAAAACATAAAAACATGGGCTATTTCTGAACTCAGGACATATATTAGAAACTTTTTAGCAGTGTTTTTTTGTTGTCTCTTGTACATGAGTATACGATTTTTCAAATAAAAGTCATAAAAAAATAATTTTTTCAATTTTTTTGCCATATTTTATTATTTTTTTTACATCAAATTATATGCTATTATCAAAATAATGGTATCAAAAGAAAGCCCTTCTTATGACGATAAAAACGATATATAGTTTGTGCGGGTACCCTAAATGAGACAGAAATAAATTACAGCAAAACACAAACTGCTCAGAAATGTTAAAACAGCCCATGTCACCAAGCGTCGGACAAGCCAAAAAAGTCATGTCACTAAGGGGTTAAATGAGAGATTTCTATTAGACAAAACATTACTAAAGGAATTTAAGATCCACATAAAAAATTATTTTTTAGAAAATAAAACCTCAGACATGTCAAGTGGTACGATATGGGCCGCACACAAAGCTGTGTTAAGGGGGTTGTTTATTCAACAAGGAGCCAGAATGAAAAGGCAAAGAACAAAACAAATGGATATACTGGTAAAAGAGATTGAGCAGCTTGAAAGAACTCATAAAACCACTATACAAAAGGAGACTTACTTGACATTAAAGGGAAAAAAGACCCAACTGGCAGACCTAATAAACATAAAATTAGCTTTTGCATATCAGAAGACACAAGGCCTGTTCTATGAACAAGGCAATAAGCCGGGAAAATTGCTAGCTAGGGCCCTAAGAGCAAAACAAACAAGAAATTATATAGCCAAGATTAAGGATTCAAGTGGGAAAGTACATAATACATCTAGAGACATCGCAGAAGTCTTTCAGCAATACTATAAAACACTGTATAACCTACATCCTAAAAATGGAGAGGAAGAAGAGAGTAGACACTTAATAAAAATTAGAGACTATTTGACGAAACACTTAAATAGAAAAATCTCTCATATACAGAGTGAAAGCTTAGAGCAAATGATAACTACAGATGAGATCCGGCTAGCAATTAACTCACTTTCAGTAGGAAAAAGCCCTGGTCCAGACGGGTTCCCAATAATGTATTATAGGGCTTTTGGAGAGGAATTAATACCCCATTTGAAAGATATGTTGGAATCAGTTATTAAAGGTGAAAAATTAAGTGATGATATGTTGGAAGCCCACATTACAGTAATTCATAAAAAAGGAAAAGAGGAAGAATATTGCGGTAATTATAGACCTATATCACTTCTGAATGTGGACTTAAAAATAATAGCTAAAATACTTTCAGTAAGACTCCAAGAGATAATCCCCGGTATAATACATACCGATCAATCGGGTTTTGTAACTGGAAGGGAGGGTCGGGATAATTCTATTAGGATAGTAAATCTGATCCATAAAGCCAGAAGAACTGGGACTCCCTCCCTCCTCCTGTCCACGGACGCCGAGAAGGCGTTCGACAGGGTAAACTGGCTATTTATGTGGGAAGTACTAAAAAAAATGGGATTTGGTCCGAATCTACTGCTGTGGATCCAAGCAATGTATAAAGCCCCTACTGCAAGGATAAGAATAAATGGACTACTCTCAAGCCGGTTTACCCTGTCGAATGGGACGAGACAGGGTTGTCCACTGTCGCCCCTTCTTTTTGTCCTAGTATTGGAACCCCTCTTGAATGCTATTAGAGGAAATACAAAAATTAAGGGATTAGAAATGGGAACTAAACAACAGAAAATAGCAGCATTTGCAGATGATTTATTGATATTTGTTACAAAACCAGAGACTACTTTAAGCTGGATTTGCAAAGAACTAAGAGACTATGGAAAAGTCTCAGATTTTAAAATAAATCAATCAAAATCGGAGGTGTTGAATATCAACATACAGATAGGGACCGAGGAGATATTAAGGTCAAAATATCCCTTTAGATGGTGTAATGGTACACTGAAATATCTCGGAGTACAATTGACACCAGATGCGATAGATCTATATGATACAAATTTTAAGCCACTTCTTAAAACCCTACTGGGAGATACAAGGAAATGGGCGCTCCCTCACATAACCTGGCTAGGTAGAATAGGGGTCATAAAGATGAACATCATGCCTAGGATCCTGTATCTGATGCAAATGCTCCCAATCCATATACCACCAGTATTTTTTCTTAAAATTCGACAGATCTTCACAAAATATATTTGGGCCAATAAACCTAATAGAATAGCTTATAAATATATGATAAAAGATAGAAGACGGGGGGGATTAGGCGTACCAGATCCATATAGCTACTATTTGGCCATACACCTGGTGAGAATAAAGGAATGGAACAGTAGAAACCCTAGGGAATGGGTAGCTATGGAGGGAGAGTTCTTTGACTCTCCTATCCTGGTGGTACCATGGGTAGCCGACCCAATAAAGAAACTTGGGAAACAGACACATCCCACAATTTCCCCTACAATTGAAGTATGGATGAAATGTCGTAGAAGGGGAATAATTACTACCTACCCAAGTTTATTGATGCCAATATGTGGTAACCACGAATTCCCCCCTGGCTTAATCTCAAAAACATTTGAAAAATTTGTGAGCGAAAGACAAAATCACTTAACACTGGGAGATATAGTGGAGAAAGGCATATGCCGAAAAATACAACAATTAATACAGAAAGATACGTTTAGCAACATAGAAATATTTACATATCTACAATTAAAACACTATATAGAGACAATAGGGAAAGGTAAAACTATACCCCAGAAGGAAACAGAATTTGAAGCCTGGTGTAAAAAAGATGTAAATGACAGGAGATCTCTATCTCGTGCATATAAGATGGTAAATGTGGGAGAAATGTTGCCCTCCCACTTTACCCTGGCCTGGGAAAAAGACCTAAATAGGCAACTTTCAGAAAAGGATTGGTTAAAGTGCTTTTACATGACACAAAAATGCTCCATATCTAGTAAGCACCAGGAACTGGCATACAAATTGATAATCAGGTGGTATAGAGTACCAGAAAGTATAAATACATTTTTCCCATCGGTTAGTAAGCTTTGTTGGAGGTGTAATTTAGAGACAGGAGATCTTTTTCATATATGGTGGCGATGTAGAAAGGTAAAGAAATACTGGGAAAAAATAAAACAAGTGATTCACCAAGTAGATATATTGAAAATAAAAGTTACACCAGAGCTAATCCTTTTAAATCACACCGATCTGTCAGTTAAGAAATATAGGAACTCGTTAACTATAAGACTTATAAATGCAGCTAAAAGTGTGATTCCACGATACTGGAAGCAACATAGGACACCACCAAAGAAAGCTTGGTTAAAGGAAATAGAAAAGATAAAGAAAATAGAAGAAGTGACTCATGTAGATATGTCAGTCTGGCTCCCATGGAACCAGTATTGCGAAGTAACGCAGATAGCCCTTGAGGCCAACCATAGCTCAAGTTGCTCCCAAGAAAAACAATAAAGATAAAGACAAAAAAACATAATAGGTAAAGGGTGAGACGAGAAGAGGGGGAGTGAGAGTGGAGGTGAAAAGGGAGGAGTAAAAATGAAAATAAAGAATAAGACGCGAAGCGATTTTTAGTCAAAATTAATAGGAGTGAATGGATGAATGTGTGTGAATGGTGTAAACTCCCCTGCTATTTCGGGGGAGATGTAACATGGAAGTAGATAGGATAGTGCAAATGCTAAAGTTAAAAAAAAAGGGGAGTATAGCTAGAGTTAGGATATGGATATATATCTATAGGTAACCCTCTCTATCCCTACTTGGTTATTACAACTCAATGAATAAATATGGATAGAGGAAGGGGAATTTAATAACTTGTTAATATTGATATGTATATCTGTTGCTTTTTTTTATTTTTTCTCTCCCTCCTTTCTTCTTCTTCCTTTTAACTATAGGGGAAGGAGAGAGGATTAACTAGCATTTATTTATATATAATGTACTTGATGTATATATATGTGTATTTAACGTTTTTTATGATGTCATTTGTACTTCCTCAATAAAATATATTTAAAAAAAAAAAAAAATAAACTACCTCAAGGAGCTTGCAGGTTGGCGGAATATCTATCCCCTGTGTAAAAAACATCCACGATGCTATTATGGGCACATATTTTTTGAGATGGGGTGATAATAGAGCATATAATCTAAAATGGAAGACAATCAAAAAAGAAACACTCCATAAAGTGGCCTTATACAATATTTTCTGGTTAAATCTCGAACAATTCAAGATCGCACAGCTGGATAACTCTATAGTCAGAGATGTGTTGATCTCTCTAAGGCAGATAAAGAGAAAATTAAAATTGAACAATAAAAGGCTGTCCACTACGCTGATCCCAATTGTTCAATATGAAATCCAAAATATTAATTTAAATGAATGGGGAAACTGTAACATCCACACATTAGCTCAAATCATATCAACAGATAAGATACTCCCATTCTCTATATTACAGGAAACCTTTAAACTGCCAGTATCAGAGTTTTTTAATTATGCTAGAGTAAGAAATTTTATAAAAAGAGACGTAATCATAAAAATTCCCGAATTAGAACAGTTTCTGATTAAACATCCTCATAAAAATTAAGAGTTCTAAAATTGCTAGCTAACTCAGAAGACATAGAAAAGCCCCTTGCCCTGATAAAATGGGAACAAAGCTTCAGCACAACATTCCAGCTAGAAAAGTAGGGTAGGGCCTTCATGGAAGTAAGAAAGCTGACACACAGTATTAATATCCACGAAAATTTTTATAAGGTGATGCACCATTGGTACCTCACACCAAGTAAAATACACAAGTTCAACATAAGTCTGCCCAGCCACTGCTGACGGTGCACTAAGGCTGAGGGAACAATGTTCCATCTCTGGTGGGAATGTCAGGGACTTTTTCCCATTAAAACTAAAATTTCATTCATTATGTCTTCTGGAACTCCCAAACTGTACATGGGAACATAAATTCCTCTTAGTACGTATTCTCACTGCTTCAAAACTGTCAATCGTGGGACAGTGGAAATCCCCTGTGGTTCCACGTATAGAGCACCAGTTAAAGATGGAGGACGGTTTTTATGGACGGAATAAATCTAGTACTGATTTTAAGAATGTCTGGACATTCTGGAATTCAGCAGGAAGGGAGAGGGAGACCAAATAGGGATTGTAGGGTCTGATGTAGGAGAGCACCATATGTTAAAACGTCCTGACAGGTGCATTGGCGGATACCTGGGTACGGTTTTCTTCTCTTTCCCTATCGCCCTCCCAGTGTGCCAGGCTCCCCTCTCTGGCCGCCTCCTCAAATCTATTTAACAAGTTTGCTGCTGATAATAGTCTCATGTGTATTATGTTTGTGTTGAATTGTGTACATTAACGTGTAATTTTCTATATTTGTAAAATAAAGATAAAAAAAAAAAAAGGAAACATCGATTTTGGTTTTAGTTGTAGTATTTTTTTATTTTTTTTTAATTTTTTATAGAAAAGTACAAAATACATTGATACAAAGTACATTAATACAAATATAATTGACATTCACACTCAGAAAAATACATTTTATATCTATTATTGGTTACTCAGAGGACTTCTAATTCGGGGATTTTTCTTCTAACTGCGCAAAAATGGGGATGTAGGATAAATTCTAAGTTGACAATAGATATAAAGAAGGGATCCTCCGGATGTCAATACTTAACTGTTTCTCCCGGAAACTCCTATATTAAAACCAGCTCTACCTGTTGGACTCTCCGGGAGTAGCCTAAATCTCCATAGAAATTCCCAGGTTACCCCTACCCCTCCCTACTGCGCCTCGTGCTTTCAAGGCTTATTGATCACCCCTATTTAACCCCTTGGCGATACAGGACGGACTAGGTCCGTCCTGTGTGCCGAGGCGTTAGTGACACAGGACGGACCTAGTCCGTCCTGTGTCAAAACGAGCACTGAAAGCGGAGTTTTTCCGCTTTCAGTGCTCAAGCGGCATTGTAACGATGCTTCCGTGTGGAAGCATCGTACAATGCTAAAAAAAATGCCCGTCGGCATTTCGATCGCTCCGGAGAGCGATCGAAATGCCGGTTTTAAAGGCACAGTGCCTTTAAAACGCGGGCATTTAAAAAATGAGCATAGGAAGCGAATCTTTCGCTTCCTATGCTCAGTAAGTGTTTCTGATTGCCTCGCAAGTCGAGGCAATCAGAAACACAAAAAAAAAATGCACGATCTTTGTCACTGAGTGACCAAGATGGCGCTGCCCTTCTAAGGGCAAGAGCACAGGAGGCAGGAAGTTCCTGCTTCCTGTGCTCTCTGGCTGTCACACGATTGCCTCTTCACAGAGGCAATCAGTGACTGCCAGGCACACTGACAGGCAGTGGGGATGCTCTCCTGAACATCCCCACTGACTGGTCAGATCAATATTAACTCTATATTGATCTGACCAGTTATGATCTGCCTCCCTCTCCTCACATTTTTTTTAGTGAGGGAGAGAGACAGATCAAAGTTATAAAAGTAAGTAAAAGTTAAAAAAAACAATAAATACACAACACACAAATAATAAAACAATAAAAAAAATTTTATTAAAGCAATTCCCTGCGTTTAACCCCTTCCCTGCCGCTGATCTTGCATAAGCAGTGATCGTGCACATCAGCGCATTTATTTTTGCTGTTTGTGCATTTTTTAGGGGTAAATTTTTTTTGTACTGTAATTTATTGCAGTACTAAAAAGGCTCTTCTAAGAGTTATTAACCCCTTATTTGCCGTCGATCACTGCTTACTTGCAATGATATTGACGCCAAAGCAATTTTTATCTGTTTGCATATTTTTTTTTTTTTTTTACACATACCCGCTAGGGGATTACATGTAAAGTAAAAATATTTGAGATTTTTTTTTTTAAGCTGCCTGAGCGCATAGTGATCAGTAACAGCGAATTAGTGGCAAAGGCGGTTTGGTGATTTCTCAATTAAGCTCACCATTCGCCCTGGTCAGATCAAAATTAATCGGATCAATATTCACAAATATTGATCTGCCTCCCTCTCCTCACTTACATTTTTGTGACGGAAAGAGACAGATCAGTATTAGTGATATAAAATAACATTTTATAAAATTGGCAGGTTTTATGATAGTCTTTCACTGTGTATTAACCCCTTCCCTGCCATTCATCACTGTGTAAGCAGTAATCTTGCACAGCAACAGTATGTTTTGCTGTCTGCACTGTTTTATGGATTCATTTCTTTGTACTGTAATGTATTACAGTACTAGATAGGCTCTTCTAAGAGCTATTAACCCCTTCTTTGCTCGAGATCACTGCTTACGCACTGATTCTGAGGCCGCGGACTCAGGGTTCGATTTTGACCCTATTCAGCTTTCTGATACATCATCTAGCGATGTATCGGTGGCTGCTGAGCCCTTGCCACAAGTAGTGATGGGGGTCTACCGATAAAAAAATATATGGTTTGGTGGGGGTAAATTACATTGGCTGGCTTCAAAGATATATCCCATAAAGGACACGGACGCAGGTTGACTACATGTCAAAATTCCAAGTTGGAATTTTGAGATGCGCATCTCACAAATGTTGCCTTATAGCCAAAAACAAACTAACAAACCTATGCATGGGTGCTATCCCTGTACTCGGGAGATGTTGCTGAACACATATTGGGTTGTTGTTTGGCAGTGACATATACCAGAATCTGTGAATTCATGCCTGAAGTACAATGCATGTGGAAAAAAAACTCCCAAAAAAGTACTACCACAAACTTTTACAAAGGCTGGTGGTAGAATTAGTACCTATACAGTATTAAAATACCACCATTTGAAATACCTTAGGATGTCTATTTTCCAAAAATATATGGTTTGATGGGGTAAAATTCATTGGACGGCTTCAGAAATGTTCCAAATGGAACATGGGCGCTGGCTGACTACATGTCAAAATTCCAGGTTGGAATTGCGCACCCCCTAAATGTGGAATTTTAGACCCAATACAAACCAACAAACCTATGCATGGGGGGTATCCCTGTACTCAGGAGATGTTGCTGAACACATATTGAGGTGTTGGTTGGCAGTGGCAAATACCAGAATCTGAAAATTCCTGCCTGAACTACAATGTGTGTGGGGAAAAAATGACATCCCAACCCTTTGACATAGGCTTCAAAAATGTCCCAAATGGGACATGGGCGCAGGTTTTCTGCACGTCAGAATTCCAAGTTGGAAAACCAAAAAGTGCACCTCTCAAATGTGGCCTTTTAACCCCCAAATAACCTAACCAACCTATACATGGATGGTATCCCTGTACTCAGGAGATGTTGCTGCACACATATTGAGGTGTTGTTTGGCACTGGCATATAACAGGATCTGTGAATTCATGCCCAAAGTACTATGTATGTGAAAAAAAATTACTATCCATAACATTGACATAGGCTGGTAGTATAATTAGTGCATGGAAAGTGTTAAAATACTACCATTTGAAATACCCTAGGGTGTCTAGTTTTCAAAAATATATGGTTTTGTGGGATAGAATACACTTTTTGGCTTCAAAAATGTCCCAAATGGGACATGGGCGCAGGTTTTCTGCACGTCAGAATTCCAAGTTGGAAAACCAAAAAGCGCACCTCTCAAATGTGGCCTTTTAACCCCCAAATAACCTAACCAACCTATACATGGGGGGTATCCCTGTACTCAGGAGATGTTGCTGAACACATATTGAGGTGTTGTTTGGCACTGATATATAACAGGATCTGTGAATTCATGCCCAAAGTACAATGTATGTGAAAAAAAATTACTACCCAAAATATTGACATAGGCTGGTAGTATAATTAGTGCATGGAAAGTGTTAAAATACTACCATTTGAAATACCCTAGGGTGTCTAGTTTAAAAAAATATATGGTTTTGTGGGGTAGAATACACTTTCTGGCTTCAAAAATGTCCCAAATGGGACACGGGCACAAGTTTTCTGCATGTCAGAATTCCAAGTTGGAAAACCAAAATGCGCACCCCCTAAATGTGGCCTTTTAGCCCCAAAACAAACCAACAAACCTATGCATGGGTGGTATCCCTGTACTCAGGAGATGTTGCTGAACACATATTGAGGTGTTATTTGGAAATACCCCTTCGCATTTTAAGGTAATGTTTACCTAAATTGCAATATATGTGAAAAATTAAAAAAAAAGATTTTTTTTCTGCAAACTTTGGCATAGATTGGTGGTAAAATGGCTACATGAAATGTGTCAAAATACCCCAAGTTAAATGCCCTGAGTTGTCTAGTTTTCAAAAATATGTACATGTTGGGGGTCATTCATGGATTTAGTACAGAAATCAGTGTTACAATGTCACTATCGCTAATTTTTAAAGAAAGGATTTTAAAATAGCTTTGCACCACTTATAGTTCTGGCCCTGTAACATGAATAAAAAAGCACAAAAACATAAAAACATGGGCTATTTCTGAACTCAGGACATATATTAGAAACTTTTTAGCAGTGTTTTTTTGTTGTCTCTTGTACATGAGTATACGATTTTTCAAATAAAAGTCATAAAAAAATAATTTTTTCAATTTTTTTGCCATATTTTATTATTTTTTTTACATCAAATTATATGCTATTATCAAAATAATGGTATCAAAAGAAAGCCCTTCTTATAACGATAAAAACGATATATAGTTTGTGCGGGTACACTAAATGAGACATAAATAAATTACAGCAAAACACAAACACCTCAGAAATGTTAAAACAGCCCATGTCACCAAGCGTCGGACAAGCCAAAAAAAGTCATGTCACTAAGGGGTTAATAGATGTCTGATTTCCGTGAAAAATCTTCATTCACACTCATTCACCCAATCACTCTTATAGTATATAGACTATTCACCTCAATGATCTAAATTTTCTATAGTTAATCTTAATCCGTCTTCTCTTCCTTCCCACTTGTCTCCTTGGTACTCTTTTACTACCTAGGGCTATTTCTTTATACAATATCGGTTTATCTAATTTTAATGAGTTTCCTTTCACTCTACCTTCTCCCCCTAAGTCCTGTCCTACGGCACCAGATGTTTACTTTTTTCCCCCTCTCTTAATTTCATTTGCCCCATATCTTCCCTGTCCCCATCCCCCCTCTCCCTCCTATCCCTCCTTATCTCCAGGAGAGGTCTTCCTATTTCTATTTATCCAGAGACCTATCAGCTAGCTCGTTATATTGAGACCAGGGGAGCCAGATCAATCTATTTCCGTATATCACCTCTTCTAGTCTTTTGATCTTTTCAACCTCTCTGAACCAAACTCCCAGCGGGGGAGTCTTGTCCTGCTTTCAAAACATTGGAATCACAGATTTTGCAGCATTTATAAGCCTTATGGTTAGAGTGTTCCTGTATTTTTTGACTGATAGTTCCGTATAGTTCAGTAAGATTAACTCAGGAGTCAGTTTAATTTTCATAATGTCTAGCTGATAAATCACCTGTTTTACTTGGGTCCAGTATTCTTGTATTTTTCCACATTGCCACCATATGTGGAACAGATCTCCTATCTCCTCGTGACACCTCCAACATATTTTACTAACGGTCGGGAATATCTTATTTATCTTTACTGGGACCCTGTACTACCTGATTAACAGTTTATATGATAATTCTTGATGTCTACTGGAAACTGAACATTTTTGTGTCATATGAAAACATTTTAGCCATTCTCTTCCTGATAGTTGTCTTTTTAAATCTTTTTCCCATGCTGTTGTAAAGTAAGAGGAAATGGCTTCTGGGGTGTTTAACAGCTTATAGGCACGGGAAAGAGACCTCCCATTCTCCTCGTCACTTCTACACCAAGCTTCAAAATCTGTATCGGTCTGCGGTATACTGTATCTTCTCCCTAACTTTTCTATATAATGTCTTATTTGTCAATAGGTTAGCATTTCTAAGCTGTTAAACGTTTCTTTATCTAGTAGGCATTGTAGTTTTCTACATGACCCTTTTTCCACTAGGTTGCCCAAAGTTAGAGCCGCTGTTCTTCCCTCTGGTACTTTAAATTAAGTTGGGCTTAGACCTGGGGGGAATTCCGGATTATTACATATTGGTAACAATAAACTAGGGTAGCGGGTAATGAATCCTTTCTTACGGCACTCAAGCCATGATTTAATAGTAGGCATTATTGTGGGGTGGGAGCGTTCTCCTGTCATTTTAAGTGGGTTCACTAGCCAAGGTATCTCTCGTATAGATGTATCAAAGTATTCTCCCTCCATGGTCACCCATTTCTTAGGGGTTTTCATTGTCCAGTCTTTTATTCTACTTAAATGTGTGGCTAAATAGTAATTATACGGGTCAGGTACCCCCAGTCCCACCTGCCTCCTCTCCATTGTTATGGGTCTAAATGCCAGTCTACTATTAGTCGTAGTATTTTGACATTTTAGTTTAGTCGTATTTTAGTCATCTGAATTGTTTAAGAAGACAGTTACACAGTGTTAAGTGCTAGGGAGATGGAAGAGGAAACACTCGCGTTACAGTACCGGGCAAATCAGATAGAACCTCCTCATCTGCAGTTTGCAAGCTGTGGTTCCAAGCGGCAGACAGGCACAGGGAGCCTGTGTCTCAGCCAATCCAGCCAATGTAAATGTCTCTCCAAACACTCAGGATGGGAGGTTTTTCCATTGGGCACTTAGCTGGTCCATCAAAAGCAGCACGTTATAAAAAACAAATGTCTCTTACATTGTTGTGTGTTGACCAGAGCAACAATCAGACCATTTGCTCCATTGTAACTTATTATGCGGATAGAGCTTCGATGACATGTGCCCAGGCATCTTCCAAGAGCCGAAGATGCAAGAACCATAAGAGGTTAAAGCAGGCTGAAGTTGCTTGTACCCTAAGCCTTACGCAATCCATCGGTGGGACTCTTGAGCTGGAAGCAGCAGTGGAGCTAGCGAACAATTTGTAGCCCGTGTACACTGCTAGCCTATACTGGGTATTAAAGCAATTCAACAATATTTCAAAGATTCACAGCGGACGGAGAGATAATAGCAGGTTAGTTTTAAGAGCAAGATGATCATTTCCACGCTTTCATATATCTTGAAAGAGTCTTGTGAAAAGTTGAATAGGTTATCATGAAGTATACATGAAGTAATGACTCCCTTGTGCCAAAAAATCCATTAGTTATGCAAATAAACTGCAGTAAATGATTTCTCTGGCTGGTAAGCAGCAGGTGTAGCGGTTTTCAATGCACAATTCCTTGTGGACTTAAAAACAGGTGGAAACTCTCCCAGGAATATTTCACAATGACTTTATGATCGTTCTGTTACCCATCTGAAACTAAGCTGTGTTCAGGCTGTAGATCCAATTTATGCATATTACTCCAAAAATCACATCCACTTGCCGGTTCTGCAACACAGCAGATCTGTGAATGCCCTCTGAATCCATTACCAAACACCTGCTAGCTGTGCAAACGGCTTTTTGTTGTAATTTTCAAGGACTAAAAACTTAAGGATGACTGCACTTCCTGTATTTGAAGACAGAGAACACACACATCTGAAAAATACTCTTTCACCTAAACATTGTTTGAATGTTGAGAATAAAAATGATCCAAAATAACCTATACATTGTGTTAGTAGAATTCCAAGCAAATGCAGACATCAAAGGGTCTACCCAGTATAGACCAATCTGGCCCAAAATTGATTTGGATCGAGCAAGCTTCAGAAATCTCCAAAATCTGGCTAGTCAGTATCACTCCATTCGGGACTAAATCGTGTTTTGGGGTCGTTCGGTAACCAAAGCATTGGAAGCATCATTCAGGACAATTCCACTATGAAAAACATAGCTTTCCAGATAACCATCTCCGAATAGTCCCCAGATTTTGTTTGGAGAATTCAACTTTAAAGCCCTCTAAAGCACACTACAAAATGTTTTAAAGTTATTTTTTTAATGCCTACATATATCCACTAACATCATATTTCATACAAATGTCCATCATAAAAGTATTTATTTCAAATATGATATATGGATATATATAAATATATATACACTTCAAAAAAGTGTTATACAGCAAAATACATGTGCAGCACAGATACCAGTGTGTAACCACAATGAAAGGGAAAGAGTACCTGTCATGAAACACTGTGACTCTGGGAGCAAGCTGGCAAAGGTGTGTTTAAACTTTGAATGTATCTATACTGTATCCTCATTTGTTTACCTCCCAGACTGGTGCCAGGTTTAATTGGACTATCCACTGTGTAAAAGTGAATCCCTTTAAGTGTATTGTTCAATCTCCCCCATTATCAAGATGTTTTACTGTATAAATGTGCTGTCTTGTCTATAATAAAGTGTTGTTGCTTGTGACAAACCTTGGTAGCTGTGTCTACTTCTGGGGATCTCTATATTTTGATTAACCTACAGGGGGTTGGTGAGGAAGCTAACACTCTATTCCTAAGGACTTGGGCTGAGGAGATATTGAATCCCTTACAAAATGAGTATTAACATCTGGGCTGCCTAGCCTTCTCATTACAGTACCCATGCACCAAGATATCAATAGTCACTGTTATTCACAATTACAGACCAACACCTGTGGAATAACAAAGTACATATATGATGTGTTCTCTTATGAATTACCATCAGAGGGGTCCTTAGATCATGATACTGCTCATAGCCAAGCTCATCAATGGAAGTAGAAAACCCCTGAACTAATTTAGTGTACACGTATTAGACAGCAACCTATCTACAATGCACCTATATGCAATCAGCAATGCACATACATACACAGGACTTACTGTGTAAATGATGTCTGTCCCTGGTGTTCTTTCTAGCACAATTCACCTCCTGCAGATTAATTTGGAAAAGCTGGATTCATTGCTTGTCTGCTAGCTGTGTGTCTCCTTGCAATGTTGTCACTCTTCTCCTGGTGATGTCTGCACTCTTCTCTTCCTATTAGCAATGCTATTTGTGTAATTACCCCTAATTACTCCTAACTGAACCATTCTCATACCTCCCACTGATATATCTAAAGATACAACTATACCCCTCCAGCCATGGATTTTTGCAAATGTGATTGGAATCACATAACAGCTGTTGATGAAGAACAATACCAGTCAAGCTCCATGCTGGCATCCGATTACTGGATATTCATCATCAAACAACAACTGTTATTATATGTACTGTGTAATAAAGAACAACGTCCTGTCAACAGTGATGTACAATGCCACATACCACACTGTGGAAATAAAAGGGTACTATCAACAGTCTAAGTGTGCGATGTGTGGATATACCTTAAAAAACAATACATTCATTAAGAAATAAGTTTAAATTAATATTTGTAATATTCATTTATGTGTTATGATTATGCCTACATAGTTATTTTAACTTTTTTTTTATTTTTTAAGAACCCCAGGGCCAGGAGGGGGCAGTATGAGGTGGGAGTTTTTCAGCAGAGGAGTTCAAATGACCTGGAGTTCCATGGCTACAACCTAAAAACAACAGTGTGATTTACTCATCATCATCTGAGGAGGAGGATCTGCTAGGCAACCGTCTAGCAATGTCAGTATCATTGTCCTCCTCACCAGGGGCGTCACTAGGGTTGGTGTCACCCGGTGCGGAAACTCATGGTATCACCCCCCTGTATTTCCTCCATAAAATCTGCCAAACAGATTCCTTAGTAATGCCAGTTAGATGGCCTATTAACTATGCCACACACAGGAGCCCCATAACTTATGCCACACACACACAGGTGCCCCATAATTATGCCACACACACAGGTACCCCTTAATTACGCCACACAAAAGAGTCCCTTAATTATGCCACACATGGTGCCCAATAAATATGCCACACACAAGTGCCCCATAATTATGCACACATGGGACCGCCATTAATTATGCAACACACAGGAGCCCCACGAGGTGACAATCTTACAATTATAGATACCAGTAATATTGTGCCATTCAGATCCCAGTAGTATTGTCCCACTCAGAGCCCAGTAATATTGTGCCACTCAGAGCCCAGTAATAGTGTGCCAGTCAGATACCAGGAATATTGTGCCATTCAGAGCCCAGTAGTATTGTCCCTCTCAGAGCCCAGTAATATTGTGCCAGTCAGATACCAGGAATATTGAGCCATTCAGAGCCCAGTAATGTGCCAGTCAGATGCCAGTAATATTGTGCCAGTCAGAGCCCCAAAATATTGTGCCACTTAGAGCCCAGTAATTTTGTGCCAGTCAGATACCAGGAATATAGTGCCAGTCAGAACCCAGTAATATTGTGCTAGTCAGAGCCCAGTAATATTGTGCCAGTAAGATCCCAGGAATATTGTGCCAGTCAGATACCAGTAATATAGTGCCAGTCAGATACCAGGAATATTGTGCCAGTCAGATACCAGTAATATAGTGCCAGTCAGATACCAGTAATATTATGCCAGTCAGAGACCAGTAATATAGTGCCAGTCAGAGCCCAGTAATATTGTGCCAGTCAGAACACAGGAATATTGTGCCAGTCAGAGCCCAGGAATATTGTGCCAGTCAGATACCAGGAATATTGTGCCAGTCAGAGCCCAGGAATATTGTGCCAGTCAGATACCAGTAATATAGTGCCAGTCAGAGCCCAGTAATATTATGCCAGTCAGAGCCCAGTAATATTATGCCAGTCAGAGCCCAGTAATAATATGCCAGTCAGATACCAGTAATATAGTGCCAGTCAGAGCCCAGTAATAGTGGGCCAATCAGAGCCCAGTAATATTATGCCAGTCAGAGCCCAGTAATAGTGTGCCAGTCAGAGCCCAGGAATATTATGCCACTCAGAGCCCAGTAATATTATGCCAGTCAGAGCCCAGTAATAGTGTGCCAGTCAGAGCCCAGGAATAGTATGCCACTCAGAGCCCAGGAATATTATGCCAGTCAGATACCAGGAATATTATGCCAGTTAGATACCAGGAATAGTGTGCCAGTCAGAGCCCAGGAATATTATGCCAGTCAGATACCAGGAATAGTGTGCCAGTCAGAGCCCAGGAATATTATGCCAGTCAGAGCCCAGGAATATTATGCCAGTCAGAGCCCAGGAATAGTGTGCCAGTCAGAGCCCAGGAATATTATGCCAGTCAGAGCCCATGAATATTATGCCAGTCAGAGCCCAGGAATAGTGTGCCAGTCAGTGCCCAGGAATATTATGCCAGTCAGATACCAGGAATAGAGTGCCAGTCAGAGCCCAGGAATATTATGCCACTCAGAGCCCAGGAATATTATGCCAGTCAGAGCCCAGGAATATTATGCCAGTCAGATACCAGGAATAGTGTGCCAGTCAGAGCCCAGGAATATTATGCCAGTCAGATACCAGGAATAGTGTGCCAGTCAGATACCAGGAATAGTGTGCCAGTCAGATACCAGGAATAGAGTGCCAGTCAGAGCCCAGGAATATTATTCCAGTCAGAGGCCAGGAATATTATGCCAGTCAGATACCAGGAATAGTGTGCCAGTCAGAGCCCAGGAATATTATGCCAGTCAGATACCAGGAATAGTGTGCCAGTCAGATACTAGGAATAGTGTGCCAGTCAGAGCCCAGGAATATTATGCCAGTCAGAGCCCAGGAATATTATGCCAGTCAGAGCCCAGTAATATAGTGCCAGCCAGATGCCCAGTAATATAGTGCCAGCCAGATGCCCAGTAATATAGTGCCACTCAGAGCCCAGGAATATTATGCCAGTCAGAGCCCAGTAATATAGTGCCAGTCAGAGCCCAGTAATATAGTGCCAGCCAGATGCCCAGTAATATAGTGCCAGCCAGATGCCCAGTAATATAGTGCCACTCAGAGCCCAGGAATATTATGCCAGTCAGAGCCCAGTAATATAGTGCCACTCAGAGCCCAGGAATATTATGCCAGTCAGAGCCCAGTAATATAGTGCCAGCCAGAGCCCAGTAATATAGTGCCAGCCATATGCCCAGTAATATAGTGCCAGCCAGAGCCCAGTAATATAGTGCCAGCCAAATGCCCAGTAATATAGTGCCAGCCAGATGCCCAGTAATATAGTGCCAGCCAGAGCCCAGTAATAGTGTGCCAGTCAGAGCCCAGTAATAAACTGCTCGTTTTAAACCACCCTCCTCCCCCCCTTCCCCATCACTTACCGAATCGCTGCTTCTCTGTGCTCCCGGACGGACGCCTCTTCCGTGCAGTCTTCCCTCCTGCACGGAGGAGGGAAACACAGTCACCGGATGTGACGTAACGTCACATCCAGTTGCTGTGATTTTTTTGATTTTTTTTCCGGCGGCCGCGTCCAGCGGATGCGGCTGCGAGAAAAAAGAAAAAAAAGTTAAGCAGCGTGATGCGGGGGGTGCCGGCAGCACGGGTGTCACCCCGCTGGAGGTGTCACCCGGTGCGGTCCCCCCCCCCCCCCCCTCGGGACGCCACTGCTCCTCACCAGAATGACTTCCAATCACCTGTGCTTATGGAGGGATGTTAGGTGGGGAATCCACCTCTGGTGCAGAAGTATTCTCTAACTAAGCACACTTTAGGGCCAATTGAGTGTCCTTGTTCTTCAAGAGTTGGTTGTGGTGTTCAGTTTGAGACTGACTCTCCTGCTGGTACATCAATCTCATCTGAACCAGATTCGCAACTCCCACATCTACCCGGTTAAGGAACCGATGCTGCCTCTCATTGTATTTTGGATATGATGTTAACACTTTTCTTGGTAGTTACAACTTCTGCTCCAGTATATACCATCCTTTTGTGGAAGGCTTGCTGGAGGACTGAGGGTTGGATTATGCTTTAGATACTAGAGATGATATTGTTACTACATTTCTTGCACTCATTTGTTGCTGTGTTTGGGTTATCCTCTTTGGATCCAATGCAGATACACAATTTTTTGTACATGTACATGTGCGGAAACACTTATTTTTGAAATAAGACACATTGAGAAGTTTTGTGATGGTCATTTTAAGAATTTATAAATTTTTTATGTGCAATACTTTTTTATACACTATTTTTTTCTGTATGTTCTCTTTCTGCTTATTTCCATTTTTTTCAAGATTTGACTAGCAATTGTTTTAATTAAATGCATGAATGTCTATATTTTGATTCAAATTAAAAGTGTATTAGAGTTTATCTGTATTATGAGTGCAAAAATTCTATAATCTATAAATTGTATTTTAATTTAATTTGATGTTTATTTACTAATATTGGTAAAAAATGTCACAAAGAATCTTAAAAAACAAATAAAATAAAATAAATATAAATCCTATTCTCACATGCAGAGGCACTGTGAGAACACTGGGATTCTGCACAAATTCTTCTAGTATTTAATTATACCAATAAATATTCTTTATCATTATAAATTGCTTGTCACACATTGACAAATTCAACACTTCTGAACAACATGGATACAATTCTTCCAGATTATGGTGCTTTGAAAAAGCTTTGTTTAATGAAATACTAAATATTTATCAACTCAGCTGCACTAGTGAGTATATCTTTTACAAAAGGATGCGGTTGCCTTAGAAACCCCTAATCTGATGGTTTAAAAACTGCTCACTCAGCAGTGCCTGCAACACTGTCTGGACTTAGGCTAGACATATCATTATAGAGTGAAAAGCCTATTTAGTTGGAGAGCTCAGAACTCCCCACCCACTGACTCCATATGGTGCATGAAGGTTTCGTATTCATTCACAGGATTGGCAGGGAACATGAGGCATTATTTAATTTAGTCTTCAAATAAATTCAAACTGTGACTCCACAAATGTTCAGATTTCTACGTATTATTTCCTCCCACCAGCTGGATTGTCATCTGCTCTTCCAAACAAAAATAAAAATAGTACAAAGCTGCTATGCCTCCATGTGCTGTAAGCTATGTCAAGAGCAAGCTATATATTACTAGCTACCATTTATATTATTATGGGGAAGAGAAGCAGCCTGTTTGTATTATACAGAAGACAAAGGGGTTGTTGGTTTTTATTGCTTTCTGGGTCACTTAAACATAGCTTATTCTGTGTATGTAGATAATAAAAAATGATCTTTATAATTGCAAGTAAATATAGAAATGAAATGTGTTTGAACTATGTCTGTGTTTATTACATCACCTGTGGATTGATTTAGTTATTGCTTGCACAATGTATAGATTATTTTTATTTTTCATATTACTTCAACAAAGGGTGGACAAGAAAACATACACATGACATAAAAAGGATTATTACTTAAAAGGAACTAAATCACAATGACAAATTCAGCTGCAAAAGTGAGTTATGTTAGGTTGATTGCCAATTAGAAATATATATGTCCAAACTATAAGACTGAGAATTAACATTTTGATACGTTTTTGAAGCAACATGAGGCATTTACTATTTCTGGTCATCCCTTCCCCACTTTCAGCCTTTCCGAGTATGCCCAATACGTGCAGTTATCTAATTTGAAGATCAATGCAACCAAGTCTGAGATCCTCAACTTCAACTTAAACCAACCACAAGTCTCATATTTGAAATCAAATTTACCTTTCAGCTGGTGCCAGGGGCGGATCCAGAGTCTGATCTCGAGAGGGGCACATGTTTGTCTGTCTTTTCATGTCCTTCTGTCATGTTACTCTCCCTTCCCATGTCTGTCGCAATCCTCTCACTGCCCGTGTCCATCTGTCTCTCTTCCTTCTCATGTCCTCATCTCTCCTCTTTGTTCCCATGTCCGTCTTTGTATCCTCTTCTTTCCCATGTCTGTCTGTCTCTCCACTCATTTCCCAGCACTCTGTCTCTCCTCTGCCATCCCATGTCTGTCTGTCTCTCCTCTTTCATCCAATGTCTGTCTGTCTCTCCTCTTTCATCCAATGTCTGTCTGTCTCTCCTCTGCCATCCCATTTCTATCTCTCTCTTCTCCCTTCCCATTTATTTCTCTCTCCTCTCCCTCCTATGACTGTCTCTTTGTCCCTCTACCCATGTATGTGTCTCTCCTCTTCCCCATAGCTGTCTCTTTTCCTCCTCTCCCCCTCTGTGTTCTCTCCTCTATCCCCCAACTGTGTTCTCTCCTGTTTCTCTCCCCATCAGTGTTCTCTCCTCTCTCTCCCCCCCAGTTGTGTATCTTGGTTTTGTGCTGCCCTAGGCACACCCATGACATGACCCATAACCCACGTTGCACACCAAGGACATGCCCCATCACCCCATTAACATGTCCCCATATCCCCATTACATACAAATTGTCAATATTATTTGCCATTGATATTCCTCAGCCAATTTGCCCAATAACATGCCAGTATTATTTGCCATTAATAAGCGACAGCCAATTTGCCCAATAATATGCCAGTATTTGCCATTTAATCTGCCCCTGCCAATTTGCCCAATATTATGCCAGTATTATTTTGCCATTAATATTCCCCAGCCAATTTGCCCAATAATATGCCAGTATTATTTGCCATTAATATGCCGCAGCCAATTTGCCCCTTAATATGCCAGTATTATTTGCCATTAATAAGCGACAGCCAATTTGCCCAATAATATGCCAGTATTTGACATTTAATCTGCCCCTGCCAATTTGCCCAATATTATGCCAGTATTATTTTGCCATTAATATTCCCCAGCCAATTTGCCCAATAATATGCCAGTATTTTTTGCCATTTAATATGCCCTGGCCAATTTGCCCAATATTATGCCAGTATTATTTGCAATTTAATCTGCCCCTGCAAATTTGCCCAATAATAAGCCAGAATTATTTTCATTTTAATATGCCCCAGCCAATTTTCGCAATATTATGCCAGTATTATTTGCCATTTAATATGCCCCTGCCAATTTGCCCAATAATGTGCCAGTATTATTTGCCATTTAATATGCCCCTGCCAATTTGCCCAATAATATGCCGGTGTTATTTGCCCATTAATATGCCCTGCCAATTTGCCCAATAATATGCCAGAATTATTTGCCATTTAATATGCCACAGCCAATTTGCCCAATAAAATGCAATTTAATATGACCCCAGCACTTACCTTTTTCCCTGGTGGCTAGTGGCAGGCAGCATGGTGTCCTCCATGCTGCCTGTTCGGCTCCCAGGCGGTTGTGCAGAGAGGGCACGTGACCGGCACGCGTCTGACGTCAGAGTGCCAGTCACCTGACCTGTCGGCACTTCCCTGTCACACTGCACAGGGAGCCGAACAGGCAGCACGGAGGTTTCTTTCCTCTATCCCCCAACTGTGTTCTCTCCTGTTTCTCTCCCCATCAGTGTTCTCTCCTCTCTCTCCCCCCCAGTTGTGTATCTTGGTTTTGTGCTGCCCTAGGCACACCTATGACATGACCCATAACCCACGTTGCACACCAAGGACATGCCCCATCACCCCATTTACATGTCCCCATATCACCATTACATACAAATTGTCAATATTATTTGCCATTGATATTCCTCAGCCAATTTGCCCAATAAAATGCCAGTATTATTTGCCATTAATATGCCACAGCCAATTTGCCCAATAACATGCCAGTATTATTTGCCATTAATAAGCGACAGCCAATTTGCCCAATAATATGCCAGTATTTGCCATTTAATCTGCCCCTGCCAATTTGCCCAATATTATGCCAGTATTATTTTGCCATTAATATTCCCCAGCCAATTTACCCAATAATATGCCAGTATTATTTGCCATTAATATGCCGCAGCCAATTTGCCCCATAATATGCCAGTATTATTTGCCATTAATAAGCGACAGCCAATTTGCCCAATAATATGCCAGTATTTGACATTTAATCTGCCCCTGCCAATTTGCCCAATATTATGCCAGTATTATTTTGCCATTAATATTCCCCAGCCAATTTGCCCAATAATATGCCAGTATTATTTGCCATTTAATATGCCCTGGCCAATTTGCCCAATATTATGCCAGTATTATTTGCAATTTAATCTGCCCCTGCAAATTTGCCCAATAATAAGCCAGAATTATTTTCATTTTAATATGCCCCAGCCAATTTTCGCAATATTATGCCAGTATTATTTGCCATTTAATATGCCCCTGCCAATTTGCCCAATAATGTGCCAGTATTATTTGCCATTTAATATGCCCCTGCCAATTTGCCCAATATTATGCCAGTATTATTTGCAATTTAATCTGCCCCTGCAAATTTGCCCAATAATAAGCCAGAATTATTTTCATTTTAATATGCCCCAGCCAATTTTTCGCAATATTATGCCAGTATTATTTGCCATTTAATATGCCCCTGCCAATTTGCCCAATAATGTGCCAGTATTATTTGCCATTTAATATGCCCCTGCCAATTTGCCCAATAATATGCCAGTGTTATTTGCCATTAATAAGCCACAGCCAATTTGCCCAATAATATGCCGGTGTTATTTGCCATTAATATGCCCTGCCAATTTGCCCAATAATATGCCAGAATTATTTGCCATTTAATATGCCACAGCCAATTTGCCCAATAAAATGCAATTTAATATGACCCCAGCACTTACCTTTTTCCCTGGTGGCTAGTGGCAGGCAGCATGGTGTCCTCCATGCTGCCTGTTCGGCTCCCAGGCGGTTGTGCAGAGAGGGCACGTGACCGGCATGCGTCTGACGTCAGAGCGCCAGTCACCTGACCTGTCGGCACTTCCCTGTCACACTGCACAGGGAGCCGAACAGGCAGCACGGAGGTTTCTTTCCTCTATCCCCCAACTGTGTTCTCTCCTGTTTCTCTCCCCATCAGTGTTCTCTCCTCTCTCTCCCCCCCAGTTGTGTATCTTGGTTTTGTGCTGCCCTAGGCACACCTATGACATGACCCATAACCCACGTTGCACACCAAGGACATGCCCCATCACCCCATTTACATGTCCCCATATCACCATTACATACAAATTGTCAATATTATTTGCCATTGATATCCTCAGCCAATTTGCCCAATAAAATGCCAGTATTATTTGCCATTAATATGCCACAGCCAATTTGCCCAATAACATGCCAGTATTATTTGCCATTAATAAGCGACAGCCAATTTGCCCAATAATATGCCAGTGACCGGCACGCGTCTGACGTCAGAGCGCCAGTCACCCGACCTGTCGGCACTTCCCTGTCACACTGCACAGGGAGCCGAACAGGCAGCATGGAAGTTTCTCTGTGCTTTCTGTTTGGCTCCCCTTGCAGCCTGCCGGCAGACCGATGGTGAGGGGGGATCTTCTGATCTCCTGTCACCTCCATCTCTGCTGGCAAGTGCGCTTGCAAGGTTTTTGGGCTGGTGCCCTGAAAAATTTAAATATCAGAGGATCTGGTTCACAACTGAGGTTGCCCAACTCAGTATAATTTCCAACCCATATAAGCTAAACTTCAGACAGACCTACGAGAGTGGATGTTCCTCCACGACTCCTGACAAGGTCAGATCAATGTAATGAAAATGGATCCCCTTCCCCGGCTACTCTATCTCTTCCAGACTATACCGATAGTCAAATTGTTTGTTTTGTTTGTCATTAAATACATGTAGCACAATCAAATACAGAGACTATGATACTCTCAACTTATTCTCCCCAAGGCGAGGGGCTCGCTTGCACTCCCAAAAATTAAGATGTACTATCAATCCTCTCACTTGCGCTGATTAATAGATTGGTCTTCTTCACTGGCTGATAAACAGTTTGTAGAGCATGAAGCTGTGAAAGGTACTCTAGTCATGGGGATTTGGCTACCTTCTATATACTGGCACAAGATCCCTAAAGTACACCCCTTTATCTTAGCCATGCTTAATGTTTAGATCACCACTAACTCAACACACTCCTTTCTTCCTCACCATCTTACATTTTTCTATAACGCCTCTGTTACACAACCTGGATGTTGCAGTCAGAGCATCAGGACTGCCACTATTTCTCAGCCACTCCAACTTACCCACATGTATCTGTAATGATAGGCATGCTTGGGGGACAGGGGCAGTATCTTTGTACTGTTAGTCTCTCCCTACCCCACAATTGCTGTAAACACTGGCTTTGACTGTTATACACATCACTATGATTGGCTGTCACAGTGACTGGATTTGCTGTGACAGGGGGTTCAGTCGACATGGCTGGAATGCCTCGAGTATTGCCACACAGTATTGTTCTTTATAGCCCGATTTAATATAAATACTTATGCCTTGCTAAAAGTAAATCTATACGTTTCCTTTGTTTTTTTGTAATAGCATAGAAAAGTCGCAATGAGCATTACTTCACCATGTTTTTGCTCAGGTATGTTTTTGGCTCCATCATTTCCCAGCTGCTCGTTTCCAGTGTACGACATTCAGAGAAGGTCAACATATTTTCTTGGCAGAACAAAATTGTACAGATGAAGACTATAGGGGGCCTATTGTTCATGCCACAGAGCTTCCTTTTCCCCCTCCTTGAGCTGAGCGCTAACTGTTCCAAAACACAACTGTGTAGTTAGATGTCTTAATTGGTCTGAGAATTGTACATTGTGTTTACTTTTAAGAAATTATGCTACCAAATTGCTACAAATGCATTTCTTCCTTCTTTTGTCATGTTTCACTCAGCTTTGCTATTCTGGAACAGAACTAGATCTATTTATCCCATTGCTAGACATATGCAAAACTGACCGTGGGAGGAAAAGTTATGAGGGCTACTCGCTGAAACTGAGCTGCCAAGTGAACTGCAACTGTAAGGCATCAGTAGCTGAGTTGGAACATTACCTATCTTTCCAAATCAGGTATTAAGGCCTGATTTGTGCAGTTCACTTGCCAGGTCAGCTTTAGTGACTAGACCCCAATATGTATGTATGGCTACGTCCATCTCTTCATTGAATTGTATTTTAGTATATCATGTTGTGTTAGAAGCAAGGGTATAATCCAGGTGTGCTTTGCACAAGCCATGGTTATTGCTCTTTTTGTTTAAAGATAGTTATTTTTATTACTATCAACACTGGCACTGCATATTAGATATGTTGTTAAGCACAAATCATCCAGAATGGCCCATAATTGCAATTTTAAATGTAAAGTGACACTAAACATTTTGATTAAACTTTTGCTACTTTTTTTTTTTTCAAGAAAAAAAGTTTAACTTTAACAGTTTAAATATAAATATAACAGTGCCCTTTCTCTCACGAAAGCCAATGGGGACTATTCACTAAAATGTGAGTTTCAGGTGAGTTGAGGTGGACATTTAATCTCACCAGTTTAGCTAAACATTGTGAATTGGGTTTGTACCTGCACAGTGTATAGAGGCGTAACTCTAGCAACCTTGGTGAGGAGGTGTATCGGCGCCCCCATCATGAAAAAGTAAACATTTCATCTTTTTTTCTAGATAAGTTTAAATCATTTTTTTATTCTCTGTGTTCACAGTAAAAAATTATGTTTATGGTTTTGATATGCCAGGCCAATCAACTGCTTTCACACCAAACTCATCCAGTGCTTTGTGCGCTGGAGCACAGTAATGCTGGAATTAAAAAGGGCCTTCCCCAAATTGTTCCCATAAATACACACACTCACACATACACACTCACAGTCAGACATATACACTCATATAAACACTCACAGACATACACACTCATATGCACACTCATACACACACAGTCAGACCTACACACTCATATAAACACTCACAGCAGAATTAACAAAAAAGTGTTTATGTTTGCCCCCTCCGTGCTTCTTTACCTTTCATTTCAGGGAGGGGGCAGTTCAGCTTTGACTGTGCCTCCCTCAGTCTGGTCCACTACTGCTGGCTGATTCAGTGTGCCGGGTTGTCATGTGACACCCGGCGTTCCAACTTTATTGAAATCTAAATATGTTGGAGCCTGTGATCAAATGCCCTCAAATACTCATATTTATATCCTGAAAAATGGACTAAGAAATGCATAATAAATGTCTAATGTATGTTATAATAACACAACAGACAAAATCAGTGACACACACACAAAAAAAACTGCATTTCCTAACATAAAAAGTGAAAAAAAGCTAGTTTTCTGGCACGCAGAGGTATGTATGTCCACGGTCACACTCTCACCCACATTATGATTGGATGTTTCTACCAGCTTATCACAATAATCCTCCAGAGTCCACTATTAAATATATCACATAGGTGCCATGTAGGGTTGCCACTGCCACATATAACATTTGCAGACTGCTTTGCAAATCATATGTTAGCAGGAGGAAATCAGTTACCTAATCAAATAGTGGATTTTCTTATGGTCACATAGGACATCGCCATACTGCAAGGCAGAATGCAAAAGTTATATGTAACCGGTAAAAAATGGCTGAGGTGGCAATCCTAGTGCCATGTTATAGTCAAACAGGATTCCCCTTTAAAAATCACCCTGTATGATAACAACTTGCTCACCAGGCTAAAATCTGCTATCTTGTCTTGCCTTGTACTCATCTTACTGCTGGGAAACTTGCGATTAAATTATATCAGCCCCCTAAAATTAATCATAAAACAATGACTAAGTCCTTCAGGAACTGACCAGGCATAAAATAACAATGCGTTATGCAAAGAGAGGAGAGAAAAAAAAAGTACATTAAAAATTCTAACACATCAAGAACAACAAGTCCTTGCAATAAAGATCAAATATTCTGAGTTGTGAGGGCATTTGTCAGGCAGTAACTGAGCTTGATATTACCCAGGGATCCTTCAGAAATCATCAGCAGCAGGTGTATTCAGGCGAAAAATGCAGGTTGACTACAAATGGAAGCAGCTAACTATGCAGACATTTAGCCCTGTAACTAAACTATGCAGCAGAAGCTTTCAAATGTCTATCAGTTTATAGAAAGTCTGGCTCACGGAACTAAAACTGATGTGATTAATGTAGCAATAAATATGATACAAGTACAGGATGTATTATTTTCACATTGATGTGGTTCAAAATAATGCTACAGAATAGATTTGTGCTTTTAAAAGTGTTTGAAAATGTCATATGCAAGAGCATCTTATTCAATGTATTCTCTGTATAATAATGATAGTATAGTTTGTAAACATAGGGAGTTATGTATAAAACTTCAACACATGGAAATATTGCCGATACATGATGCTAAGCCCCAACAAAAAGGATTTCTGAAAATGTTGGGCACACCGTCTATTTAGGCTTATGATTAAGCATTTTAGAAAAAATTAATTATTGTACATGGGTCTGCTGGTCCTCCAGTGGGTCAACAAAAGACATGCTTTAACATATTTAAATCATGACGGTGTAGAGGTTAATTTTTAGCCTCATTTAAAGTAATTTGTAAAATAAAAAAAAAAGTGAGTAGCTTTTGCCTTGTTTTAAACCCACAAAAGTATTAGGAACTAGAAAAAATAACCTTTTTTTTATATAACTTCTATTTCGCATAGAAATATTCTCCAATATAGCGGAATCAGAGAATTATTCCAACTCTTCTGTATTGAGACCCAATGCCACAAGTGTATAAAATCAAGCACCTTGCCATGCAGTGAAAAAATTGGGTGGTTCTGAAGAGCTCAGTGAATTGAAGCATGGTACTGTGCAACTCAGCCATGAAGCAAAAGAGAACGTAAGGTCACAGCGGTGTCACCAAATACAGAGGCGCATGGTGCGTAAAAGTTGCCAATGCTGTGCTGATTCCATAGCTGAAGAGTTCCAACCTTCCACTGGTATAAATATCAGCACAAAAATTGTGCTTCTGGAGATTCATGGAATGGGTTTCCATGGCTGAGCAGCTGCATGCAAGCCTCGCATCACCAGTGCAATGGCAAGTGTTGGGTCAAGTGGTTAAAAGCTGTCCACTGTACTCTGGAGCAATGGAAATATGTTCAGTAGAGTCTTTATTGTTTGCAGTCTAATGGGAGAGTCTGGGTTTGGCGGATGCCAGGAGATCATTACCTGCCTGACTGCATTGTGCCAACTGGAAAGTTTGGTGGAGGAGGGATAATGGTATGGAGCTGTTTTTCAGTGGTTGGGCTAGGCCCCCTACTTCCAGTGAAAGGGAAATCTTAAGGCTTCAGCATACCAAGATATTTTTGTCAATGCTATGCTTCCAAGTTTGTAAGAACAATTTGAGGAAGGACTGTTTCAATTCTAGCATGACTGTACCAAAAACAGGGTCTTGGTGTCGAAGAACTTGATTGGCCCAAACAGAGCTCTGACCTCAGCTCCATCTGAGACGTTTGTGATGAACTGTAGCAGATATTGTGAGCCAGGACTTCTTGACCTCACAAATGGTCTACTGGATGAAAGGGCAATAATTCCCACAGAAACACTGCAAAATCTTGTGGAAATCCTTCCCAGAAGAGTGAAAGCTGTTATAGCTGCAAAGGGGGGAATCAACTACATATTAAAGTCTATGTATTTAGAATGCAATGTCAGAAAATTCCCTGTTGGTGTAATGCTCAGGTGTCGCAATACTTTTGTCCATATATTGTATCTAGGATAGCTTTATGCCTATCCCACGCATGCTTAAACTCCTTCACTGTATTAAACTCTACCACTTCTGCTGGAAGGCTATTCCATGCATGCACTACCCACTCAGTAAAGTAATACAGGTGGAGTATCCCTTATCCAAAATGCTTAGAACCAGAAGTATTTTAGTTAATGTGTCATTTTTTATAATGGATCACATTCACCTGCATGGGGGAATCTGAGCATGCATGGAAATGCTATATTAAAGCTTAAGGGGGGCTGGGTCCCCTGTGTATTCCCTGTATATGCAATGATCTTGCACAGCAGCACATTTTTCTGCTCTCTGTGCATTTTTTAGGGGTTCATTTTTTTACTGTAAATTATTACAGTATAACAAAGGCTCTTTTAAGAGCTGTTAACTCCTTGCTTGCCGTAGATCGCTGCCTAAGCAGTGATCTAAACACAGAAGCATTTTTTTTATTTTTTGTTACACCCGCTAGGGGATTACATTTAACGCAAACTTTTTTTAAGCTGTCTGACCGCATGCATCAGTGGCAAAGACGGTTTGATGATATCTCAGATCTGATCCGGGTAGATCTGCCTTCCTCTCCTCACTTGAGTTTTAGTGAGGGACAGATATGTATAGTGTAAGTTTTTAATTCTAATAAATGTAATACAATTGTGAGACCCAAGGGCTTTTATAAAAGCCATTCCCTGTGTTTAACCTCTTTTCATCCACTGCAGTGCATATGCAGTGATCTTGCACAGAAGCAAATTTTTTGCTGTCTGTGCATTTTTTAAGAGTTAATTTTGTTACTGTAATTGTATAACAAAGGCTTTTTAAAGAGATATTAACCTCTTCCTTGCTGTAGATCACTGCATAAGCAGCGATTTGGACGGATAAGCAGCGATCTGCATAGAGAAAACTTTTTATTTTTTTTTATATATTTTTTTACACCTGCTATTATGTGTAATGTAAACATTTTTTTAAGCTGTATGAATGCATGCACAGGCGATCAGTGGCAAAGGCAGTTTGGTGATTGCTCAGATGAGCATCACCATTCGCCTGGTCAGATCAATATTAATAAATATTGATCTGACTCATCTGGATCTGCCTCCCTCTCCTCACTTGGGTTTTAGTGAGGGAGAGAGACAGATATGTATAATGTAAATTTTTAATTGTAATAAATTAAATAAAATGTTATAAAATTGTGATAAAAGCCATACTCTTTGTATAGTGTACCCTGTGTATTAACCCCTTCCCTGCCACTGATCACTGCACAGGAGTACATGTTTTCTTGTTTGTGCTTTTTTAGGAGTTTTTTTTAATGCTGTAATTTATTGCAGTAGTACAATGGCTGTTATAAGAGCAAGTAACTCCTTCCTTTCTCTAAATGTCAAAATTACATCTGACATGTAGAGCAAGGAAGGGGTTCCCAAATGTGGCTTCTTAACCCCCAAACAAGCTGTCAAACCTATGCTTGGGTGGTATCCCTGTACTAAGGAGATGTTGCTGAACACATATTGGGGTGTTGCTTGGCAGTGACACATCTGTGAATTCATGTCTGAAGTACAATGTATGTTAAAAAAACAAAAAAAACACCACAAAAAACTATACCACAAACTTTTACAAATGCTGGAGGTAGAATTAGTGCATGGAAAGTGGTAAAATACCACCATTTGAAATAGCCTTTTAAAACATATATGGTTTGATGGGGTAAAATACACAGTGTATTTTGTCTGCATGTCAAAAGTACAAGTTGGAAAACCAAAAACTGCACCTCCCTTATGTGGCCTTTTAGCCCCCAAACAACCCGACAAACCTATGCATGGGTGGTATCCCTGTACTCAGGAGACATAGTAGAATCTATTTAGAAAGTTTATATAATTAGCTTTTGTAGATGAGTAAAAGATTTTTGAAATTAAATTCAGAAAATTTGTGTAATAGGATATGATAAAAATGATGGTCTCTAAAGAAAACCCTTCTTGACCCGATAAAATTAATATATAATGTGTGTGTGTGTGTACAGCAAATGATAAAGAAGAAAATTTCAGCTAAACACAAACAGCACAGAAATGTTAAAATAGCCATTGTCCAGAATGGTCAAACATTTTTCAATTGGTCTGTCGTTAAGAGGTTAAATATCCAGTATCCTGCACTAAAGAGTTTGAAATCTGTTATAAACACACAATGGGAAGGAGAACAGGCCTGTGGCTCATCTAGGAAACTGTAATAGTAGCAGGAATATTAAACACAATTGCTTTATGGAATGGACCTTTAAAGATTTTATTTTTAGAAATAGGTTGCAATTTCTGTAAATTGAAAGCAGCCAAAGTTGTAATCCAAATCACCAAAAGGAGGAAATAAAAGTCCTTGAATAGTCGAAAAGTAGAAGATTCATGTCATTCATTTTATTTCCTCCTGCCCCATAGGGACATAACTTGACAGAGAGTTTATTTAAGCAGCCACAGGTAGCAAATAAAATGTGCTTGCTTTGGATCAATAGAGAAAGATAGACTATCAGTGCCAAAAAGAAGTTTGTTAACTTAACAGATGTATGGCATAGTTAGAGGAAGTGCAATAAATTGAACAAACACTGTGCATTCCTTTACTTTATAAAAAAAAAAAAAAATTGTAAGTATAGCCCTAAACAAAAAAAATTGCAATATATGACAATATAATTCCTACACAGTGAAAATTCATAATAAAGTAAATAAAATACTAATATTTCATGATGTTCTACCATAGTAAAATATTTCTATTACACCTTTTCAATTAGAATAACATGCTCTATAAATACAGAAGCTTCTTGGTATTATTTGATACTTGTATGTCCTAAAGAGAAAAAAAAAATAGTGCTTCTGCCTCATTAGTAATTTGAATGGAGTACATAATTTAAAAGTTATTCAACTTGAGTCTTTACTTTACAAAAGCAAAAAACAAGGGGGCTGCCATTCTGTGGAGCAAAAAGTAATGGCAGCAGACCAATCTGAAGATGGCCTTTCTCAGTCATTGGTATTCGGGTTCGATCCTTTCTTCAAATAAATATTGGACATTCTATTAGCTCCATAGACTTACCATTGTTCTCAGGAAAATGCTTTATCATACAGCCAGCATAATACCAGCACTAATTGGCATTTGTGTGTGTAAACAGACAGTAGCAGGAAAGGAGATAAACATCTCCCTCCCTATTGGAGGTGTGTGTAGCGCCACAAATGCCATGCACCAATCAGTGCTACCAGTCCACAACATGGATTACTGGAATTTCAATCAGACAGAAGTGGTCTTCTATATAAGTAAAAGTACTTAAAGAGCAGTTAGTCTCTCTTAAAGATGTCAAATCTTTAGGGATCGTTTTCCCAAATACAAGGGATTTTAGTTAATGTCAATTACATTATGTTTTGCCAAAGGCACCAAAAACCCTTTGTCTAGTACTAGTGATAGGGTATTTGACTTATGAAATGTTTATAATTTTACTGACTTGATGCTTTTTTTTCGATGACTATATGTTGGGACCAATACCAAGGCAAAGTGTTTGTATGAGGACACCACTGTCCACAGCAAGGTTTGTGAACATCGTAAGATTGTCCACCACAGACCCCAGTAAATGTCCACCACAAGCAATGATGGTGCCACACCACTCCACTACCTCATTGCAACCTCATGACTGTTTATGTGCAGATTATGCAGAACTTTTAGTTAACTACCTTTTGTGCATAAAAATAATTATACATCTGTTTAGAGGAAATAAGAAATGGCATATACAAATAGACATACAAATGTTCATACAAATCAGAAATTGTAATTATTCTTCATCAGAGTTAGCACTTTCAGTAATCCACTACATTTAATTTTCAAGGTGTTAAAAAAATTAGACTTCTAAAAAGATGCAATAAAAGTAAATTTTGGATGTCAACAACAAATACCCAGGAGTTTAGACATTTTCACATTCGGTATTAAATCTAAGTTGTATTATAACTTAATTATTCTTGACAATAAAAATGTTATTTTGTTGAGGACCTTTAACAGCTGTTGGGTTCCGTTTCATCTTCTGAAATTCGTCTCTTTTGTGACGTTTAGTATTCTTGGCACTGTCCTAGTGAGCTCTGATAGTTGACTGGTGTTTTAACTGTCTTTTATTGTTCTTTTTAAAGCAAAAGGCTTTGCTTTATAACATATGACAAGAGTAGTAAATCAGTGCTGCCCTTCCTGACCTCACTCTAAAAAGAAAATATTATCTCGGAGTGTATTTCTTCCTTTTTTAAATGCTTTTCAGAACAGAGTGTCTGGACACCGGGACACAAGACACCTGAAGGTGCAACATGGACTGTGTGGTTCAGATAGTCTATAAAAATCCATACTTTACAAAACTGGGCAGAGCTGAACTAGATATTGAATGTTCAAGCTTCTCCTAAGTAACTCAGTGAGGGACATTCACAGTGGTCTGAAAAATCGGAATGACTCTCCCAAAGAGAGTCTTGGCATTGATGTAAAATCATTTCTGTGAGGGGCAGAGGTGCACTCTATAGACTCACTAGACCTGAGCTGCACCACTTTTCACTTTAGACGTGCATATTTCAGGCAGCCAGCCTTCCCACACTGTAATATGGCTGGGATAAGATAGAAATCTGGATCTGATGTAGACAACAGGAGGGAAAGGGGATGGCTGTCATCCTTAGGACCGGGGAGCAAGTCTTGTCAACTGGCCAATTCCGCCAATTGGGCTGATTCCAAGGTGGAGTCAGCCCTCCACCCATGCCCACCTTTTCCTGATTTTATAATGGATATTGCTGTTATGACGCAAGATTGAACATAATTTATTTGTAATACAATGTAATCTATATAAATGTAATAAATCTAAGGCATCAACGTCAGTGCATAAGATCATCAAAAGGGGGAAGAGCCAAAGCAGAGACACGATTGGCGTCTATTACGATGCTTCACTAAGTAAACCCACAGTGAATACATTGAAGGATTGTAGTCTATATGTAGAGGTATTTCAATAGCTAGAGAGCCTTCACTGGAGGCCTATTGTTTTCTTTTATAAACGTTTTTGGATATATTGCTAACCCTTGGTCTTTTCCTTCCTCCATTTCCTCCTGTTCCGTTGTCCTGGATGTAGAGTCACAGTGTGACTTATTATACATTGAGTGGTGCAGTCATCCCATGAGCCAGGCATATTTGCTCATGTCCAAGTGAGTGCTAACCTAAAGGGGAATTGTTATTGTTACCTGATCGTGTCTTTATGTTCTCTTGTTCTATGTATTGATACCTGAACAAGCCAAATTCTGTCAAGCCAAGTGCTTTATTTTATGTATGCACACCCTTGTTTTTGTTTTCACTATGTTTGGTGGTATATATGGGAGTTGTACCATCCGAGTGTTTTCTACACCTTGCATATAAACTAGAGTGCCCTTTTTCACAATTCGCTATTGTTCTATCTCTTAAATCAATCCAACATCTCATTCAGTCTCTCCTCTCTACTAGCTCCAGGACCCAGTAATGCAGCCCAGTAATAAATTAATAATTTGGACCCTTTCCACCACAATCAGTCCCCCCACTGGTAACCCCACCCCAATACAATGCAGGTCACAAAACCTGACATGACTGCTGCATGGTGTTGTTGTCAGCTTGGCCCCAATTGTACAGGTGGTCAGTATTGGTGGCCTGCCCCGGACTTGAGTACTAGCTGTATTCCTGGCCCCTGGTTGTAACCTAGACTCTATACTTGGCAAATACGTCTTTATTTTCAACACATCAGTTGTTTCAGTACAAATAGAACAATGAACAGAACTGATTTGTCTCCAAGTGGACTGATGAACAAAAAGACTGCAATTAACACAACACATTAAACATTATCCTTATGATGACTAGTACAGTATCTTATATGGAAATTTGCATTTATTATATACATTTTGAACTACAGCTTACTACACACATATACACAACATGGAAATACACATGTGCATTTGTGTATTCATTCTTCCAAGGTTATTTTTAGTGTTTCAGTACATTGGCAAATAAATTCAATGAACCTAAATCAAAACTGCACATCAATGCACAACCATGCAGCAGCTTGTGAAATATTGATAGCATTTTCTCCATAATCCACAAGTATAAAGTGATTTATGTTCATCTGGGTTTTAGACAAACCACCGGTTAAGGCCTGTGCATTACCCATAATCCTGAGCAAGCAGAGAAAGTGTATGGGTTTTTAAAGTGCTATAAATAGACTGATAAATGACACTATTGTACGGACAATGAGAATCCAACTGACATCCAAAAACATCATGGGATGTAAATAAATTGTCCCCACATAATACATCATATTTAAAGGGGAAGTAGTATGTATATAGTGATAACTTGCACATCCCATTATTAGAGTAGATTAGGATTTTGTAGTATAATAATAATTAGTAGGAGTAATAGTAATAATTAGTAGGAGTTTTGTGTATTGTTTTGAATATGTGGGTGGTTATGAATGAAATATACTACACATAAATATCAAATGGTTGGTGATCTCACTTACTGTACGAGTAGTTTGGATAAAAGTACCATTAGAAACATATTAATAAATAAAAAAAAATAAAATATATATAAAATAAGTAGTAACAACCTCAGTAGGGTCTGCTTTTGTTTAAGAGCTCAATGTCCCTTTGTTGGTAGTAATATACATTATCATGGCTAGACTTTGCAGTTTATAACATTATAACAGTGTCACATTTGACCCATGTCAGTGGTATTATTTGGTATAATAATAAGCATACATAGTAAGAATGGCAACTATTTAAAAACATAAAAAATGTTTTCAAAAAAATAATGAAACAACTTAGTATTCTTTGGAGGATGTTATTCCCTATAATTCATTCCGGGGTTTAGTGCGTACTACAAAAGATAGTTACTTATAGACATGTGCAAAACTAAAATTTTCGTTTCGTTTTCGTCCATTCGGACGAAAATGTTATTTATTTCGTCTAAAACGAATTTCGTTCATTACTGCATTCGTTTCAGACGAAATTCGTTCATTATTTTCGTTTCGTTCATTTTTATTCGTTCGTTTTATAGAATACATGTAATACTATTGGCTTTCTATAAACCGAACGAGAGCCCCATTCATAAGAAATTCTTATGAATGGGGCTCTCGTTCGGTTCATAGAAAGGCAATAGTACTACATGTTTTCTATAAGCTGAAAGTCTATAAACCGAACGTTCGGTTTATAGACTTTCGGGTTATGGAATACATGTAATCCTATTGCTATTCTATAAACCGAATGTTCGGTTTATAGAATAGCCATAGGATTACATGTATTACATAAGCCGACAGCCTATAAACCGAACGTTCGGTTTATAGGCTGTGGGCATTTAACTATACGGAGACAGAGTTCGGTTTATAGGCTGTCGGCTTATGGAATACATGTATTCCTATTGTATTCTATAAACGGACTCTATTTCGGCTTATAGAATGCAATAGTACTACGAATGGACGAATGAACTAATGATTTTCGTTTATTAACCATTCGTTCATTCGGCTTTCATTAGCTTAGCATTTTCGTTCTTCGGACGAATGGACGAAAATGCTATTTTCGGACGAAAAGGCATTTGTCCGAAAACGAATGCACATGTCTAGTTACTTAATATTTGGTAAATGTTAGTATTATTAGCACACATAGTAAAGATGATCATTTTGAAACAATTAAAATTTAATAAATATCAAATAATGTAAAAATCATAAATATAATTTGTTTTTAGTACATTTTGGAATGTGCAATTCTTTGATAACATTCTAGGGCATGGTGTGCACTATGAAAGATTGTATTATAATACCCAGTTACTGTTTAGAAGCCAGTATTTAGTGCACTGCAAATAAATATTTGTGGTGTATAACATTTTTTTAATGTTAGGATTTGTATTATAGCAGGTTGATATTATGTCCAGAGATCTTTCTTTCATTTATGCATTATGTGCAGCAGTAACTCCATTTAGAGATCTCAGTTGGCACTGTTTTGGTCATCTTTATTGCCCTACTGGATTTTTTCTTGTGACCAACCACATATATTAAAAACAAGCTTTGATTCCAATGCTGGCCACTCTTCTCGGCAGACAGTAAATACAGAAGCTTAATGGCATATAGGATCGCCATCGCTAATAGTTATCGGAACTCCAAATTGTTGCTGTGCATAAACGTTTTAATGAAATAAAAAGCACAGACATTCTCATGCTGCCTCTCCCAGTGCCCGCACTGCTCTGCCGTCAGAGTGATAGGATCACATGACCTGCCGCGCTCAGACTTCAGAACAGTGCTGGCAGCATGAGAGACAGCAGGGAAATGTCTTTGCTGCTGCACAAGACATTTGAGGTATGTCCTGGGGGGCAGGGGTAACTCCTGCATGTGCAATGCAGGTAAAGGGCATGTCCTGGGGGCAGGGGTAAGCACTGGATGTGCAATGTGGGTGATGGAGCATGTCCTGGGGGGTAGGGGTAAGTCCAGGGTATGCAATGCTGGCTATGGGGCATATCCTTGGGTGCATTTAAACCTCATTGGCATGATATACAAAAACCTGGAAAAAATTACTTTGGGAAGATGGGGGCAAGAGGGAGATATAGGGACGGGAGGTACCCAAAATTTCTGATGGCGGCCCTGTGCTCAGATATTGTTATCCCTGCATGATTATTTTTTTTTGGGGGGGGGGGGGGGGGGTTTATCCAACGGAGCATGAGGGAACAGAGTGTGTGCTGCACAGACTTCCTTCTCTGCCCCCTCCCACACTGTGCTATAGTTTCCTGATGCTCAGCAAGGCTAGAAGTGAAGATGTGTTAGAGGCATACACTTGGCTGGAACAGAAATTCCCCCCTTCCCTGCAATGAAGTGTTTGTGACTGTGTGTGTGCATGTGACTATATGTATGTGTATATTTGCATGATTGTGTGTATGTGTATTGTTTAACTCTAAGATGCATTTTAAAAAAGATAGACCATTTTCAAGTTGGAGTGGGTCTCTAGTGCTTTTTTGCAGATTTATTACAGAACGTAAAATAATAAGGAATATTTTTCAGAAAATGCAATTTTATATGACTGAACTTGAAAAGGGTGAACTGCCTCTCTCCCACTAATAAGAAGGGTAAATGCACTAACAGCAAATGTCTCCTAAATTGGACATTTTGTATAGAATGCATTAGTGACTCGATGAGGATAAGAATTATTTTATATTTTTCTCTTATTTATACTGAAACTCAGGACTCTGCATGTGGAGACAGTGGATTTATTATTTTTTGTTCTGATGCGTCACAGCTGATGACAAAGCAATTAAACTATAATCAGCACCACCATAAACCAGGAATGTAATCATACCTTCATCTGCCGCTTTCTGATTTGGCTTCCTGTTGGGAGTGAAGCAGGACAAGCTGATGTCCGTAATTCTTAGCATTACTTGTCAAACATTTGTAATCTCTTTTGTTTTGTTTCTCTTATCATTACAGGTTAGTAGTACACAGAGTGATAGCCTGGCACTTGAATCCTGAATAAGCTACAATTTAAAACGAATCTAGATGACGTGAGTCATCATACGTTTGCAGGAAGTGGAAACACAGGTGCCTACTATTCTAAAGGATATTTCTTCCAAATGACATCAATTAACGATATAAAGCATTTATTTTTGAGCTGTGGTACATAGTGACACAGAGGAGACATAATGCAGAATATAATTTACAATTGTGCTTGCGCAAACGGACCTGAAATGTTGGGCTTAGTGTATTATGTGAATAATTCGGACAGGCACTCAAGGTTAGGCGGTGCTTGGCATGAAGACATTGCACAGTGCCCGACACTCAATTCTATGGTGAGAACATTATTAGTCAGAATCAGGCAAAGTTTTTTTTTTTTTTTAAATTCTGTTTATTGCAAATACACTGACGTAGAAAATCAAACTACATTCACACAACCAATCATACCTGTCCTGACGTGAGAGCGGAGGAGTTAGTTGGAAGGAGTCTCAGGCAAGTCCGTAACCGGAGGCCAGGGTCTCCATATGTCATTATATAACCCCAAGTTCTCAAGGTTAACATATCCAGCTTTCTCCATGAATCTCTGAGACAATTTCAATCCACTTAGGGATCGAGAATCAGGCAAAGTTTCAATGTTTCCACTCTCTGGAGTTTTTGTCACACATAGTGTAAAGTCAATTTCAACCAACTTTACATAATTAATTAATTGGCAATTTGACAAACACAAAGAGGGCGATGACAAAAGCTGTGAATAAATCCGGAAACATTTTCAAAGTGAAGCAAAACCACGCATTTATACATAAACATATATCATTGTCAAACCAATTCCATGTAAAATATACATATAATAAACTGGTGTATTTCTAAAATGTATTCATTATTAAAGTGCAAAACCACAAATATAAGTGATTTAGGTTCACTATTCAGCGTTTACTAGACAGGGATAACCTACGTGTTCATTCAAGGACATCAGTGCCTGTAGTCAGTGAATGTCAAATCGAAAGTCATTGAATTGTTTGCACTCCTGCTCATAGATGGTGTGAAACAGTGGAATCAACACTGAAACATTGGGGGCTATTCGCTTAAAAAAATGAACAGACAAGTGCACTGCAGAAATCAAACATTAAAGGGACCATTCTAATATAATTCAAATGTCATTTATTCCTTTGTTAGATGTATTGCTCAGGGGCGTATTACACAGCAGGCACACCATCCACTTCCTTGCAGCCCGTGTCACAGGAATACTGGAAGGAGATAAAGAGTGCCAAATGTATAGCTCATGGTAGGAGTATATTAATATACAGGTTGAGTATCCCTTATAGGAAATGTTCGGGACCGGCAGCATTTAGGATAAAGGATACTACAGATGATGGATGATTTCGGCAGCACCAGCCTTAAAAATGATCTACATTACCTAAATTCAGTGTGAACAACTTGCTCACTTTGAATTTAGGTAATATAGATCATATCCAGAAGTGGAGCTGGTAAACTTACCTGCTCCACGGTGCTGCCGAGATGATCTGTCGTCACGTGTAGTCCCTCCCTCTCGTCACAGCGCTCTGGGAACTACATTTCCCATGAGCGCTGGCTCCTCATTTACGGCACCCAGGAGGGTGAAGCAAAGGAGCTTGACTGGCATACGCCAGGAAGGCGAGTATCCCTTATACGAATTGACGCACATTCAAAGAAGAAGATCGTATTTTGGGTCATTTCGGTTTTTGGATCTTTGGATAAGTGATACCCAACCTGTAGTAATTTAATACCAGAGTTGGAAAGATGCGCAAGTGGGAGAATTTATCAAACTTCAAATAACAGATCCACAGACTTCAGTGTTCATTTAACAGCGTGTTTCATTAGACAAAAAATACAGATAACGGTTACTTATTACTTTTTCTGTTGATTAACCCAAGTCATGTCATGATTAAGATACATTTCCAAAAAAACATTCCCTGGGTTAATTTCCCACTTCAAAAATTCATGTAAGCGGGAACTGGCATAAAGAAATTCATCTTAAAAAATTGAGATAAAAGTTTTATATAGAGATGTTGCAAAATTCTAACAGTGTTTAAATCACCTGGAAAAAATCTATTGATTTCTGTATTTTTCATAAGGATTAAGCGGAACACGAAAAAAAAAGGGGGGGGGGGGGGATGAGCAACCAAACTTTAGCTCCCTAAAACTGAAAAATAAATAAAAATATTAAAATGAATACAGAAAACAAACTAGAAGTTTTCTAGAGGCGCACAACATTTGGACACTACCAATAACCCAATACTTAAAGTGGTTGTACAAGAATGTGTAAAAAAAACGTAGCACACACTAACATATAAGGTGAAATGTACACCCAAAATATATCTCATATACAGTGCCAGTAAACTTTACATTGGTGTATTTGAACACTTTCATAATGCCCGTTTTGTATAAAAGTGCAATATAACTACACGTCTCTCAGTGAATAATAACTGAAATAACACCCTTACTTAACAAAACCATAAAATGCCCAAGTGTCTTCATGCAACAAATACAATGTCTACAAAATCTCTTATAGAGAGATCTTACAAAACTTTATGACCCATATGATATCCTTTTGACCTATGGAAAAAAAAACAAAAAAACACAACAACCTAGTGCAATAAATCCATCTATGAAATGGAAAAAATGAAGAAAATCCCACTTTAGGGACACTCACAAGATGATCTCCTCAACACTCAGGAGCGGGAGTAAACAGCACAGAGGAGAGGATTAAACCTTAAAAATAAGAAATTGCCTTGTTTAATTAAGTTCTGGAAGAGGGTATCCAGGTTAATATATAAAGTTACTGGATTGGAACTTGAGTTGAAACCAGAAGTCTTTTTATTGGACATGCTTCCTTCGACTCTAGTTTGGTATTTATGACACTTTATATTACATGTTACTAATACGGCAAAAAGGGTAATTGCTCAGAATTGGAAAAAGGAGGCCAGCCCTGCTTTTAATTTGGTGACTCACCAATTACAGGTTCTAGAATCCATGGAATCAGCTGCAAATAAAAGTTTTGAATCTGTGCTTAAACATACAAAAGTCTGGAGCCCTTGATTAACTACTGTAAAGATAGAAACTTGACAGTGTAATTTCCCTTATTTTCTTTTCTTCTTTTTCTGATGGTTTATGTTCAAAGTCAATACCCGCCACGCCAAGGGTCCTGTGTCCTGGTGAGTGTGGGCTGCAAACTCATTATCTTAAGGACTAAGTTTTTTTATATATATATACTTTGAACTCTCTCAAGTTACTCACACTTAATTATATTGTGAACACTGATGGATATTAGATTGGGGTACTGTGTTATTTGGTAGTGGGGGTTATTTTTTTATGTTTTTTTTATTATAATCTTGTTATGTAATACAATGTAATGATTCCTATCTTGAATCCTATTGTGTTTTTATGCAACTATGTTTCTGTATAATTGTTCTTACAGTGATTATTTGAATTGTCATCTGTACTTATTATTGTTATGTACTTATTATTTTTATGAATAACTCTTAGCTTCTGAACAATGTACTCTGTTTATACACATGTACAAAATCTAATTAATAAAAATGTATTTTGAAAAGAAAAAATAAAAGGAAGTTCTTACCTTTTTCCTGGTCCAATGTGCTGGAACAAACAAGTTACCTATGAATCTTCAGATCAACTAATTAGATTTAGGCGTATGTAAATCCAACATAAGTTATCATTACTTCAAAAGGAGGTGTTTGTGGAAAAGGTAAATCAAGAGCTACGCTTCCTGTTGATATATCACTTGGTCATTTAACTGAATCCATAGATTAAAAAATTATTTTATTTTTACAAAATTACATAAATATTTAACAAACAAAATAACAAAACCGCACAGATATGGATTTGATTAACACAACCAAGAATGTGAAAAAGATATTATATGTTCCAAGAAGTAATCTCATAAATTAATGCTTTCAGCTGTCTAGATTCATAAGTTACTGTATTCTTGCCAATGTGCATCCTTTCCTCTTCCAGTGGCTGCTCGATCATAGCTGGTATGTTTTTACCATATACTGGAGATGAAACAAAACATAAATTGTAAACATTTAAAAGGTGCTGTACCACATAGATTTTTTTTATTTGCACATTTTTAAGTATTTCTATCAGTGTAAAGTACTCATGAATGTTTGTTAAATTACCTTATTCTTGTTTTTAAATAAATTTGTCTTTCTTGTAATTTGCAGAACTATTCTCTTATTTGATTTTATTATATTTTTTCACTCAAGCTCCATCAGCCCTTGTGTGCCCTCCCATATCTGTCATGACAACAAGCACAGCTCAGAGCAGAAGGCTGCAAGGTCCTAAACTCTTTCCTCTCATCCAACACACAAGGCAGCCATTGCAACTCTTGATGGTATCTTGCGTAATGAGTGCAGTGGATTTCTACACTGTTACCAACAATGCCACCATTTTTCCTATTGTGCCAACATGTGCCCTGCTAAGCTACTGCTGCCATATGAAACTGTGTGTGTATGTGTATGTGGGTGCATGCAGCCACCCTAGCATTGCAGGGATTAAACAGGAGTCTCCAGTGCTATTCTCACACTTGTTGCATGCACATTGTCTGCAGCCAGGTTCCAACCCCCCTTTCATCTATTCATTTAAATATTGTAAACTAGTAATTGTTTGGGCAATCAAAGCTAGCAGGGACACAGTGATTGTCCAGTAGTGACAGTAAATAAATTTGTTTTTTAAACATTTGACCCCCTTCCTATACAGCAGACCTGGATTTGTCAAATAACTGACTGTCTTGGCATTGCTACCATTCATATAAGGCATAAAAATATACCATAAAATGCCTTTCCTCTGGCATATTACACCTCACCAGCATCACTCAAGTATAAATATCTATGTATATGATGTGAGGCTGATCACACAAATTTATCATAGCAGCCCCACTCTTTAGCCATCACTGGGAAAGCATTGTATATGGAGCTTGTTGTTTCACGTGCACTAGCACAGGATTACAGGGGTAAGAGTTCTCTTTGCAGTAATGTTACAGATAGAGGAGTGTTTTGGGTGACTGGCAGGACTCCGTTGCTATCTTTTCATTCATTTGTTACGGGATACAGAGAATTAGGACAAAAAATAAAAACCTAGATCAGTTTCTTCAGCTTCCTTTTACATGATGCAGCACTTATATGAAGCATTGCTAAGTTGAACAACACACTTAATAGGAAAGTACAATATCATAACAAGGGAGCTAAACAAGTAAAGGATTCTATTCTTTCTTCAGACTTTGACACAAAAAATCAATTTTCGTCTCTGAACCTATATTTAAAGGTATAGAAACACTCATAAAAAATAAAAAAACTATTACTGCATTAAAGTCTTAAAAAACATTTTTTTAAATTATTTTTTATATACACTTTGTCTTGTGACCTGGAGTACATAGGTGTCAAACATCAATATGTTTATTGCTTTATGGTATACCTTATATAGTTTATGTTTAGTAATTATCACTTACTTTTATTAGTGTAACAGTGTTTTAACAAGTTCTAATGCTAGAAATGATATGGCAGTACGAATCAGTGTAAATGTAACTTACTTTCACAGTGTTCCAAAAACTGAATGCATTCATTGATGACGGCATCTCGTAGCATTAACATGTGCTTTGACATGTTTTCAAGCAAAGAGAGGAAGCATCGCTTTGCGTAATACCATGTGTCTGTTCCAAGCTGCGAACCATATGTTATAATGTCAATAATACATTCAAATATTGCAATTGAACATTTATTTTACCCACTCAAATTTTAATTATTATCAGCTTAAAGCTGCATTGAGAAGCAACTGAAGAAATAGGAGGAGGAGGAAGTGATTGATTAAACTTACAAAACAAAGAGAATTTGCAAACAAGGGGGGTCAAGTAAAAGATAACTGTAGCAAAAAATTACCTTATGTTTAATTAAAAGATTGTATCAAGTGTAGATGATTTCTAAAGAAATTCTGTAATGAAAGAATACAAATTAAGTGCCTTATTAAGCCTTCTTTAAACCATATGGTTCTCCCAAGGGCAGACATCTTGTTTAGAATCTTGGTTCAGATGAACAAAGATCTAACCCATGTGACCAAAGATTCTAAACAAAAAGTCTGTCTCTTGGTGGTGCTACATAGAGTAAAGATGGCTCAATAAGGTACTTTATTTGTATTCTTTCATTAATGCATTTTGATATAACATGCCTACACTTGATGCCATCAGTAAATTAAACAGAACTTTATTTTTTGCTACAGTTGTCCTTTAACTGCAAAATAAAAACTTCAATGCCCCTCTCCCCCATCTATCTGCTGATATCCCTCACTCGGTCCCTGTCCCCATAAATCTAAAAAAGGAATGACAGGCAATGAAGGCTGCAAATGTAATATAGAAGCAAACACTTGTACTATACAAGGCTTATATGGTAACATCACCACTGTGGGCACTTCAAGACTGAGAATATGTGAGTAAATGGTCAGAGCTAATACCTGCTTTATCGATTATGCCAAGGCGGAATCTATACTTGAAACCATTGCTTTACATAAAAAAAAGGTTAAAAGGACTTAATAGTTTAAAAAAAGTCACATTAAGTACATGGTAATGTTTCAATGCTTTGTGTGCAATGCTTTTTTCATAACTTGAGAATAAATTTCTGCCGGAGTTAATTTGTACATTCTTTATTCTCTGTTTACCACCAAGGAACTGCAAAATAAATTATTCTATTACTTGCCTTTTTATTATACGGCTCCAAGCTTTTGATAACTCGTGAAATGCCAAACTCATAATTGCCTTTAGCACAGTAAAGAGTTCTGTTGAAAAACAGGAAAAGCGAAAACATAAATAAAACATCAGTATATGTTCTTAAAATATCAAGGAAGTTGAAACCAAGTTTACTGTCATACTTTTTACTGTGTTTTGAAATGTAAATAACGAAGACTTTACTGAAAAACTACGTACAGCAGATGATGTATCTGGTTTTCATCTGTATTCTGTAATAGATAGTTAAACTTACCCAATCACTAAATTGACTATACAAAGGTGATAGATTTTTTTCTCCGGGTAATCATATGCGATCTGTTCTTCTTCTTTCTCAATCTTCCTCATCAGTTCTTCTGCCTGAGCAGAAAATGAGGATGGAAGATATTGTACACACATTAGGAACATGCATCCCTCACAAACATAGATATAAATGTTTTTGGTCCTCTGACTACAGAGATGAAGACTCCGTTTTAAAAAACAATTTTGTAGGTTTGAGGAACATCCCGAATAATATGAAGTCTCTTTTGTGTGCCAGGGGGGTGGGCAGTGAAATCATGGAACTCAATGGGTTGTGGTTTTTTTTTTTTTTTTTTACAGGTTTTTAGGGCAATTTCAAGTCATCCTCCCCTACCTGGCCAAGGTAGAGGTGGTGGGAAGGAAGGGCATTTTGCCAGCCCCTGGCATGGGGGAGGGTCATTTTTATATTAAAGCGGGACTTAGGGCATAGCACCAGCGCCAAGTCTTGGGCAGGGGTGTCATTTGTTTTATTTAAGATCCGTGCGGGGGGTCATAATTTTGGTAATGTAGGGCCCATGGTCACAGCCTGTTGTCCCAGGGGACCTTTAAAAAAAAACAAAAAAAAAATACTACATTTAGTGACTGCAGACATGTCGCCACGCATTGTAACACAGTATTGTTGGGGTACTAAAACTTTAACTTTTGACAACCTTAACAACTGGCATAGAATCCAAGCCAATGTCTCCTTACAGCCCCCAATTGCCTACCTTTGCTGGCTCAAAAGAGGGGTTTTCTGGTGGGAGGCAAATCTTTATTATCCATTAATAAGAAGAATTATGTTACCATGGTAGTAGCAGCTAACAGACCAGCATGTGCCTGCACAACTTGAGAACCTTAGTTTATAATAGCTACTACAATTTCCAAGAAGTTCAGCTAGCAATGTGGCTGGCTGAAAAACATTGTAGACTTGGCTCTGAATTGGAGATTTTTTCCAACTTGGCTACTTTGGCCTTAAGTTCGAAATTCCCTCTCTTCTTGCTGCTACATTGGGCATGTTTGAATTTCCAGGGGGGAGGCAAGTGCCATCTCTTGCACCCCTCCTTCAGACCCCATGTCTGGACACTTTTTACAACAATTTTATTTACTGGAATATTACTGCAGCTGGTCCTGTATTCATTCATCTTCATCTGTTGCACCATGCTCTGATATAGCTTCACTGCGCATGTGCTAATCTAATATCGGTCTCGAGAAAATGGCAGCTTCCTCCAAATGCAGATAGCGCTGCTGAAGAGTGATAGAGGCTAACTTTTTATATGCATGTATTATAAAAGATATGAACGACAGAAAAAAGGGAAACTGTATACGGGTCTCACTGCAGACTCGGCAAGATAATTAATGGTTGTACGGCTGTTTGCTGTTAACACTCAGACGCTGGGCAACCTCAGCCCATAAACATATAACTCAAAAAGAAGAACGGATTGCGGAGTGACCAGACCAGATGATTCCCAATGAGTGTAATTTATTGTGAAGTAAATGATGGCTTGCACAGTCCTGGAAACACAGCACACAGGAAAAAATCCGCCTTACGCGTTTTGTGCCTATCGGCACTTAATCATACCTTTCTGATTTTTATGTATTATTAAGATAGTCATGACTGTTCTAGTGCAAACAGCCCATTCAGTAGGTGGTGGTAGGCGTGTCACAGATTTGGCGTACGAGCATTCATAATATATTTGTTTGCCCAATACTGGTACTTTATCTGGCTTTCTTCCTTAGGTAGTAACGCCACCATAGAAAGTCACAATGGACCGATGTGTGCAGATTATTTTAAAGAGCTAGAATCTGACATTTTACACATTCAAAAAGAAGAACGGATTGCGGAGTGACCAGACCAGATGATTCCCAATGAGTGTAATTTATTGTGAAGTAAATGATGGCTTGCACAGTCCTGGAAACACAGCACACAGGAAAAAATCCGCCTTACGCGTTTTGTGCCTATCGGCACTTAATCATACCTTTCTGATTTTTATGTATTATTAAGATAGTCATGACTGTTCTAGTGCAAACAGCCCATTCAGTAGGTGGTGGTAGGCGTGTCACAGATTTGGCGTACGAGCATTCATAATATATTTGTTTGCCCAATACTGGTACTTTATCTGGCTTTCTTCTTTAGGTAGTAACGCCACCATAGAAAGTCACAATGGACCGATGTGTGCAGATTATTTTAAAGAGCTAGAATCTGACATTTTACACATTCAAATGAATTCCCTTATTCCAGTTTTTTTCTCTCCGACATTTTCAAGAGTAAATTATACATAGCATTTTTAATAAAATATAAACCTTCCCAATGACCAACAATGAGGTTGTAGGGAAATGCGTCTCTTCATACCATACAAGTTGGCCTGATGACTCATTGGCCCCAGTGTCAACAGTTCAGGAGCCAGACATGTCACCATTTTGTATTTTTAAATAATGCTGCTTTTTTTAAAGTATGCATAGTTTTGAGGATCACGTACCTCTTCATTTTGATTTGTCATGATGTACGAAACACAAAGATTGGCCAGGACAATGGCACTAACATTCAAAATCTAAAAGAGAGGGGGAGAGATTAGGATTATTTTCAATTAGTTAAAGGGACTGTATCATGTAAACATTGGTACCACTGTCAATGTAGAGAATACAAAATGATTGAAAATGATCTATACATTGTGTTAGCAAAACTGCAAGCAAATGCCTAAATTGGGAGAAAAGTGTGTCTGTGAAGCCTCCTGTTTATGACATCCTCTTTGACTTAATATGCATATGAACTGGTTTTCGATGGGAAATGTGTAATTGCTAAGTATATATAATTTTCAATATTTTTTTTTTGCTCAACATACACAGTAAAAACAATGTTTAGGTTATACAGTCCATTTAAAGCAATAAAATACATTCTGTTTGTAAAATAAAGAACAAAAAAAAAAAAAACCATACGGACACATTTCTATTTTCTTATATTAAACAACGGGTAAACATTGGAAGCATGCAGGTAGTAACTATTTCCAGCTTGCTTTGTGTTTCTCTTTGGCTCAATAACAAACGGATGACTGATAATGAAGTACACTGCAACACAAGGCGGTTTTGTAGGCTGTGTTGATTATATCATGTTTTTTAAATAAAAAAATAAGGTACACAGAATACATTTCATGTAAAAAAAAAAAAAAGAAAAATAATAGCAATGCAAAGGGTGCAGGTCAAGAGAGCAAAGATTAGTACAGCTCATTGAGAATAGAAATGAAGGTTCAAAAAGCAATGATAAACCTCTATGTGGCAGAGAATCACAATGCAAAGTGAGAGCTCACTGCCACTTAAAAGGACGCTCCCATCAAAAAATAAAAAGGTTTTATTTTTTTTGTTTTGTTGATTTCAGATATGTCCTTTGTTTTTGTTATGTGACTGTATTTAATAAAATAATATGTAACTAAACAAGTGTGACTGGGCATCGCCATTTTTAAAAAATATAGTGTTTTTGGGTGCCACCCCCTAGAGACTTTACAGCACAAATTTCTTACTTTGGGTCTGGGGACACAGAATGCAGTCTATAAGTCAGAATTCTGATCATAGACGTGCATTGAATGGGAGGGTGATGTAACTATTACATCACAAGGGCGCAGAGTTATGATCCTGTTTGATCAGGTTAATCTCCTCTCTTTGTGTTGGAAGGGAGGTAAAAAAAAAAGTTGTACACCGCCACCTAGTCCTGCCCATTATGATACACAGGAGCCAGTAAAAGAGCAGGGGGTATATTATGACATTATCATGCAGCTGAAAAGTTAGACTGGCTGGAATATTTTCTACGATGTTGGAACATATTCACAAAATGGAGCCAGGACATAAACACCTAATTTTATTGTTCCTTTTATATGCAATTAATTCAATCATATATATATATATATATATATATAAAAACAGTGGCATATGATTTATATATGTGTTTGTTTTAAATTACTAGGTTACCTAGTTAAATCTTATGTAAGAGGTAGTGTCCATTTAACTTGCATATCAAAGGCAAAATGTTAAATTGACAAATGATTACAGGGCCTTTAAATCCCGTGTGTTTAAGTGCTTAATGTATTTTGCATTAACAACACAATGAAAGAAGCTAATACACTTACATGTAACATGTTACTTTAACACTAATGTAACCATTAAACTCTAATTATTTTCTTTTATAGTATATTATTATCTCCGACTGTAAAATTAATCTGATATTGAAGCTGCAGACTTTGTGTGACCAATATAAATAAATGACAATAATAATCACATAGAAATTTTACATGATATGTTTAATATTGCCTCTGCTACCCACTGGATTTCAGGTGGTGTATACCTCATATAAATTCTACTCCAGTGTTCCCACAAAGCAATAAGTGAGAGATCCATCAGTGAAATAGTTTAAAGAGACTCTGACACCTAAACATTCTATATACTGTGAACATAAAGAATAAAAAAATATCTTTACAATGTATTAGCAGAATTGCAAGCAAATGCATGAATTAACCCCTTCCCGGATCTAGGACATACTATGCCGTCCTGATTTTCAGTGCCTAAAAAAAAAATACCCGGCATAGTACATCAGTGTTAAACAGCTCATCGCGGCTCCCTGTGAATGAGCTGTGCTTGGATCCCGCTGCAGGGACTTACAGCGGGATCCCACCTGTCAGATGAGCCCACTTTGAGTGGCCTTAGTCTGACAGGGAAAATGTAGCCGGTGCTCAAGGCAAGCAACAGCTATATTTCACTAAATCGGAAGTTTGGGCACGCCTCCGTGATGTCACACGTGACATCCGGAGGTCTTGCGATCTTTTGGCAGGGACCCACAGGGTCTATGATCGGGTCTTTGCCATATTGTTCTTGGCTACCGATCACATTGTGAGCGGTGGCCAGGAACAAAACGTGACATTTTGGTGCTTGCATCGTCTGGGACACAAGCACCATGTGTCACAAAGGGGTTAAGAGAAAATGATTTTCAGAGGTAGCCAGAGGTAGAGCTCAGTGGGACAGTGGGACTCAGGACCACAATCCCACGGTCCTGTTAACCTTCTCCAGTGTCCCAGACACCAGAGAATGCTTATTGCTCATGTGCAGCATTGTGGGCATGCGCAGTAGCGATCCTGGCTTCAGATGGCAGTATCTAAATTGGGTGACAGTGTTACTACACATGAGCGTTAGCACTGACAACCACTCTCCAGACTCCGCCCCCTGTATCCCACCCCTCCCCAGACTCCGCCCCCTGTATCCCACCCCTCCCCAGACTCCAGCCCCTTGTATCCCACCCCTCCCCAGACTCCAGCCCTTAGTTGGGAGGTATGCAATCTATAGATTATGTTTTAATTATCTACATTCGCAGTATAAACAATGATTAGGTGACATAGTCCATAAACAAATACCGATGTCTGGAATCTGCGAAGCTGATGTCAGAGGTGTTCCAAATAGATAGATGGACTAAATCTTATCCACAACGGAGACTGGCAGACTATAATAATGTATAGAAATAATCACGTTTTAAAAAAGTCGTAACTAAGAGGAGGAAACAGAGTAATCGCCTCAGTAATAGCAAATGGAGTTAATAACTTATCTTTTGGAAAAGCCCTTCCCTATTATTCATAGTGGTGCTAGCAATTTGCTATTATGTGTTTACATCTCATGATGTTTTACCATCATTTTCAAAATTAAATATTTATGATAAAACTCTGAAACTGGCAATGATTACCTTCGGTTATAATTATTTCTAGTAACGTTTCTTTTAGATCTTAAATTTACTTTTTAGGGATTCTAAATTTGTGTGAAAACCCATTACAACAGTTACGTTTTGCTTTTTTTTCCTTCAGTCATTTGATTTTCATTAAGTATGAGGAGATTCATAAATTCACAACTCGTAAAACTGTGGTCAACATGCATGGTTTTCTATGTAAAGTTTAGCCATAAAGATATGTTTTGGCATTTATTTTGTTCTGTTTATAGTCTTATTTAAGAAGTAGTGATGCACAATAAGTTACCTGACAACCAAGCTAAGGAGATAAAGTGAAATAACGGATACAAATGGAAGTCATGCATAGTATTTTTAGTCAAAGACACCAATGTATGGGATCTTGCAGGTTTTACTAATAGATGGATTCAAGTCGTGAGTAGAAATGAATGCAGGCCAGAATAGACGTTCAAGCACAACAGCTAGTATTGAAGGGCTGAGAGAAACCATAATTCACTGGACAGACAGGAAAGCACTGTGAATTTTTCAAAATACAATATAAAACCAACTCCATGCAATACTAAAGAAAGAAATATGGTTAAACTATCAGTTTACCGAAACTTTTCTCTTGCAAAGACATTCCTCAATGTTACACTGTCCCAGCTATGCACACAGGAAAAATCAAGATTCGGTTGTTAGAACTATGTAACCAGTTATATTTATTGTGGTCACTTTGTTGTGGATATATTGATCCAGTCATATCTGGAAGTTTTCTGAGGTAAAATATTTGGATTAATCAGCAAAACAAATAATAATTCTGTGTACATAATATGGTGACTGCTCCAAATCTAGTTTTTTTTTCAAAGAATTGCCAACAGTTTTTATGGATTAATATGAATCTGAAAGAATTTTCAGTACACCTTCAAGAAACTAACCTAAGTAACAATTAGTACACTCAATATGAAACAAATTACAAAAGGGACCATATGCAACATACAGATTTAACCCCTTAGTGACAAGACATTTTTACCTTGACTTTCCCTTGCCTGTTTTGACATTTCTGGGGTGTTTGTGTTTAGCTGCAATTTTATTCTTTCTCACATACTGTACCCACACAAATTATATGTTGTTTTTATCGTAATAAGTAGGGTTTTCTTTATATACCATTATGTTCATCATATCTTATAATTTACTAAAAAAAAAAAAAAAAATCATAAAATTTGAAAACATTTAAAAAAAATGTTTAAATAGTCTAAATAGTTTCTAAATGTTGTCCTGAGTTCAGAAATATGCATGGTTCCATATTTTTCTGTATTTTTTTTGTGAGTTATGGGGCAAAAACCAAAAATAGTTCTTTTTTCCTATATTGAACTTTTGACCCCAACCGGAATCCTAAGTTTAACCCCCAACTCTAACCCTTAATATATTTTAATTTTAACCCTATCCCTTATGCTAAAAAATATTTAATTTTAACCCTATAGGCTAATCTAACATAATATTAGTTTTAAGCTAAGTAAATCTTTTTTTTTTTTTTAACATTGATCTACTGCTTGGTTGCCTCTAGGGGCAGTCAAGCAGCATATTCAGAGCTTCGGCAGTGAATTTACTTTCACTTCCGAAGCTCTGACCACCAGAGGGCATAGCCATGCTGCTCCGTCAATATGGCTCCCACGGTCCGTGGGGCTATCGTGGGTGCCCCAGATTGGAAATTTCGGTGCTGGCTATTGCCTCCACATCGTTGATCGTGCAAACCGCTTGATTCCCCGCAGGACGTGCCAAGCATGTCCATTGTCGGGAACAGAGTTCCCGGCAGGACGTGCCTGACACGTCCACTGTCGCGAAGGTGTTAATTAGGCAGAAGGCCATTTTTCCATGATTAAAAACACCTTCCGAATCCTACTCCTAGTGTACGCCAAACAAAAGATCTTTGATCTCTGTTTGGAAGACATTGGCTCAATTGTACTAAAGGGGCATAAATATTGGGGACATTTTGATACATTAGGTCCACCTAAAACAAATCTAAAACGAGTTGGGATCAGATAGGTCATTTATACAAAATAAAGGTTTGGTAGCTATAACATTGGTATAAAAATTGGCAGTGCTTATTTTTTTTTTTTATTGCATTGCCCTTTCAAAACACACGCTGTAATATGTACAGCAGCGAAAATCATATATCAAACACTTTTAATCAAAGCGCAATGGTAACAAAAAAGACAAGGTCTGTGGAAGTGCTTGGTGGTTTGGGAAAGGGGGAGAGATGGAAAAAAGTAGTCAGAAACAACCATGGCAACTTAGCTGAAATAAATATCTGAATAGACTCTGCAGTGCATTTTGCGCTCATGGTTGGCAAGGAATGAATGCAGTTCATGTTAGAAGGCCTTCATTAACCCAGCTTGCCCAACTATTGGCATTTCAGCTGATTTTAATCCGAGCGCTTCATGGACAATTCCACCCCATTTAATAGTATATTATTATGCAGTAACGCTGCTATCAAGAAAAAAAAATCTATAAGAAATTCACTCACGTTATCATAGTGCTTTTTTACAATTGGTTCATAGAATCCAATGGCCTCTTTGTATTTATTTTCCTGCATGAACAGGACGTGCGCCACATTCAGTTTCCAAACATCATGCTCATTGCAAAACTCCACGGATTTACGGAAGATTTTTTCCACCATTTGGTAGTTCTCCATATTCCAATAGATTTTCGCCTGGGCCATCAAAACGGGGATGTACCTGATAATGTACAACACAACGTGTCAATAATACAGATAAAAAGGACTGATCATTAAAGGACAACTAAACTGTTTTTTAACGCTTGCTTCTATTGTGGAATCAAGGGTTAAAAAATATGTCCTGCTGGTCTGGAGTAAACCTGAAGTGTGTCATAACAGATACATGCAATTTTTCTCTCTCCTGTGTCTCACAGCTGAGACACAGCAGTTCCAGGCTTATGTGCTGCTCTGTCTGGTCAAGGTCTGCGGAATGCAGGGGTCTCTCATTTGTGCATGAGATCAACAGCCTTAACTAGGTCCCCCATGCTAATCCCATGCAAAAACAAGGGTCTCTCTGTGCCAACATAGAGAGCCAGTTGCAGACCAAACGGCTGCCTGCTTCCCATGGTCAGAGGATAAACTAGCGGGTACTATCAGTTTACCCAAAAAATACCTATTTACCTAGATCCAACAGCTTGCTGCCACTAATGTATAATAGATTACAGAAATGATGTGTCATCGATCTGCTCATGTAATGTGTAGCAGATAGACAAACAAAAAAGAAAATGCGTGTGTAATAAATCAATATACATTGAACTTCGAGGTTTGACCAGCTTAATAAAGCTTGGTGTTTATAAAACTGAAAAGTATCGAAAATATATTTATTTTCACACATGAAATGTGGGCTCCTGTCAGGATTGTTGCCAGCAGGCGGTGAGGCCTGCCTCCAAAAATGTATTTTGAAGGTAGGAAAGAAATCTTTTCTGTTTTGATTCAGTATTGATGGAGAATTGCTTCCACAAACTGACAGGTGTTAAAATAGGAAGTACATGGGAAATGGAAAAAGGAATAATTATCTTAGTCCATTCTAAACGTTATATTAAAACATTCCTGTTTAATTGCCTTTATTATTATTTGATTATACAAATAATAAAAATCAGGTTGTTACGCTTACTTTTCCAGGGCTTCATCATATTCAGTTACAGCTTTCTTAACAGAATCATCATCTCTGTTATGTCTTGCTTCTTGTACCTAGAAGAGACAGTACCAGTAACAGTGTAAGGATAATCTTGCTCAAACAGATTGTGAGTTTGGATTCCATAAAGTCAACACAATAAATGCTACATTTTCATAGTGATTAGTGTTCAAGTACAATGTGTTTAACAAGGAAGAATTATACCAAAAAAAGAATAGAGCTGCACTAATTAGTCATGAGGTAACAGTGAAAGATAGTATAGCAACTGAGGATGCAAATGGTATCTAGTCCATCAAGTTCAATCTTTCACACACTGCATATTGAGTGAAGGACTGTTGGGTAACATGGATGAATTGAGAGCTCGGATACATCGTGGTAAAAAACTCTTGCAGAAAACCTCAGACTTGTGGAGATTGAATAAAAGTTACGCCAACATAAAGAAATATGGGAGACACATGTTGGAGCAGGCAGCACAGAAGCAGAATAATAAAATAAGCATGGGTCATGTCGCATCTCCAGGAAACAAGCAGCTGTCCCATCCTCTCACAAGAAGCAAGGACATGCAGCTGTCTGATCTGTCAAATGTAGCCCTCCAAGAAGAAGAAAATGATGTAGTAAAGGTTTAGTATCTGTGTAATCAAAATGAAAACAACTGAAAGTTTCCTTGCATTAAGGAAAATAGCACTAGTTGATATACAACCAAACTGAAGTTTCAGTATTCGTTCATGTCTATATTAACACTGCCAATTGTCAAGTTTGGATTCTGAACTTCTATTCAGGTGCATTCAAATACACTTGATGTATCATTTAGAAGATTATCCTCATTTAACCTGTAAAACGAATTCTTACATGATATCTACATACAGGAACTTAAAGTGTAGTTCTATCTACAGTGAATCGGAATGAGTTAGAACGAAAGATCAGCAAATAAAATGCCAGACGAGTAAGACCTAATCAGAATGTGACACAATGTTAGTATGTGTCAATGACACAGAAGAGGAGAATAGAAAGGTTTGGAGGAAAAGGCTACGTTGGGAAGGAAAATACTTTAATAATTGTTAATTAAGGTCCATCAATACCCATCGGCAGACATTTACAATATAAACAGCACGAAGTATTGTGGAAAAAGTAACACGTACCTGTTTTGTTAATTTTCTCAATTGTTCTGTAAGCATCCCAGCTAGTTCATCGAGTTTAAGAAAAGCCTACAGAGGATAAGGTGAAGATCAAGGTAAGAAAAATGGCTTGAACATTGATAAAATGAGATTATTTAGTAACTTTCTGCTATTAGGTGATGTTCTGACAATATGTCCTTACCCTCACTGTAATCCTAACCCCCTTGCAGTCTAATTGCTCATATTTCATACCGTTGGAGGTGGGCAGCATCATGGGAAGTGTAGTTGTCATGATCTCAGACAGTATTTCCTCCCAGCTGTCAAATCTGTGATCGTGCACAAGCGCAATTCACTCGATGGCAATACCTGCATTCCCGGACATATTGCCAGAACAGGTGACACTTCCGAGCCATAGTTACCATGAGGAAGTTGAAATATGTAAGCATGCTGGATCTTTATTTAGGATATTGCAGAATAAACCTAGGGTTTTAGGAATGAGAGAGAGAATTGCAGGGAATTGACCCGGGACTTTCATGATAAAGGCCAAAGTAGCCGAGTTGGAATGCAGCTAATTTGGAGAACTTTCCCAACTTGGCTACTTTGGTCTTATGTTTAAAATTCCCTTGCCAATTTCTTGTAATTCTCTCTTTCATGAATAAAGCCCATAGCAAAAACAAGGAACTACAGTTTCTTAGATGACTGAAATTTTATTTCTTGCTTTAACATTCTGATAGACTCCATGGGCGTTGCCAGGTCTCCAATAGATCTATGGCAAGAGCCCATGACAGATTTGATAGAAGTAAAGAAGCTCACATGCTTGGACCTGGATATAAAGTATATTTGTGAAGCCAATGAGCAATAGGTATATATAATATAAGCAATAAATATATATATATATAAATAGATTTATATGATGTCAATGGGGTGATATGTAAGGTGAGTGGGGTGATAAGCTGGATGGAGGAGGTAAGATGGAGGGAGAGGGTGAGATGCGTGATATGATAAGGGTGGGGGTGAGATGAAGAGTGAGAGGGGTGATATTCTAGATATAGAGGGTGATATATAGGGCGAGTGAGGTGATATTCTAGATATAGAGGGTGATATATAGGGCGAGTGAGGTGATAAGCTGGATGGAGGAGGTAAGATGGAGGGAGAGAATGAAATGGAGGGTGAGATGCGTGATAAGATAAGGGTGGGGGTGAGATTGAGGGCGAGACGGGTGATATTCTGGATAGAGGGAGTGAAATAGAGTGTAAGTGGGGTGATAAGCTGGATGGAGGGAGAGGGTGAGATGGAGGGTGAGATGCGTGATATGATAAGGTGGGGGGTGAGATGGAGGGTGAGACGGGTGATATTCTGGAGGGAGAGGGGTGATAAGATGGAGGAAGAGGGTGAGTGTGGTGATAAGAGCAGATTGCACAGACCCTACGCTGCTTCACCTCCTGCTGGAACATAGAGAGGCAGGGTAGGGGGCTCTGCTCTATCCTGCCTCTTATCCACTCTGGGCTAATCATGTGACAAGCCCCGTTAGCCCCCCTCCCTAGCGACGCCACTGGCTCTTTCAATGTTTCAAATACTTACCTCGTCCGGTGCTGTCTGGCATGTTATCATGGCATCCAGAAAATCATACAAGTACTGAAATACATTAAGAAGAAACATTTCACAGATACTGTTAAACAATATTATACTTTCTTTCAAAAATAGACTTCAAGATTTTAAAAACATCTTCTAAAACAAAAAAAATAGATATGCTAAAGGACACTTCAGGAATCATATAAGGTTTCATGCATCTGGTAGTATCTAACCTTTGCATTGCACAATTTTTGCTTGTATACTGAAGGAATCACTTTCAAAGTTTCCTGTTTTAATTCTCCTCCTGTTTTTTTTTACACTTTCATGGAAGTGCAGGAAAGTTGTGAGCATATGCAAAAACTAGATTATTTAGAAGCTGGTCAATGCCCCCTTGTTGTTTTGGATACCAGCATCATTTCACAGTAGGGTCAACTTATCAACTTGTACTGGTTTTTCTAGATTTACCTTGAGTTTCAATAGTATTTTTTCTGTCAATGGCAAATATAGGAAAATCGGAATGCATTCAGGCAGATAAGGGAAACAAAACATTCCCTCTCTCAAATCACTTCTGTCCTCCAAGTCTTATATTCAGAAATCAAGTAGCTCTTTCAGGAATCGCTTGACATTTTCTGAATGGATTTTTAACCCAATATATTTTTGTGGCCAAGTAAGACAACCTCATTCATGTACCTAAAAACACTTACTGGAGTGAGGAATTTGTAGGTCAGATGAGCATTTTCAGCTAGCACGTCTGCTGCAAGATCAAAATACTGTGTAGGAAATATTTGAAAAGATCAGAATGCTGTTACAGATGTCGTTTCTCAGAACAATAACCAGAAGGATACAAACTGTATACATATATTATTAAACAAGGGCTACAATGCATCATAATGGATTTGTTTTGCTAATGTCCATGTGGGATGTCTGGCTTGACAGGGCCTTCTCTAACCTGCTACTGCAAACCAGTACTCTCTTAAATGGTTCAGGAGAAAAAATGTGAACTTCCAACCATTCAAAACAGTATATACTTACTACAATAAAATATACTGTATCAATGTGTGATGTTATAACACGCTAAATGTGCTCGCATCAAGTCTATCGTAAATAAAGGGTATGTGACATCTACCTGTTTTATTCAAAATAGTATGAAAAAAAAATATGGGCAACATTTTTTTAAAGTCTCAACTAAGACAATTGAATTGAATTGTACCTCATATTTGCAATACAATAGTAAGAGATTGCCAAATGTTTCTGGGGGGAAGGGGTTTTGCTGCAACAGGAACTGTAATTTCTCAAACCCTTCAGTAGGTTTGGCGTCCATGTTCATCAAAGCTTGATTATGAAGCGTAACTGGATCAAGTTCCTATAGATGAATAAATCAGTTGACAAATGGCATAACAAGATACATAACAGAAGGGATGCATTTATATAGGAATTGTCCAAAATATTAGATAGTCACATATTTTAAAGAACCACAATTTGGGACCTGGACCCTATCATATTTATGTAAAAAAAACATTTTTTGCAGGCATGAAGGAAACCAGACCAAATTTATTGATGGCCCTAATTTGAGCCACCAGTTTAATACTTTTATGTGGAATATTTACAGAAAAAGACCATAGTCATTGGCAGCCTTTAAATTAACCAATTTAACCATAAAGGAGAATAATATACGAAACATAAAAAAAACCCTCCATAGCTCTGATTTACAGACAATAAAACCAAAAGCAAACATGCACCAGGGGCCTATAATACATATGTATGAGAATTTCAATATGTCAAATAAACCTGTTAGATCTAATTTGTGGGTAAGCAATTCACATACTGTGAGCCTTTCTGGGCAATTAGAGCCATTGTGACATTGGTTGGTAGTTGTGGTGTTACAACAATATCCATATTGAAATGAAAGTTTAGTAAAGTGTCAATTTGTACATATTAACGTGAGCAGTGCCCTAGCTATTTTATAATGATAAACAACTTGTTATTTGAAGAAAAAACATTTGGTTTTTTTGAGGTAGCAGCGAGTGATAAGCTTTTGGTAAATGTTGTCTACTGTTGTTCAACCCCTTCCCGCTAGTAGGACTTTCTATGCCATCCTACTTTTTAGTGCCGGGACTTGCAGCGGGGGTTTTCACTGTCAGATGAGACCATTTTGAGTGGCCTCCGTCTCACACAGATAATGTAGCTGACACTCAAACGTCTGACATGTAAAAAGTAATGACGCTCAAGGTGAGCATCGACTACATTTCACTGAAGTGGTGCCTGCCTGAATTTCTGTGGCGTTGCAAAGTATCGCGGCTTTTCGTCAGGGACACACGGGGTCTGTAGAGACCATAAATGGGTCTCTGCCTATGTCTCCCTGGCACCCGATCACGGGGCCAGGTGGACAATGACGCTGGTTTGGCAATTTGGTCGTTAAGGACCAAAGCGCCATCCAGCGCGAATGGTTTAAGGAAATATCCACTTACCCCTTATAAGAGCAAGCTGTTGTGTAAATCTACATATAAAAAAAGCATAGCAAAGACTCAGGGTTATTCAATAAAAAGGGAGTTGAGGGCTTGAGGTAAACATTTCATCTCACCAGTTTAGATATAAATTGTGGTGGGTTTGCTTAGTGGGGGAAACTCACCAGGTTTGCCACCCTGCTATTTTATAATGATAAACAACTTGTTATTTGCACAATGTATTGTTAAATTGGTGAGAAGAAATTTTCATCTCACCTCAATTCACCTATTAGTGAATAACCTGCTCAGAGACTATAAAATGATCTACTACCAATGCAGTAGTGTGCCAATAATTTAAAAATTAGAGATGATGTCAAATCCATAGCTATATCTTATTAATTATAAGCAATGTGGACGGTCAATTCAGATTTTCATACCGGGAAACCAGTAGAGTACAGACATCTTACCTCTTCAGATCTTGGTGGCATGTCTGTCAGCGCCTCTTGTGCAGCATCATCTAAAAAACACAAAGGCTAGTCATTAAGTGGCTAAACATGAATCACATACACAATGCAACTCTGTGTAACTCTGTGCAACTCTGTGTATATGTATTGTGAGAACAGCATTGCAAATTAGCTTTTTGCAGTGAAGTTTGGCAAGGGAAGTGTAAACTGCTGGCTCTAGAGTCAACGTCAGCACACTCCTCTATGCAAAGCATTAAAGGACAACTGTAGGCAAAAAAAAGGTTTTTTCAAGTGTTGATGGTGTGTATGGCGGTCCTTTAATGAAAGAATACAAATACACCACCTTATTGAGACTCGTTGCTTCATATAGCTCTATGAGAGAGCAGACATGTTCTATAGAATCTTGGGTCAGATCTGCCTTAACCTTCATGCAAATGTATGAAGATCTGCCCAAGATTTTAATGAATATGTCTGCCCCCTGCTAGAGCTATATGAAGCAAAGAGGGCTCAATAAAGTACGTTATTTGTATTCTTTCATTAAAGTATTTCTATGTAAAATACCTACACTTGATGGGATCTTTCAACTAAATACAAGTTCATTTGTTGGTACAGTTGCCCTGGAGTGAATAGGGTATTTAACATACATTCATTTTGTTTTAAATTAATGTGGTGGGCTTAGTTACCAGTTATAATTTATGTTCTGAGGGACAAAATGCATCAAAACTCTATTATTAAATAGGGTCACATTGTGCACCTGATCTGTGGAGGTGCTTGTTCTAGAAATCAGTTATATAATAACCTAATAAGTTAGTGATAATACGTCAATTCCCAATGTAGCTTAGTTGGAAAAATTATTCCAACTCAGCTACCTTAAGTTTGAAATTCCGTCTCAGTTCCCGGCAAGTCTCGCTTAATTAAGTAGAACCAGATTTTATTAGTTGCAAGCAGAGGCGTTGCTAGGTTTCCAAAAGATCTGGGGCTATAGCCCATAAGACTTTTTTAGTTTTTTATATGGAACCATACGGGCACTTACCAATATATGCTTACCGCTCTGAGCTTCATGCCAGTTTTGTAATTTAGGAGCCTTCACAGGGCCGGTCCTTCAATGGGGCAGCTGCCGCAGGCGGCACCCTGGCAGGGGCGGCACTTTGCTGCTCTATGCAGCAGTCTTTTTTTTTTCTTGTGTCCAGGGGAGCTTGATTGAAGGAGGTCTCAGCCAATCAGGTGAGACTTCTCAACTCTCCTGATCGGCTGAGAGTTCCGAAGCCTCCCATGATTGGCTGAGACCTCCTTCACACTGAGCTCAAAGCAAAGAGATGCCTGCAGCAGGTAAGTTAAAAACTGACAGTGTGTGAATGATTGTGTGTATGTCAGTGTGAGTATGTGCATGTTAGTGTGAGTATCTGCATGTCAGTGTGAGTGAGAGTGTGTGCATGTCAGTGTGAGTGAGTGTGTGCATGTCAGTGTGAGTGAGTGTGTGCATGTCAGTGTGAGTATGTGCATGTCAGTGTGAGTGAGTGTGTGCATGTCAGTGTGAGTGAGAGTGTGTGCATGTCAGTGTGAGCGAGAGTGTGTGCATGTCAGTGTGAGCGAGAGTGTGTGCATGTCAGTGTGAGCGAGAGTGTGTATGTCAGTGTGAGCGAGAGGGTGTGCATGTCAGTGTGAGCGAGAGGGTGTGCATGTCAGTGTGAGCGAGAGGGTGTGCATGTCAGTGTGAGCGAGAGGGTGTGCATGTCAGTGTGAGCGAGTGTGTGTATGTCAGTGTGAGCAAGAGTGTGTGTATGTCAGTGTGAGCGAGAGTATGTGTATGTCAGTGTGAGCGAGAGTATGTGTATGTCAGTGTGAGCGAGAGGGTGTGCATGTCAGTGTGAGCGAGAGGGTGTGCATGTCAGTGTGAGCGAGAGGGTGTGCATGTCAGTGTGAGCGAGAGTGTGTATGTCAGTGTGAGCGAGAGTGTGTGTATGTCAGTGTGAGCGAGAGTGTGTGTATGTCAGTGTGAGCGAGAGTGTGTGTGTATGTCAGTGTGAGCAAGAGTGTGTGTGTATGACAGTGTGAGCAAGAGTGTGTGTATGTCAGTGTGAGCGAGAGTGTGTGTATGTCAGTGTGAGCGAGAGTGTGTGTATGTCAGTGTGAGCGAGAGTGTGTGTATGTCAGTGTGAGTGTGTTGTGTGTGTATGTATGTAACTGGCTGTGTGTGTGTGTGTGTGTGTGTATATGTATGTAACTGGCTGTGTATGTGTTGTGTGTGTGTATGTAACTGGCTGTGTATGTGTTGTGTGTGTATGTAACTGGCTGTGTATGTATGTATGTAACTGGCTGTGTATGTGTTGTGTATGTAACTGGCTGTGTATGTGTTGTGTGTGTATGCATGTAACTGGCTGTGTATGTGTTGTATGTAGGGTTGCCACCTTTTCTTCAGAAAAATACCGGCCTTGGGACTGTCTCCATAGACTTAACATTGGCCTGAAGCCAATTTATTACCGGCCTGCCGGTAAAATACCGGCCAGGTGGCAACCCTAGTTGTATGTGAATATGTATGTAACTGGCTGTGCATGTGACGTGTGGGACACATTAAGGAATTATTTAAAAAAAAAAAAAAAAAAACTTGCTGACTGGTGTGTGTGTGTGTGTGTGTAACTGGCTGTGTATGTGACTGACTGGATGTCTGTGAGGTGTGTGCATGTGAATGTCTCTGTGTATGTATGCTTTTCTGATGTTCCATTGTCTGGCTCCTACATTTTTTTGCTGGCTCCTAAAACTAAATAAAATTTGTCAAGTCCTGATATAAACATAAATCCTTCCTATGCTGTTTGGCAGTCCTGTAATAAAACATGTCACACATACACATAACACACATGTGTGACGTTATTTATTACAGGACTGCTAAACAGGATAGGAATGATTTATGATTTTATATATATATATATATATATATATATATATATATATATAGTATAAATCATTATGCATATATAGCATAAATCACTTATTTACATCCTCATTTGTGTATTTAAGCTATATATTGTTGGTTTGAGATTCCTTATTACAGGACTGCCAAACAGCATAGGAAGGATTTATGTTATATATTGTTTAGCAGTCCTGTAATAAGGAATCTCAAACCAACAATATATTGCTTAAATACACAAAGGTGGATGTAAATAAGTGACCCCAACCCTCCCCTCTCTCCACCATACCCAGAGCTTATCTGAGTGGGAATAGACCTGCTCTGCATCTCCCACAAGGTGACAGCCTGCAAGGATTCCTTCAGAGCTGCTTCACTGTCCCACGTGGAGCTTCCTTCACATCCCTGTGATGATGCTGTGTAAAAGCCCTGCACTGATAGGACGCTCAGTGATGTGCCAGCCAATCAGTGCAGGGCTTTCACACACAGTAATGATGCTGTGTAAAAGCCCTGCACTGATTGGCTGACACTTCACTCAGCCTCCTATCAGTGTAGGGCTTTCACACACTGTCTGTGTGATGTCAGGGGGCGGAGCTATAACAGAGCTGCAGAGACTCGGGGCTTTGCTCATTACATTCGGGGCTTCAGCCCCCTTAGCGACGCCTCTGGTTGCAAGGTTTACAGATTGTATTAGTTCACTGGTTTAAGAATGCGTAATTGTATTGTATAACTTGCTTCACATCAAAGTGCTGTCAGACCAAAAGGTGAAAAGACTCACAGTTCTTTAACTGGTACTCAATAGCTGCTTTTAGGTTAAATGCTTCAATGAGCGCAGTTTCATGAAGCACCAGAGTATTCCCGACACTACGGACGTCAATGCCGTCTGTTGTCATACCAACGCTGAGTTCTAGATAGAAGGAAAAGACAACTGTAAATACAGTGTATGCAGGAAAAGTTTAAACAACTTTAACAGCCTCAAGGACTTATTTCCAAATCTTTGGAGTTTTCCAACATTCAAAACCATTAAAACATAGAGGAGAAACAATACAACACAGTAAAGCATTATAAATCCTTTCCACAGGCTGGAAGAGGAGTAGACTAATACCAGTTTGATCATGATTTGCAGATAACTTTTATTATATCTCACATGCCAGGGTTTATGTCTGGTAACTAGCTACGTTAATTGTTTTTAAGACATATGATCACAAACACAACAAGGTTATCAATTCACCACTATCTAATGAATAAACATGACAAGTTTGTTTGTTTCATGTCCTGTAGTTTTTTTTTTTTTTTTTAAAGTAGACTATAATTTAAAGTATGATAGCTATCCCCAAAGTATTTTATCCCTGATTTTGACAATTACACCTCTATGCTGGACCTGGATCTTAGTCTTCTAGTCGGACGTCTGATACCATATAATGCCTTTTCCTCTGGTATATTACACCCTACGATCATCATACAAGTATCAATATGTGTGTAAATATCATACATAATGTCTTACCTGGATGCTCTCGGATTCCTCGCTCAATTATATCTGCAATATGTTTTAAGGCAGGTGCATATTGTTTCATGCTATAGTAACACAAGGCAATGTTGTAAGATAAATCTGGGGAAGGAATAAAGGAACATAAATTCTATATAATAATAATGTATGTGAAAATAAAAAAGGCACAGTTTTACAAATCCCATTAGCCATGACTCCAATAATCATCACTGTAAGTAAGTACCATTTCCCTGATTATTAAAAAAAACTAGATTGGCTCCTGAATTGGTCAGTTTGGCTCCTAATGACAAATATTTATAAAGCCTTTATTAGGAGGATTTAAAGATAGTGCAGTAGATAGATAATAGAGAGATTATATCTAGAATTGTATGAAGACGGTAGATGTTCCTATCCATGCAGCTTACAATTGAAATACAGGTTTAAATACCTTGTTTAAAGGGGCACACACGTTTAAAGAAATGCTGCAAAAAGGTTAATATTAATATGAAAAAGCTGCACCGTAATAAATGTATAAAGAAGTATAAATTTAAATAAGCTTGGCTGTAAGATAGCACCTACATGCATAGCCAACAAGCCCAGGACCAAGATGAAATTGAAAAGAGAAAGAATGTGCTCTTTAAGACTACATAAATCAGTGCAACTTTAAAAGTCACTTACTTAAATTCCCCCTAGAAGTTGATTGACCAAGGCAGAACATTTCAGGACTTACCTGGATCACAGTTAATGTTGGAGAGGGAAGTCAATACCTGTTGGAAGTGGCTGTCCATTACAGAGATAAATATCATAAAAGCAACCAGATCATATAACATAAAATATATATAACTGGGTCTACCATCTCTTTAGTGACCCATTGTGAAACATGTTTAAATTATAAGGCACTAAAAACCGACGCTTTATTCCAATATTCATGCCTTACTAGAGGAAAAACTGTTTATTTACCAACCTTGTTTGTAGCCCACAACCTGCATGGCAGTGATAAATTTTTTGCAGGCTTCTTCATATTGTCCTTCCTTGTACAGTAAACATCCCATGTTAATCTCACTGTCGGGATCATCAGAAGGTATCTGTTCCACCAAACTCTGGAGGTTGGTAAAAAACAAAAAAAACAAAAAACAAAAAAAAACAATTATTAAACTTTTTAAAGCTTAACCCAATTAAAAAAAGTATTGGACTTAATAAAAATAAATAACTAATGCTAATCCAAATAACCAAGATATTATTGCTGTTAAAAATGTAAAGCATTTGATCATATGACTGGATCCTGCCTGCTTCAAGTGAAAAAAAGGCTGCGGATCTTGTCAAGAAAAAAAATTGTCATTGCTAATAGAGGTACAAGATGAGGAACTGATACAAGATCAACTAACGACTTATCAAAGCCAATCAAATGGTGCCTCAGTAGACCACTGCCTTCATTAAGTCTTAATGTGTCTCCGAAAACAAAAATAGGTTTTAAAACAGGAATAATGCCCAAATTTTAAACACTTGCAATAAAGTGGCCCAGTTTTGCTGTTTTAAACACTTTTTAAATTATCTGTCTGTGATGTTTTGTTAGAAGATATCACTGGCAGATACGGGCCAGATTAGGCACTCCAAGTTTTTGATAAATGTTTGCTGAGTGATCTAGCACTGAAATGGTCTTTACTCACTGCTCCATCAGTGAGAAATCCTCCTTTCCTGGCTTTCCATGGCAGCATTAAATATGGGTAGCTCCTTCCTCTCAGCTGATAGGACAGGAATCAAACTCACGGGTGGTACATATAGGCCCCATATCACCTGAACCAATAGTCTTTTTTTCTGTCCTCTCAGACTGACAGGAATTACTCACTTTATTCGATATATATTTTTGTTTTTGGCTTACCTGGACTCTCTTGAGCCTGCTGGGGAAGTTCAGCCTCTCTTCCCTGGAAGCACTCAGTACACACGATAGTGAGTATCCCTGGGGGACCCCTCCTCTAGCGACCTGGAGGTGAGCCTCATCACTTGCCTGAAGGTAAGTTGGCTCTGTTGGATCATTGTCTGCAGCCGCCATTGGTGATTATTATCTCAGTTTCTTTATGTACCTTTCATTTTCTTATGACACTTTGCTAGGCTTGCTTGTGATTGGTAGTCTTTGCCCTTGTCCGCTTCAGTCTCCTTGCAAGTTTCACAGAAGTTAGGTGCCTATGCTTCTCCCTTTTTGATTGGCTCTCTCGAGGGGGCTGGTACGTTTTTTTGTTTTTTTTGGTGGTATGGTATTTCTTTTGTAGTCAATTCCTGGTTGGGTTTTGCTTTTCAGCTGCCCAGTATGTCTTGGTCTAGATCCCCTGCTGCTTCTCCCAGGAGGTCGCATTCAGGTTAGTAGGTAAGCCAGTTAGGTAAATTTATTGGATACCCTGTGTAAAAGAGCGCATTATTGGGGCTAACAGCTATCTTATTTATATGCTTAGTTCCCCAGGACGGATCTCGGTTACTCGCTCTAAGCGCTCCAGTAATTCTGTCAGATGTGATGGATGTGACAAAAGAGCCATTTCAGGCAAACGTCAAGACTGCTTAACACTAGTCCTCTGCTCCTCAGGATGACATCCAGGCGTATATTAAACAAGCTATGGCCCAGGAGTTTGAGGAACTCTCCAGGAAGAGACCCAGAATGTCGGAGGGCACTTTGCGCATGGAAGAGTTTGCCTCTGATGATTAATTTTTTTCCTCTGTTGGAAGCCGAGGAGGATTATGGGTCTGCTGATGAGGAGGCTCGGGAAGGTCCTATACCACTGGGTGAGAAGTACATTTACCAGCTTATAGCAGCAATCAAGACATCTCTCCAGATTGACTATCCAATACCAGAATTGCCACCTTCCCATCGGATCTCGGCAGGCAGAAACCTACGTTTCCCTTTCACGTTTCTCCGGACAATATCATCCTCTCCATTCGAACCTCTGGATTCCATTCTGATTTATCTACTGACCTTCAAAACTCTCCTCTTAGTGGCTAGTACCTCTGCCAGAAGTGTGTCTGAAATCAAAGCATTCTCTTGGCGGGAACCTTATCTTATGCTGCTTCAGGATTCTGCGATCCTCAGGACTTTACCTCATTTCAGGCCTAAGGTTATGTCTGCGTTTCATTTGAATCAAGAGGTGGTCCTTCCATCCTTTTACCCGGATCCTGCTACAGACGAAGAGTGTGTTCTCCATACTATTAACCCAGTGAGATGTCTGAAGTTGTATGTCTACAGGACTGTGGTTTGGAGGAAAGGGGCATACTGCTTCTTCATCTATTCTAGCACGCTGGTTGGTTATGGAAATTTCCAGAGTCTCAAGGGATTCCAGTACCTACTGGGTTCAGAGCACACTGCACCCTGTCTTTGTCGACTTCCTGGGCAGCAGCAGCAGCTCACATCTCTTCAGACCTCATCTGCAAAGCAGCTATTTGGTCGTCTATCTCTACTTTCATGAAGCATTACCAGTTGGATGTCCAGGCAGCTTCAGTTTGGGAAGCGTACCCTGGAGACGGCTTCTTGTTCATTGTCCTAATAAATTGTCTTTGTTTATTTTTACAGTACCTATTGCCTTTTGTTTTTCTTTGGTCCCACCCTTCCTTTTTACATAATTGCCTGGGTATATTACCCATATGTAATGCTGCCATGGATAGCCACGAAAGGGGAAAATGGTTTCTTACTTACCGTAATTTTCTTTTCCTGTCTTATTTCCATAGCAGCATGTAGCAGTCTGATTGCTAGTTACAAGACTGTTGGTTGAGGTGATTAGGGGCCTATATGTACCACCTGCGAGTTTGATTCCTGCCCTATCAGCTGAGAGGGAGGAGCTACCCATATGTAATGCTGCCATGGAAATTAGCCAGGAAAAGAAAATTACAGTAAGTAGGAAACAATTTTCCCCTTTGCTTTAAAAATAAATGATGTAATGAACATATCCACTATTGACGGTGAGTGTTAATAAATTAATGTAACTAAACAAGTGTGACTGGGCGCCACCATTTTGTGAAATATGGTGTTTTTGGGTGCCACCCCCAAGAGACTTTACAGCTCAAATGTATTAGGGGACACAGAATGCAGTCTATAGGTGGAATTCTGATCACAGACTTGCATTGAATGGGAGGGTAATGTAACTATTACATCACATCTTCTCTGTTTGTGTTGGAAGGCAGGTAAAAAAAAAGTTGTACACAGCCACCTAGTCCTGTCCACTATAATACACAGGAGCCAGTAAGAGTATCTTATAACAGTCATACAAGCTTTGGCCACAGTCGTAAAGTGAGACTGGCTGGAAGATTTTGGACAATGTTGCATCATGGGAAACATTCACAAAATGGAGCCAGGAGATAAACACCTAATTTTATGTTTCCTTTTATATGCAATTAATTCAATCATATAAAAAAATAAAAAAAAACAGTCGCATTTGATTTATATATGTGTTTGTTTTAAATGACCACGTTATCTAGTTACATCTTAAGTAAGTGGTAGTATCTCTTTAAACAGTGAGGGCTATCCACTTATACATGAGTTGAGGTGAGATGAACATTTATTCTCCCAAATTTAGCTATAGATTGTGCAGGGACAAACCTGCTGAGTTTACTTAGTGGGGAAACTCATCACGTTTGTCAGTGCACAATGTTTAGCTAAATCGGTGTAATTAAAAATTCATCTTTAAGTGAATAGTCTCCAGTGGCCCTCACTGAAACAGTAGTAGAGCCAGTTGACAATTTTCCAGTCCAAGCATTTTTAGGGTTTCTTGGAGGAAAAAACAGCTCATAGCTTAAAACAAAATATACTGATTTTGAAAATCCCAAAAGCTAGTTAAAAATATCTTAGTTACCATACATAGTTTAGCTGCCATTTGGGAAAGGTCAAAAATCCAAATAACTGTGTAGAGAGAAATGTTCTTTACCTTAGACCCTGAAAGCTCTTCTTCTCCATATTTGATAGAAGCTTGTAATTTGAGCACCTAAAGTATAAAACAACGTGCATGAAGTTATATGGAATTAAAAAGTCTCTAAAGAGTGTAACCGATTAGTACCTTTTTCCATCTGTAATTTCTTGTCTGCTTTGCATTTAGCAGGGCTAACCATACAGATATCTTGTAGCAACAATATTATATAGATCGGCAGGTTTCACTATTTATATTTATAAATAATTGAAAATACAATAAAATAGAGATTTGGAAGGCAATAACCTTTTGTTTTTTAATATATTTATTGAATATAAATGAATTTAGACAATATAAAAACAGCTTAATAATCCATAATAAAAGCAGAGTAAATAAAGTTAAATGTATATGCTTGCAATAAGTAAAATTAAATCACATACCATCCTGATTGTTTACAGGTTAATCTCTCATTATTGTGTTAACGCAGTTGCATCTTAAAAATAATACGTTTGTAATATTATATGTATAATTGATTTATATAATAACGATCTATAGAATATTCAAGAATTAACATATTCAAAGTGTACACATTTAATTAACATTATGTAAACTTGTTAAATACCGTACCTTACTCTGGTATGCAGGACTGTCCAAAAGAAATGTTGCTTTCATGGCTTCAGGAAACATGCATGCCTTAAACAGAGACTGTGCATAGTATAGTTTGTATTCCTCAACTTCTGGGTTGATCTGAATAAGCTGTTCATAACAGTCTGCAGCATTGACAAAGTCTTGTATCTGATAGTAACAGTAACCCAGAAGAGATAGGCCAGCACGTGACTAAAACAAAAGCAACATTACGTTAATAGGTAGGCTAAAATGGCATTCATTTTTAAAGATTTATATTATTTAACATCAATGATAGACATGTAGCTAGTGGAACCTTCTTTATATGCATATTTTACAATAAACTAGATAAGACAGCACATTACTTATTTGGAAAGGGATGGGATAATAACCTCAATAATCTTATTCTGTCTCTCTGACCATCAATACCCAACTTGGGTACTTTAGCAAGGGGCCAATGCCTGAGCCCAGGCTGTATCCTTTCTGCAAAGCACCCAAAACTGCAATATGTTTGTTGGATTTCCTGCTAGCCAGCTACAAACCCAAAGTGAAAGTGCTTGACAGGTTTCAATGCAAACCTTCTTAATCTTAATAATTAAAAAAAAAAAAAAAAAAAAAACATTTCTCACCCTGTACTGTTTCTGAAGTTCATGACTAAGTATTTGAATAGCGTCACCATATCGTCCTTCTTTTATCTGCAGAAAATAAGCAACATTACAACGATGTTACATTAACAATTTGACAAATATTAAGTAATTTATAAATATTATTTTTGATATTGTGGTGTTTTGACCGACATCAAGATTTTAGATTTTTTTTCTTGCTCTTAAAAATGTTTTCTGCCATTTACTGGTCAGTTCACAACCATTCACTGTTTAGGGAATAGACCTAAGAGGTAAAACAGGCATACTGACTATAAGCCAAAAGAATGTCAATCACTTAAGCAGGATAGTCAAGTACCAAAAATATTTATCAGTAGCAACTGTTGAAAAAGTAAAAACCCTACGCCGAGACATACACGCAGGCTGACACAGCATGTGGTCACCTAATGCGTTTCGTGCCTATCCGGCACTTGGACAATGTGCTGGATAGCCACGAAACGTGTCAGGTGACAACACACTGTGTGAGATGCGTGTAAGTCTCAGCACTGTGGTTTTTTACTTTTTTAGCTGTTGCTACCAATATATGTGTTTGCTACTTTCCTATCCTGCTATTCTTTTCGCTATGAGTTACCCTTCTGCAGCCGTCTGTTGAAGCCTTGGTAGTGCTTCATTTCTGCCGATTAGATGTTTCAAGGAGGGGTGCTCTGGACATGCAGGCTTCCACATTGTTTGCTCTCCATCGTTTTGACTTACCGTATTTTTACATATTGACTATAGGTCAATATGCTACTCTAACAGCACAATAGTGTGCATAGATTTTAATTACAATCTTTTTTCTACAAGTTTACATTGCAAGTGGGTTGTGTAACAATCCTGTTTTGTAGTGTATTCTATAATCACTGCATTTTAATCAAAATTTGGGGAGCTATTCACTAAAAGGTGAGTTGCAGGTGAGATGTGGTAAGTTGAGAACATTTCACCTCACCAATTTAACTATACATGGTGCAGGGACAAACCTAGTGCGTTTCCACTGTAAACAAACTTACCAGGTTGGCCCCTGCACAATGTATATATAAATTAGTGAGATAAAATGTTCTTCACACCTCAAATCACCTGCAACTCGCCTTTTAGTGAATAAGCCCCTTTACGTCTATTGTTTTCTTTAGAATTAGGTGTGAATTCACAGGTGTCACGCATTTGTATCCATTTCTACACCTACTTTATATTCAGATATTTCCCATACACTGCAATAGAAACGTTAGAGGAAATTAGTGATAAAATGTATCCTAGGTAATTAGAGGACAGTCATTAGTGATCGTTAGTGTTTCTCTCGCTTTTACTGAAGTCCACCCTCCCAATGACATACCATTCAGCGAATTATAACGAACAATATCTCACCAGTCGGTAGATGGTTGCCGTGTACTCGCCATCCTTGATCTGCAACGTGGCCATGCTTGTTGTATCACTTGTGCCACCCCCCGATGAGGCTTAAAGGATGCGAGGAACCCCACGGTCTAGTCAGCTAACTAATGTAACTAAGGCCGCTTGCCCAGTACCATAGCAACCGAGCTGGAAGATGTCACACAAAGCTCCGCCTTTTCCGTGCCACAGTATTCTATGCAGTTCATTATAACGCCTCGGATCAGTCTAATTTTTTTTCAACAAAAACTTTATTGACCAAATTCAAACGAACAGACAGCGCCTCACGTTGTTCTACTCATTTCTGTTGCTAAGGTTCGTTCATTGACAACCAACCTGGAAGTTTTGTATGGTGTTATTGAATTGCAATACATGTATTTAATAAACTATAGAATATGAATGGTATACAACCATATGGTATAAAGATTTCTGTTCGGTTTGTAATAAGTTTTACGTCTCATGTAAATGAATAACAATAAACATTAAATAATTATTTCAGCCAAAACAACATTGAAACATATCAAAAACTAATTCTTACCTCAACTTAACTATTTCCTTTCCCTTACTTATCTCTGTACTATTATATTTAGTTAGTTCATAGCAATAACACATCACTGTCACAGATTATGCAGGCTCCTTTTGCACTTCCCACAATAGTCTCTTTCTACTTGTTTTTCATAGCAATGTTGTGTTTATGACATGAAACTGTTGTTTGTCTTTGTTTTTCCTCCACCTCCCCAGTTTCATCCTCATTCTCAGATCACAAATTCTGCACACAGCTGTCCAATTCTCAAACTCGCTTTCTATTTTTACATTCTTCACATTGTGTAAATGATTCTCATAAACCCCTTACACAAAATGTGATGTGGACTACAACTTCCATGATGCTTGGCCAACAAACTTGCTAAGCAGAGCTGTGGTGTTCTGCACCAGGAGAGCTAATGTTGACCCCGTTTAACTCTTTTCACTTAATACAGCCTGCCTTCTCATTCCTTAATTTGTCTCATTTATTTATTTATATCCGCCCAGGTCCCCAAGATCCTACAATCTCTCTTTCTTGTTCACTTCTTGTGTCACTAGATCAGTGGTGGCTTATCTTTGCCACTTCAGCTTTTGTGAACTACGTCTTGTATGGTGCTTCTTCAGACTGTGAGATATAGGTCTCAATGACTGCAGTAACTTATCACTACTTTCTCACTTTCCTGTTCCCTTTGATATGTTACTTTCATCCTGGGCGCACTCTATCTTTTCCCAACCTCCCACTTTGGTCCTCCTCCCACCGTGCAGCCTGGCTGCATATCCGGTGCTGTGTGTGTCTAGTGGGGGAGAGGCTTGTCTGTATCTCGCGAGGGTCGCAGTGTAGTATCCCACCATGAAGAGGTAGCATCAGGCAGAGTGCTCGGATCACAGAGGGTGTCTGAACACAACACTACTTATGTAGTACTCCAGGAGGGGTGACAACAGGAGGAGAGAGGAAGATCTTATCGAGAGGGTAAAGCCAAATTAGCTAGTTATTCCATTGTTTGAGGAAGTCAAACTTTCCTAATTGGATACTTGTTGTCCACAGACTATCTATAGTATACTACATTTTTGTTTCTAATCTTATCATTACTGTATGCTGCATATATTAACAAGTACCTCATTGATTGACAGCTCTGGGTAAACACTGAAACTTTGGCATACTATGAGTTAATCTTCTAACTCCTTACCCCCACACAGTTGAAAAGATCAACTGGGATATTGTAAATAAAATGTGAGCTGAAGTGAAATGACAATTAATTTCACCAACTCAACTATACATTGTGCAGGGTTCAAACTTTGTGATCTCCTTCCAAGAACATCTGAGCTGGCTGTTGATAATGCATATTTAAATCTTTAAAGGGACTGCTTATCCTGTGAATGTAGAGAATAACAAAACATTATGAAAAATTATTTATACATTGAGTTCTCAAAAATTCAAGCAAATGCATCAAATAAGAAAGAGGTATGTTTTAAATGTGTCTGCACAGTCTCCTGCTTATTACATCACTATTTAAAATTATGCTATTCCCATCGAAAAGAAGTTCAATTGCATGTCAAGCCACTTATGTCATAAAAAGGAAACACCACAGACACATTTAAATGATATTCTTCTATTATATTATGAATTTGTTAGTGATTCTGCTAACACAATGTATAGATCATTATTAATAATTTTTTTTTTCTCTACATTCACAGTAGAAGTAATATTTATGTTGACGGAGTCCCTTTGAGAACTCTCACTTTTGTAACTATGTATTATGCCATCAACTCAGTTCTCAGCTGAACTCGTTAAGGTACTACCTAGCCTTAAGAACTCACCATGTTTGTCCCTGCACAAATTATTGTTTAAGAGACTCTAGTGGCGGATCCAGGGCAGCGGGGGGTGGACCACCCTGAGGAACAGTGCAGATCACTCGGCAGAAGGACGCAGACAGCATTGGCTCTGTGTGTTAAAGGCACACAGAGCTGAACCAGTGCTGCCTCGAGCATAGTGAAGATTCAGAGCTTTGGAAATACATAGCCCTGCATCATCACCATGCGCAAGGAGCGCAAGGCAGCACCAAATGAGCTCTGAGTGAAGAGGGGAGAACACAGGAGAGAGGAGGAGGAGATGAGAGAACAAAGGGTGAGAGGGGAGAGAACATGGGGAAAGGAGAGAACACTTACATGTGAGAGTGGAGGAGAGGATACTTGCAGGTGGGAATACTGACAGGTGGGGGGGGGAGAGAGGAGAGAATACTGACAGGTGGGGGGAAGAGAACACCGACAGGGGGGGGGGGAAGAGAACACCGACAGGTGGGGGGGGGAGAGAACACCGACAGGTGGGGGGGGGGAGAGAACACCGACAGGTGGGGGGGGGGACACCGACAGGTGGGGGGGGGGGACACCGACAGGTGGGGGGGGGGGGTGGCGAGAGAACACCGACAGGTGGGGGGGGGGGGAGAGAACACCGACAGGTGGGGGGGGGGGAGAGAACACCGACAGGTGGGGGGGGGGGGAGAGAACACCGACAGGTGGGGGGGGGAGAGAACATCGACAGGTGGGGGGGGGGAGAGAACATCGACAGGTGGGGGGGGGGGAGAGAACACCGACAGGTGGGGGGGGAGAGAACACCGACAGGTGGGGGGGGGAGAGAACACCGACAGGTGGGGGGGGGAGAGAACACCGACAGGTGGGGGGGGGGAGAGAACACCGACAGGTGGGGGGGGGGAGAGAACACCGACAGGTGGGGGGTAGAGAAAACTGACAGGTGGGGGAGGGAGGAGAGAACACTGACGGGTGGGGGAGAGAACACTGACGGGTGGGGGAGGGAGGAGAGAACACCGACGGGTGGGGGAGGGAGGAGAGAACACCGACAGATGGGGGAGGGAGGAGAGAACACCGACAGATGGGGGAGGGAGGAGAGAACACCGACAGATGTTGGAGGGAGGAGAGAACACCGACAGGTGGGGGGGGGGAGAGAACACCGACAGGCGGGGGGGGGGGAGAACACCGACAGGTGGGGGGGGGGGGGAGAACACCGACAGGTGGGGGGGGGAGAGAACACCGACAGGTGGGGGGGGGGGAGAGAACACCGACAGGTGGGGGGGGGGGGGGAGAGAACACCGACAGGTGGGGGGGGGGGAGAGAACACCGACAGGTGGGGGGGGGGGGGGAGAGAACACCGACAGGTGGGGGGTAGAGAACACTGACAGGTGGGGGAGGGAGGAGAGAACACTGACAGGTGGGGGAGGGAGGAGAGAACACCGACAGGTGGGGGAGGGAGGAGAGAACACCGACAGGTGGGGGAGGGAGGAGAGAACACCGACAGGTGGGGGAGGGAGGAGAGAACACCGACAGATGTAGGAGGGAGGAGAGAACACCGACAGATGTAGGAGGGAGGAGAGAACACCGACAGGTGGGGGGGGGAGAGAACACCGACAGGCGGGGGGGGGGGGGGAGAACACCGACAGGTGGGGGGGGGGGAGAACACCGACAGGTGGGGGGGGGGGAGAGAACACCGACAGGTGGGGGGGGGGGAGAGAACACCGACAGGTGGGGGGGGGGAGAGAACACCGACAGGTGGGGGGGGGGGGGGGGGGAGAGAACACCGACAGGTGGGGGGTAGAGAAAACTGACAGGTGGGGGAGGGAGGGAGGAGAGAACACTGACAGGTGGGGGAGGGAGGAGAGAACACTGACAGGTGGGGGAGGGAGGAGAGAACACCGACGGGTGGGGGAGGGAGGAGAGAACACCGACAGATGGGGGAGGGAGGAGAGAACACCGACAGGTGGGGGAGGGAGGAGAGAACACCGACAGGTGGGGGAGGGAGGAGAGAACATCGACAGGTTGGGGGAGAGAGAGACATGGAAAGGAAAAGAGACAGACAGCCATGAGAAGGGATAGGAGAGAGACAGCCATGGGGAAGGGAGAGACACAGCCATGGCGAAGGGAGAGGAGAGCGACAGACATGGGAAGGGAGAGGAGAGAGACAGGTGGACATGGGAAGAGAGATGAGAGCGTCAGAAGAGGAGGAAAGGAAAAGATAGATGACATGGAGAGAGGAAAGACAGACTGAACTGTGCAGTGCCCCTCCCGAAATCAAACTCTGGATCCGCCCCTGAAGCCGTTACATTGTTTTCGTTGTCTTGGTTGCCGTTAACTTCACACTTCAGTCAAACAACGCTAAACATTCGTAGGGGTAATGAGAATAAAAGATAGTTTCATCTCTTGGACTGCATCTTGCCGTCAGAGGGCCGACCCTTGACCCGCATAATATTTTGTGTGCACTAAAAGAAAACTGATACATGAGCTTCAAAAGTCAGGCATTAATAGAGAATTCTCCAACTTGCCTTTCTTTCTAACTAAGGTACTAATGCTAGATTTACTTACAATGAATAGCCCTCTATGTTTCCAGCAGTGCATTTAATGTGAGACTTGAAAAATAATATACTAAGCATCTCAGGATAAAATGAATGTTCTTTAAATGATATATGATTTTCACCATATCCTGCATACTACCATCTGAAGCATACAGGCTTTTTTTTTTTTCCGTATCCCAAAATAAGCCATCCCCAGTGCAGGACCAGTGAGAGAAATTCCCCTGCTCTGGGTTCTTGCTCCAAAATAACCATCTGATTTACTGCAAGCAGAAAACTGGCTATATCCACACACACAGTGGCTGGTACTGGGGAAGAAATGTCACGTACCACCTAAATTATATTGAAAAAAATGTTTGCTTCTAATAGAGATATTAGAATACACATATTGCACACCCTCAGATCCTGTCAGATATGTTGCCTTCTTTTTGGAATTGTTGTGAGGTGGGATTGTGAAGAATTCTTTGAAACTGAAGAGTACAGATATAATTTCTCTATGATCGGTCATATAAAAATATGGCCTGCTCAAGATCTGTGCTGAGAGAAAATGATGTGGACTTGTGGCACCACTTACACTTCAATCAATCAATCAATCAATGTGTGCTGATGTAAAAGAGTATTGATACCATTAGTTTATGTTCTTCTTCAGGGTTGACATATACTGGGAGCAGTAGTGTATCTTCCACAACGCAAACAAGGCAGTCACCTAGGGCGGCACTTTACCAGAGGGTGGCACTTTGCCAGAGGGTGTTAAAGCCCACTTCTGGTGCTTCAAACATTACCCCACTGTTCAGCAAGCTTTAGCTCCTTCCAATTAATAGTGGTGATGGGGGTATAAAATGAGGATGATGGTGGCATATAATGGGGGTGATGGGGTGTGTGCAACGTGGGCGGGGAAGGGGGGGGGGGGAATTTTGTCTGCCTAGGGCAGCACAAAACCAAGATACACCACTGACTGGGCTATTAACTTTTTATTTATTGTTTTACATAGAACCCTATGGATGACCCATTTCCTTGGCTTCTAAAATAGAATTCTAAAATAGCTCCGAGAATTACTGCTATGGGTGTTATCAGTTCACACACATTATTACTAGTACAAATTCATGGGTCATTTTTATATTGTATAGCTGCTGTTAAAAGGATTCTATCAACTAAACACTGTTTATACTGTGACTGTAGAGAACAGAAAAGATAAAAAGAAATGAACTATACTATATATAAGAAGCAAATGCATACACTGAAAGAAAAATGTGTCTAAAAAATGTTTCTATGCACTTACAGGGCCCAATAAAACCCCCTTTTCTATCAGTTCAACTGATAAGAGCTTTCATGCTTGCATTTTTACATGTATTATCCTGTGAATAAAACTTGTACTTTTTCGGTTTTGCAGACTTGAAAGCAATGGAGAGTTAAGAGTTTTAGCCTGGTGTTGTGGTCCTACCAACATGGGGACTGCATCTTCCCTGGTGAACCCAGGGGAAGTCATTGAGGATACGTATGGTGGAGGTGGAGGGGAGGCATGTGAGATCCCTGTAGAAGTGAAGCCCAAAGCCCGACTTCTACGGAGCTCTTTTAGACGTGGTCCTAGGGTCATCGGGGCCAGTTTTAAATCTACGGGCTCAGTGGACCTGGAATATGCTGCTGAATATGAAAGGCTGAAGAAGGAATATGAGATCTTCAGGGTCAGCAAGAACAATGAGATTGCCTCCATGCAAAAGAAAGAGGTCAAGCTGCATGAGGAGAACAAAAGGTTGAGAGCAGAGTTACAGGTGTGTAAAACATTGGACTGCACAAAAGCTATGATGAGCTATGTATTTAAATGATCTCATCTGACAGTAGGAAGCAGTGACAACACAGAGGACTTGCTATATTCATTGATTAATACAATCACTGAACAAAGGGCTGGATTTATATCATGTTTGTTGTTGGACTAAAATTCCCAGCATCCTCAGCTGTTTAAAGACGTGTTGAGATTGCTGGGAGCCACTGTTTCCAATCCTGGATTACACACAATAAAAACAAGTTTATGTAGCCCTGTAAATTCTGCTTTATTTTGTATTGTAATTATTAAAACCGCACGCTAGATCTGAACAAGGTATTCCTACTTCTCTGAATGTCTAAGTGAATTTCACTTCTTCCTGTGTTTTTTTCCAGGCACTTCAGAAAACCTACCAGAAGATCCTAAGAGAAAAGGAGAGTGCCGTTGAAGCGAAATACCAAGCAATGGAAAGAACTGCGACTTTTGAGCACGACCGAGACAAAGTGAAGAGACAGTTTAAGGTGGGCTTACTGTATATTATTTTAGGTTTATGTTACATGTAGAGCATTATGGTTCAACAAGTCAATAGAGCATCACTGAACAAATCTACATATCTAAGACAAGATGTCTGACCAGTTTTCCCACAGAAATCCCAGGTAAATAAAATGCTGCAAAGGATTTATGGTAAGGGTATGTAATTTAGGTCTATAATGAGCACCATTTTGCCTCATTTGTCCACTTTTTGCACCTCTATGTCAAGCTAGGCTGGAATGGCTGTAACAAACTCACCACAGTATTTGAATTTACCCAGAATCCCTTGCAACACAGGGACATTGTGACTATATTATGTGCACTGACCCCACATTTCTCACTCATTTTTTAATTTAATGCTATAAAACCACTATTAATGTTGTTTTGGTTTGACCTATTTTGTTTTGGTTTGCCAATTGATTAATGTGGCAATTTTTACCAGATCTTCAGGGAAACTAAAGAAAAAGAGATTCAGGACTTGCTGAGAGCCAAACGAGATCTTGAAGCTAAATTACAGAGATTTCAAGCACAGGGAATCCAGATGTTTGATCCCGGAGAATCAGATTCTGATGACAATGACACAGAAGTAACTGGTACGTGACAGATGTAGGATGGGATGATTTGGGGGTAAATTTTACTTGCCATGTGTCTCTGCAGCTGAACTCGTTATGGTACTACCTAGCCCAGGGAATGTAGGTTCTCCATAGATTCTTTGGAACATGTATTTTTGTAAAAGGTGAAATAGGTGCAGGAAGATTAGTGTCACAGATCTATTTTCCACTGGCTGGTCCACTGAAAGTATATTAAATTTAGTCCTAAAACTTTCAGAGTGATTTACAAAGGGGTCCAGGAGGTACTGATGTCCATCTTTATCAGTGTCTCTTAATGGATTTTATCCCCACCACAAATAGTGGAATTAATGGCTGTGTATAATTATAACAGAGGCTTCTATACTTGATTAAATGTGCCATTTAGTAATTTTGATTGACAATTTTTCTAAAGAAAGTATATCACTTGCATGTGATTATTGTATTTGATAGCAGGTTTGGAAAACCTTATAATGCACAACGCTATAATGTCCGGAGGAAACTATATAACCTCACAATATTTCACTGATTGCACTCACAAATTCAGCAGACTGTTTGGCTCATCAGAAATTTGCTGTTTGGGTTCACTGTTCCCTCTTCAAAATGATACTCCGTAGGATGTAAATGAATAATAATACAGTGGCAAGATGCAAGTATACAATATGAAAAACTTTTAATACATAAAAAATAGTATCTTACATATTAGGTCTGGATGTGTCAGCTTATCAGTCTGTCCAGAGCATGTGCAAAAACAGCAACTCAACACAACAGCAGCAATAATAAAATGAACAGCAGCAAATATGAATAAAACAAATTAAAGTCCCAATAAAACCAAAATGGATCCAGAGGCCATACAAGAAAAATGAAGCTCACACAACGCCAGGAAGAAGCCCACGAGGGGTGGAACGCATTTCATGAACTTCGTGAGCGCACCAACAATACCACCAATAATTATGAACAGAACAAATACAAAAAATATGCTACATTAAGCCAAGACCAAAAGTGTGAAATTGTATTTGAAATGATTAAGTTATTTTACCACAACAAATTAATAAAGGAAATAGGCCTAACTGCAGCTCAAATCTCGACGGGAAAAATTTAAAAATATGGAGGCGCCCTTAGACAACCTTATTCAATGGAAGCGTTACCTCTGTTTGGAAAACATTGTGCATCCATTTCTTCATACACTTGTAAATAGACTTTGAAGTTCTACACATTGCTGTTCAATGATGTTACAAGTATCTGGTCCTAAACTGTTTTTCATTCTCTTACAAAAGTTCCTGGCACTCAGTGTGATTACTGGACCAATGGAGCCTTAGGGAGCGAGCCTTCCATGGGCAGTATGATGCATCTCCAGCAGTCTTTCCGTGGGCCGGAGTTTGCTCATAGCTCTATAGATGTAGAAGGACCGTTTGCAAATGTAAATAGAGGTAAGATGAATGCACTCCAATGTTTGGGCTTTATTCTGTATCAAGAGAAAGTGAAGACATTTAATTTATGTCAATGTGTGGAATATGTTATGTTTGGTCCAATCATTGAACCTGGCTGCTTGACTTGGCATGACATGCAAACATAAAAAGGAGAATTACAGAGTTAATGAAAAATGTATAAGCTTATTTAAACATGAATGTGTGTTTTGTTTTGTTTTTTAATTGAAAAAAATATCTGGCGTTGACCAGGCTGGGTCACTTGTTTAATTTAATTACTTACTTTGTATCAACATTGTGTGAATGTAATATCAAGAAGTGTTCCCTCATAAACATCCTCAAAATCTGTATCTGGTTTTTTTTCCCTAGTTTAAAGGTTCAGACTAGAGTAAAATCCTGAACAATTAGATACAAGACAATCTATATTACATTATACAGGGCTAGTATGTAGCACAACTAATGCCTGTGATAATATGTTTATATGTAATGTGACTGTACTATCCCTTTAATAAACGGAGTCCAATATTTTTTATGAAATCTGCAGATGACTGGGATGCGGCGGTTGCCAGCCTGCTACAGGTCACACCTCTCTTTTCTCAATCTCTGTGGAGCAACACTGTGCGATGCTACTTGATGAATTCCAAGGAAACACAAACTGAAGTGGACATCTTTCTACGGGTGAGAACTAGACAATGAACAAAGTCCATAACGATGACACTTGTTCTAAAAGTATTTATGGTCCTATCATACATATCCTAAAATACAATTCTACAGTATACTACTGTATAATATACTAATAATAATATATTGATGCTGAAAAATATGCTTGTAGATGTCAGATTGTATTCATGCACTTTGCATGCTCTGTCTGCAGCATGTGGAACACATATGTGTCCCTGAAAACATGGGAGATGTTGGCAGCTATGTACCTAGCACACTCACATGCGTAAAAGTATCTTTTCATATACACAGTGGACAATGGTGCATTGCCAAGCAAAGTTGCCATCCACACTGTGGACATGAAACTGTACCCTTATACATGTGGCACAATGGCAAGAGGGTACATTAAACCTAACGGCTGTTGGTGGTGAACAATAATGGTAATATGATGCCAACCTAAAGCTGGCATGAATTTACTGGTATTGTTATATCACAAGAGCGGTTAAATAACATATGTGGCCGTTCTCTAACTTTTATTGTGGTTAAAAAGTGGCATATTGAATATGTGTGTATTTTGTTACATGACATGTTGATTGACGTGTTAATTGCCCCATTTATGCTGTAACAGCATATTTATAATTCTTTTTCAAATCATTCATTTAAAAAAAATGAATAAGCTATTATGGCATTTAATTAACAATTACCATGGCAATTAAACGTTACATTTAAAATAATATATACATTTTAAATCACTCTAAAGTTCAATTTGCCAGCTTAGCTAGCAAACTGAAATGCCAGAAATTCGGCTATTTTTGCTAAATTTGGGCCAATTTTGCGGGGTCTCAGTACTTTAAGAAGAATCCCATGGATTTCTCAGGCTAAGTTACCTGAACTGAATATGGAAGAAATTCGGGCCATACTGAATAGCCGAATTGCAGAGAAATCCATAATTTGCCTATTACCCCCAATTTCAGGCCAGATCGGGGCTTAACGAATCAACCCCATAAAAAAAAATGTAGTGTGATAAAAACATTATACTGTGCACTAGTGGAAAGACGTGCTCACAGAAATGAATATATATACCGTACTCAGACCTGTAGAATCTCAGCAATGATTAATCCAAACCTTCCTAGAGAAAAAACATAGTGCAGATAACATAACACAATGTACTTTAATAAGCTAAAATACTCCATTTTAGCAAAGCAGGCAAGGTCTATCCTAAGGAACTAAGGAAGTAGTTTAGTTTATTATATGCTCTGTTAGCATCAATATAGTTTTTTTTTTTTAAATTCTGTAAGTGTTCTGTAACCACATTGTTTAAAGTCCTCGACACTATGGATTTCTATGTATTGTTGTTATTTTTAGGTCATAACTATTTATATATTATTGTGAGTACATCTCTCACCTAACATACAGCTCACTGTTTTTATGCCTGTGTATGCGTATCTGTGCTCTTTACAATTATAATTTAGAGTTTCTGATACTGCCAAAGAGGAGCACTGTATTGGTTACTTGTCTTGCAATGGTAAGGCTGGAAAATGTTCAGGTAGTATGTTTTAATCTTTGTACACAAATATATATATATATATATATTTTTTTTTTCCTTGTAGGTCTATTCTCCAAAACTGCAAAGGATGTGTGAGACCTTAGGCTATTTCTTTCAAGTGGTTTATTTCCCCGAAGAATGTGAAAATCATTACCTGGCTGTGCGGAAGTGGGAAATTGAAAAAAGTTCCCTAGTTATACTATTCATCTGTTCCTCCTTGCCCAGGTACAATGAAATGTTTAATAAGGGGGTATATTTATATAAATATGTGATTATATGTGTGTGTGTGTGTGTGTGTGTGTATGTATATAGTATATATATATTTTTTAATTTTTTAAATTTTTTTTATATATATATGTGTGTGTATAAATATATATATATATATATATATATATATTTATTTATTTCCTGGCCATATCCATGGCAGCACTACAATGGGTTAGCTCCTCCCTATCCCTAATTAGACAGGAAACAGAATTAATTCAGGGGTATAAGTACCCCCTCCCACCAATGGTCCCTTAGTCTTTTTTTCCTGTCCTATCCATATAGGACTCCAGTCGTTTTGACTGTGAACTTTTTTTTTTTTTTTGGCTTACCTGAGGGTTTTTACCTTCGGCCTCAAGGGAGTTCAGCCTCTCTTCCTTGGGAAGTCTCCAGTACGTGGCCCTGCGCAAAGCATTTCCCCCTGGAGATGCTCCTTTAGTGACCGGGAGCCACTTGCAGTGACCCTCGGGGTAGCAAGCAAAAGTATTGCCAGTAAGGAACATTCCCTGCAGTAACCAAGCGGTAGCAGGAAGTGGCAGAAGAACCTCATCTTCAAAAGATTCTTCTTACCTCTACCTGGCAGGCACAGTAAGTTAAAATGCAATTTGGTATTTATTTTGCTGATGGCTGTCAGGTTCCCCCCTTCCACCTCTTTGTTGTGCCATATTTCAGTTTTTAAATTTACCGTTTTTTGTTTCTTTTGATGATTGGGGCGGCCGCCATCTTGCCGGCGTCATCCTGGCGCTCTGCGCCTGCGCGGACTGCGGGCGCGTCATTCCAGGTCCCCGCGCATGCGCAGTCCGGTATCTGCGTCTCGGGACGTTTCCGCAAATGAGCGGATCGGGAGGCGCGTCATGCGCATGCACGGAGTATTTGCGCGCAAGCGGGACGTTCTTCCGGGTTCGCGGTGACGTCATCGATGACGTCATTCGCCGCCTTTAAAAGGCGCCAAATTCGATTTTCTTTACCTGTTGCAGGTTGCTTGGACTCCAGGGAGCTCTTACAGCATCTTTTTGTTCCAGTTTGTCAGCGTTTTTCTCAACATCCCTTTTTTCTCACAATTTGAATTTTATGCTTTTTTGGGTATAAATTTTCCAATTCCTTCCTATATCATGAACAGGGAAGATGGACAAGTCTTTTTCATCGGACTCTGAGGCATCCGTCCATAAACAAAGGTCACAATCCAAAGGTTATAGGTAAGCCATCATTATTATTAACATATACCAAACAAAAGAGTGCCTGGTCTAATTGTATTTCCCTATTATGACAGCTCTACGGGAATTAAAGCATCCAGAACTTCCAAAGGCAAGTCGCCTATGAAGAAAAGATGCGAAGCCTGCAGCAATAAACCGCTAGAAGGCAAACGTCTCTGCGCAGAATGGTCTAATACTCGTAAGAAACTGACATCTCAGGGCAGAGTTGCTCGTCTTTATCCTTTTGAAAGGAAAGACTCCTGCTGTTGGGATTCAGCTCCCAAGGTGGATGCGGCCGTAGTAAGACTGGCCAAACACACTACCCTTCCGGTTGACGACGCAGGTTCATTTAGAGATCCTATGGATAAGAAAATGGATCTGAACCTCGCCAAGGCCTACGTGGCTGCAGGCACAGGCCTCCATCCAGCAGTCGCTCTCACTTCGGTTTCCAGAGCTTTAAAGATCTGGATGGTAAGTCTAGAGGCAGACATCCAAAGAGGCAGGAGCAGATCCAGTCTTCTGGAAAGTCTGGAAGATATCAAGCTTGCAGTAGACTTTACTTCTGATGCTTCGGTGGATCTGGTTAAAGCCTTTGCCAGAAATATGGCCCTTTCTGTCTCAGCCAGAAGGGCTTTATGGTTGAGGTCCTGGACAGCAGATGCCTCTTCTAAATCTAGCTTATGTGCCTTACCTTTCCACGGCGACATGTTGTTTGGGAAAAACTTAGATGAATGTATTAAGAGAGCAGCCGAGGGCAAAAGAGCTTTTCTTCCGCAGGATCGCAAACCCAGAGGTTCCTTTCGATCCAAACGATATCCGGACTATTTTTCCTTTCGTGATGCCAGATCCTACAAGCCTGGAAGAGAGCATGGAAGATCCCAGCCTTGGAGAGGTGGACAGTCATCTTCCAGAGGCGGTAAAGCTAGAGGCGCCTCGTTCCACAAGAACCCCAGATCTTTATGACTGGTCCCCTCCCCAGTCCGTAGGTGTGGGGGCACGTCTGTTACTCTTCCGAGACGTATGGGAACTATCCACCACAGATGTATGGGTGTTGGATATCATAAAAAGATGATATCTATTAGAATTCTTCAAACCCCCTCCAGCTTTCTCCTTTCAAACGACCAAATGGCCAGGAGAAGCAGAAAAAAGACGGGCCTTAAAGGATTTTATCTCGACACTCCAGGAAGGAAATGTCATCATTCCAGTTCCCCTGCGACAGCAAGGTCAGGGGTTTTACTCTCACCTGTTTCTCACCAGAAAAGCTTCAGGTGGTTGGAGACCTATCTTAGACCTAAACAGACTAAATCGTCATCTCCTCGTCCGGAAGTTCAAGATGGAGTCTATTCAATCCATCATAAAAGTCGTTTTTCCACACCAATGGATGATTTCTATCGACTTGGCAGACGCTTATTTCCACATCCCCATTGCTCCGGAACATCAGCAATTCCTTCGGTTTGCGGTGGAACAAGGGCATTTTCAATTCCGAGCCCTACCGTTCGGTCTCAGCACTGCTCCAAGAACATTCTCCAAAGTCTTGGTTGTTTTGATTGCAGAGCTCAGGAAAATGGGCATAGCCATTTACCACTACCTAGACGACATCCTCATCTTGGCAGAAGACACAGATACCCTTCAGACCCATGGGCAGGTTTGTCTACGTTTTCTACGCCGTCATGGTTGGATGATAAACGAGAACAAGAGCCAATTACAGCCGGCTCAGGAGATGAAATATTTGGGGGCCATATTCAACACCTTAGCAGGCACAGTGAGTCTGTCTCCAGAAAGAGGTACGAAGTTAAGGAACAGAGTCAAAGACATGTTGGTATCCAATGTGACCTCAGCAGAAAGGTGCATGAGCCTGTTAGGATCAATGTCCTCCACCATCGGACTGACAAGATGGGCCCAATGGAGGATGAGGATTTTCCAGAAGAATTTCATCCTGCAATTCAGAACGGGAAATCCGTTTCAGCCTATCAAGATTCCTCCTCTGGTCCATCAATCTCTGATTTGGTGGTTACAGACGAAATACCTGTTCAGAGGGTTTCCATTAGGGAACATCACATGGACAGTCATTACCACGGACGCAAGCCAGTGGGGATGGGGGGCTCACCTACGCGATCAGTTTATCCAAGGGAAATGGTCTTTTCCGGTAACAGAGACTCCCTCCAACCAATTGGAGCTTCTGGCAGTTCTAAAAGCTCTGGAAATCCTCCTTCCCCTCATACGCTTCAAGTGGTCAAGATCAGATCAGACAATTCCACTGTGGTTGCCTACATAAACCACCAAGGGGGAACACGGAGTCGGAGTTTGATGTCCATTATGAAGCCCCTGATGTCCTTCTCCCAGAAGCATCTTGCAGGCCTATCAGCAATTCATCTCCCGGGAATCCAGAATTCCATTGCGGATTACCTGAGCAGAGTGGAATTAGATCCGGGGGAATGGAGTCTGTCACACGAGGTGTTCGACGACATCACTCGAGTATGGGGCATGCCACAAGTCGACCTTATGGCTACACACAAGAACAAGAAGGTGAAGCGCTTCTTTTCAAAGAGCATCGATCCCCAAGCATCAGGAAGGGATGCTCTTTCAATCGATTGGGTATTTCACCTGGGCTACGCATTTCCTCCTACACCCCTCATCTTTCCTCTTCTGAGACGATTGAGGCAGGAGAAGGTATCCATAATCCTCATAGCCCCCTGTTGGCCTCGCAGGCCTTGGTTTCCTCTATTGTTGAGCCTTTGCAGTGCAGAACCCTGGCGGCTTCCGAAAGTTCCTTCCCTTCTACATCAGGGTCCTGTCCTCCACCCAGACCCTGCCTCCCTCAAGCTGATGGCATGGAGATTGAAAGGGAAAGGTTGAACGGCAAGGGATTTTCTCACGCTGTCATTGACACTCTACTGCAAGCAAGGAAACGCTCTACATCTTCCACATACTACAGAATCTGGGACGCTTTTTCCTCCTGGGCTGCTTCCAACCGCAGGAATATTCAGTCTATCTCCACCAAGGAGATGCTTGAATTTCTACAATCCGGTCTTGATAAGGGTCTAAGCTACAATACCCTGAAAGTACATATCTCCGCGCTTTCGGCCCTTACGGATCACAGATGGGCCTTGAACGCAGACGTGATCAGATTTATGGCTGCTGTGTTGAAAATCAAGCCTCCTATCAAGCCCTTCGCCCCACCATGGGATCTTCCCTTGGTATTAAAAGCCCTGAGCGTTTCTCCTTTTGAGCCTCTTGAAACCATCTCTCCTCAGTTGCTCACCATTAAGACGGTTCTATTGGTGGCCTTAGCCTCAGGTAGACGAGTATCTGAACTCCATGCCTTGTCTGCTAAAGAGCCCTTTACAGTTTTTCATAGGGACAGAGTTGTTTTACGGACCGTTCCCGAATTTCGTCCTAAAGTGGTGTCAGCTTTTCACATCAACGCGGAAATAGTACTCCCGGCTCTTCATTCCGAGTCTTCTACTGAGGATACTGAACCTCTGCCTTCTCCGTTGGATCTTGTTCGAGGTCTGTCTATCTATCTAAAGAGATCTTCAGCTGGGCGGACCTCTCAAAGTCTATTCGTCATCCCCAACGGCCCCAGAAGAGGGCTTCAAGCTTCTAAGATGGCCATCAGTAGATGGATTGTTGCCGCCATCATTCAAGCTTACCAGGCTTCAGGGACGAGAGTTCCTGATGGTCTCAGGGCTCACTCCACGAGATCCCTGTCCTCATCTTGGGCAGCAGCTGCTAAATTGTCTCCTGATCTGATTTGCAAAGCAGCCACTTGGTCTTCTCCAAACACGTTTATAAGGCATTACCAGGTTGACGTTAAAGCCGGCCATTCAGACTCTTTTGGCAAATCTGTCTTATCCGCAGTTAACTCTTCTTGATTGTTTCTATTGCACGTGTGATTTCTAATACACCAGCATTTAAAAAGATTCTTGAGTCTGTGGTTTTTCTTTTTCCCTCCCTGGGTTATTGCTTGGGTATTACCCATTGTAGTGCTGCCATGGATATGGCCAGGAAAGATGAAAATTTATCCATACTTACCGTAATTTTCTTTTCCTGGTCATAGGCCATGGCAGCACTTAGATCCCGCCCTGGGATATTGCTGTTAACAAGACTAAGGGACCATTGGTGGGAGGGGGTACTTATACCCCTGAATTAATTCTGTTTCCTGTCTAATTAGGGATAGGGAGGAGCTAACCCATTGTAGTGCTGCCATGGCCTATGACCAGGAAAAGAAAATTACGGTAAGTATGGATAAATTTTCATCTATATATATATATATATATATATAATAAGTGTGTGTGTGTGTATATATATATATATATATATATATATATATATATACATATATACATATCAGTAAATTCCATACAGGATTATTACATGTACTGTAGAGTTTGGGAAGCAAATCATTATTATTCTGTTAAAGAAAACAAATGGTCTGTTACTGATCCTTTAGATAAGAATGAATTTTAGGCATTTATAGAGCAATACATTCTCATCATTCTAGCACTTTGAGGGTGAAGCTAGTTTTATAGCTAACCCCCTGCCCCCTCGCTTCAAGATTTCGGTAATCCCACAATCTCAATTTTTCTTCTCCATTGTTCAGGACACTGCAGAATGAATACTGCGCATGTACAAAGGTTATGACAATACAAGATGGTTATTTTAGTTTTTGTATTTTATCTACCAGAAAGTTTGAGAAGGAGATCAAGATCATTTAACTTCTAACAGTATAAGTCTGGTTGCAGGATCTATTTCTATGAATTAAAGGCATTCAGTAGTTTTGAATGTATTGTATATGTACAATTTCTTTACAGTTTGTCTTTTTTTTTTTTAGGGAATGCATGTTAATTTTTTATTTTATTATTGGAAACGGTTCTTTTACTGACAGAGCTTCTAATTTCTAGCTATCTAACAGAAGACTGCGAGGAAGCATTCCTGAAAAACACTGAGGCGAAACCCAGAATTATTTATCACAAGATGGAGGACAGCACTACCAGCTCAGACTGCATGCAGCAGCTATTGGAGCAAGACCCAAATAAATCTAATAGAACTAAGGTAATGATTGCTGCCATCTGGTAGGACTTTCTCTTGGTATTCAGTTCTAATTTACACTCTGATCTTGATTTACTCCTCACTGGCCCCTGGGAATAACACGTAGGTTTAATATAGTTAAGCCTTTAGTGTAGTTGTATTACACTGAAACCCATGGTGCATGTAAAAAACAACTTTGTGTTGCAAACAATACTGTTCTTTAAGAGAACCATAGATCCTAAAACATGTAAGTGATGCTAATAGTAAAATAGAACTGCAGCTATTTATTTTTTTTGCTGTAATGAGTTCCCCTTTTTTCAGGGATAGGCAAAGTGTCTGTACAAGGACACCAGTGTCTGTGGCAAGGTCTGTGATGGTCCATACACCATCATTAAATTGTCCATCACAGACCCCAGTAAATGCCCACCATGAGAAATGTTGTTGTATAGCCCTGCCCATTTTAATAGAGCCACCCACCCTTTTGGATATGCCCACTTTGCATAATATTTAGTCCTATTCTACAGAACTGGAGATCCACATTTTCCGTAAACATGTGTTGAATGTTTTTGTTCCTTGCTTTTAGTCATGTTTTAGTTTCAAAGTGCGATATTTTTTTTTTCTTCAAGTACAACATATTATGTATTTTGATACACAGAAAACATTTGTTCATGAACTTAAATATCTCGCTACTTTTAATGTATCATATATTTTCCAAATGTGTCAGCAGTAAGAACCATTTGGCTTCTCTAGTGTGCCCAATTTTAGCCTGTTTGAATTCTAGGGATGTTTTTTTGTTTTAGACCATTGATCACTGGGGGGACCCAGAGGAAGGAGCTTATAAAACATATTGTCAAGTGGAGCAAGTCATTAAACAGGTACCAAATATTCCAATTGCTGTTGAAATAAACTATGCTCTGTTTTACAAATGCATAAATTTAGAGAGAAACTTGAAAAATATGTCAGTGATGTCTTCTGCTAATGACATCACCCGTGTCTTTATATGCAAATTTTATATTTTTAATCTGTAATGTGTAATTTGCATATTGGGCCACAGGTGATGTCACACAGGAGACACCACAGACATATTTAAAACCTGTTTTTCTATTAATTTAAGGATTTCCTTGCTTTTCTACTAACACAATATGTAGATCATTTTAGATTCTGTACACTCACAGCATAAACAATGCATTAACTTTGATACACCAATGCAAATGGGTTTATTTGCTTTGTGATTCAGAGGGGCGAACTGAACTTTTTTCGAGATGCCTTTGTCAACGATAATTTGTTCCTCTCTCCTGCAGCAGTATCCAATTGCTGTTCAATCCTGCTAGAGCATAGATTCCATTCCTGCTGTGTCTTTTCTGTAGCATTTAGAATACATCACAGCACATGCAGTATCTCAGGGCAATTACAAGATAACACAAAGGATGCGCCTTTACCCTTCATTGCATTTTTTTTTTATTGGCTCAACAATAAAAGAAAATAACACTGCTTTTGTCCTTACATGGTTATTTAGGTACCAAGTGGTATTATACATTAAAGTAAGTGATTTCTTTTGAATGACTCAAAAGTGAAAGATCAGCTGCAGTCACAATATTAACTCCTGTTTAATTGAAAGATTGCATCAAGTGCATATGTTTTAACTAGAAATGCTTTAATGTAAGAAGTAAAATAAAGTACATTATTGAGCCCTCTTTGCTCCATGTAGGTCTATCACAGAGCTGACATGTTTAGAATCTTGGATGAGATCTTCCTTCATCTGACCCAAGATTCTAATCATCATGGCAGCTATAATGCAGTCACATATGTTAATTTGTTATCCACATTTGTCCTTGAAAGCTAAAAAAAAATAAAAAAGAATTCTCCTCTCAGCGGCCAGAAGATATGATACATGTATCCCAATAAGCATTTTTTAAATGAATAATATAGCCTAGCCGCAAGCATTATTATATATATAAATATATGTCCAAAAATAGGAAAGAGACACGCACTCATAGGATTTAGAAAAGTAGAAAAAAATCTGTATCATATAACAAACGTCATATACATGTTATATAATACAGATTTTTTTTCTACTTTTCTAAATCCTATGAGTGCGTGTCTCTTTCCTATTTTTGGACATATATGTTACTTGAAAAACTGCACTGCACCTAGGTATTGAGCTGTTTACTGATCTACATGTGGAGTCGAGTGCACTACTGTTTGGATTTATATATATATATATATATATATATATATATATATATATATATATATATATATATACAAATAATTAGTTTTTTTCTCTTCTCTCCCTTTCCCCTTCTTCCTAATGTCTGATAGAGAATATTAAACTTGTATTGTTAAATGCATCAATCTATGTGATTATAATGATATAAGTACTACCACTATAAGTTATCACCTGCTATGCTATGTTAACCTTTTTGGCTTTTATTAGTGATAAAGGAAAATCAATAAAGATTGATATATATTAAGAAAGCTAAAAAAAAATGTGAATCTCTGTCGATCCTTCTTCTTTATATAATAGTTTCTCTTATATAAATACATATCTATAGCTTTGTTTGCTCGATATAACTTGCATGATAGGTTCCACCTTATTTGATGCATATGTTGGTCCGATTTAAAACATGTTTTTTGTATTTGATGGACCATGCTGCATAAGACGCCCCATGGTATACCTTTGCTGATAGAAGATAAGCACACATACAATGCCTTACCAGATAGATTGCACAGTTCCTGTATTAGTGAATTACTGTCTTCCAGGATTTGTTGGGAGGTGAGATATCTGATCCTGATGCTAAAAATGACCCGGCAGTTCGTGAAGATGAGGACTTTGGAGATTTGCTGTGGGATATCCATGATGAGCTAGAGCAGATGGAGTCATTTAATCAATCTTCTCAATCTCCCTGTGAGCTGGGCTTTCAGAAAGTGAGTCAATGACTGTTAAGAGACAAGTACTTGTTAAGTTCCCCACTGAAACTTTTCACAGCAATTCCATATGTTACTTGTATTATGACTTTATAGCTGTATAATTCTGTTTAGGGCAATGTGTTCCAAAGTGACATTATACAAAGGGCCTATTCACGTTACACAACCATTTCGACAAAAGTATTTCTTTGAAATAAGAAGTGTTTCCATTGCCAACTTACTAAAAGAGTTTCACTTGATCTTCTAGAGACAGAATTAAAATGTATAAAGGAGTATAAAATGGCAGGTCATTTTTAAGGTACATGGCAATTATACTTTACCAGCAGCCTACATGCTTTTCTGGGAAATATACAGGCTGACCCCCTTGCCCACTGTCTCTTTGGAGACCCTGGACTAGTAATTCGGATAACAGATATCAGTCAGATGCAAGCGGTGGTCTTTCAGCAAAGAGACAAATCTAGATACTTTTTTGCTTATGAAGAAAACATGTAGTGGCCCTTTAATAAAATCTCTTTGTCTAATTGAAGGTTTCTATCATATCATTTTCCACACCAACAGAATGTCTTTCTACTAGCGCAGCTGTCTCCTATTTCTCCAGGGAAAGATTAATTCATTATTTGTTGGCTCCACAGACTGAAAACAGATTGTTATTTGTTGGCTGTAGTGACTACATTAAAATCTATTGAGATGTGTTAGGAAGTCTCGATACTGATGTATTATTGATGATGTTTAAGCCAGCTGCAAAAGATTGCTACTATGTGTATTCCTGTGAAAAAACAATAATTAATAAGGTTTTATTTTATCAACTACTACCAGTATTATGATCGCTTGAATGATTTGGTGGCTGCTCCTGCACCCATTCCACCCCTTCTTATCTCCGGAGGTCCAGGCTCTGGGAAATCCCTACTCCTATCAAAGTGGTATGTTCAGCTATCTTTTATATCTAAATTTACATTCACATTCCATATGGATACATCATTTGTGTAACAGTAAAATAAAAACTTTATGAACAATCACAAGAAAAATTCAAATAATACATATCCAAATTTGCTGAACGGGACAGGTACACAAGGGGGCAGAGCCAAAAGGGATACAGTTATGTGACCCTGCAAGATTGAGTTCCAGATTCTCCGGTACAGATACTGAGTGTCTGCAGCTCCATTCTTTATTGTTTAGTGCTTTAGTGTTCTGATAGACATACACAGTTTAACCACAAGCCTGTGTGTACACAGTGCAATGTACTGAATTTGTCCTAATATATAGGACTGTCCCGGCAAATCCAGGACTGTTGGCAACTCTTTCACTTTATCTTGATCATAACTCACAGATTTAATAACTGAACCCATGATTACATTTTGTAAGTAGCAGGGTTTAAACCCAAGAGAGTCCGCTTCAGTGCCTATACCATAAAAGCCTGTAAAAGAGGCTGAGCAAGTTATGAATAGGCCCAGGTCTGGCAATTAATAAAGACTGATGCACATTTTTTGACACAAAACAGTCAGTAAGACAAAAAGCGATCAACCACATAAATAATAACAAGCATACAGTGACATACATGTCTACAGTAAATAACCATCAAATGGAGAAACAAGGAGCGACGCTCAAAAATCCAAGTAGAAAGAAAGTGACCATCGGCTGAGGTCATGAAGACCACAATGTTCTCGCTACTAGCAGGGAGGAGTCACACACTGTTTTTCTGAAAAATTCCAATAGCGTCCCGATATGAATGGACAGGATACAAAACCGCATTTTAAGGCATACAACCATGATAAGAAAAAAATCATGTTTAACTGTTCTTTTAATGGAAAATGGGCTTATGGGAGTGAACACCACTGCTACAGGATTAGGATGTACTGCTTTTAAAGGGACACACACCAAAAAATTAAAAGGGTTTATTTTTTCTTATTTTATATTGTTGATTTTAGATATGTCCTTTGTTTTTGTTATGTGACTGTATTTAATAAAAATATGTAACTAAACAAGTGTGACTGGGTGCCACCATTTTGTGAAATACAGTGTGACTGTGTGCCACCCCCCCAGAGACTTTACAGCCCACATTTTTCACTTTAGGGCTAAGGACACAGAATGCAGTATATAAGTCTAAATTCTGACCATAGACTTGCATTGAATGGGAGGGTAATGTAAATATTACATCACAAGGTGCGGAGTTATGATCCTGTATGATCAGGACAATCTCCTCTCTTTGTGTTGGAAGGCAGGTAAAAAAAAAGTTGTACAAAGCCACCTAGTCCTGCCCACTATTATATACAGGAGCCAGGAAGAGAGCAGGGGAGTGTCTCATGACATGATCCTGCAGGCTTTGGCAACAGTTCTAAATTGAGACTGGCTGGAAGATTTTGGATTATGTTGCATCATGGGAAATAATCACAAAATGGAGCCATGAGATAAACACCTAATTTTATTTTTCCTTTTATATGCAATTAATTCAATCATAAAAAAACCCCGAACAGTGGCATATGATTTATATATATGTTTTTTTTAAAATATCCAGGTTATCTAGTTACATCTTATGTAAGTGGTAGTGTCCCTTTAAAAAGTAATGTAACTTTTTAAAATACATACAAAAATGTACCATATGTATCAAGTACTTTATCACCTGTTGGTATTTAATAACACAATTGATTGTTTATTTTTCGTGTTGCTCTGGTCTTTATAGATTGGTTTGCAATTTATTCCATAAAAAGCTGCAGTGATCTACCAGGCAGGCAGACTCTCAACTAATGTTTTGTATGTGCAGGATACAACTTCAACAAAAACACTCACCAAACACGTTGATGTTGTATCATTTTGTTGGGAAACCCATGTCAACCAGCTCTGAACCAGCCCTGATAATAAAAAGACTGACCCTCAAGGTAATATCATGTAAATCATGTGCTTTGTAGTTATGTAGATATTTGGTGCAGTAACAATGATATAATATTAGTTTAATAAGTACATTACTGGTGAAATATATATTACACATCAGTTAGTTAAGAGGAAGATATTTTTATGCAATAGACATTAATGTATGTTTACAACCCATTTATTAACGTACTATCATTTTATTTACTTTATCACATTTTCCACTGTTTTCCTTGAATATTTAGATTTTATTAGGTACTGATTAATTTTGGAAGACACAATCAGACACAACATATCCAAACATTATCAGTAGTTGGCTTTGCAAAATCATCTGATGTGTAGCATTTTATTAACATTATTTAGAGCGTGCTGTTCACCCGCTGCTTAGCATGTGAATGCTTCCTACCAATAAATAAATATTTAATATATAAATTTAATATAAAGGGAAATTGTTACTTATTGTATCCTGTATTTCTCTGATTTTCTACCAGCTGATACAGTATTCCTGGTCTGTGTCATCTTTGTCTATGGATCCTGGAAAGTTTCTGGAAGAATTTCCTCATTGGCTTGAAAAACTTTCAATTCGCTACCAGGGTAACATTATTATTATTATCGACTCCATCGATCAGATACAGGTATGTCGTCAGTCTCATAGTTATTCCTTAGAATTGAAACCATTATTTATAACCTTGTCAACCTCTTGATTATAGTTTATATTCATTTGTGCAGCTTTTCATGGAAAACTAGGGCTTTTCTAAGTGACCCCAAACCTTTGAACTTTATAGTGTATACAATATGGAAAGAGGAGCTCTTAAATGTATTGAGATAAATTGAAAATTAGGGATTTATTGTGAGATTAATGTTTCAGTCCCACTTTCAGGACACCTTTATCAGGATACTTTTATCAGGACACTTTTATTAATGGTCAAGTAATATTATGATATTTAATGCACGTTGTTTTCTACTTTTTATTTTTTTTATTTTTTAGCATTCTGAAAAACATATGAAGTGGTTGATTGATCCCTTACCGGTAAATGTACGGGTAATTGTTTCTGTGAATGTTGAAAGTTGTCCGCAGGCATGGAGGTGAGTCAAATTACCTGTGTGTGAAAATACTAACAGGTACCTCTAGGAACTTGATCTAATAAACACACCATCTGTATTCATAGCTTTTCTTTATAAAGAAAATGATGTGAAGATAATAAATAAAAAAACACAGCGCTATAAATGAAGCAAAATTAATAAAGACTTGATTATATTGTAAACATATATAATTTTAATATGAAGTGTGTGTGTGTGCGTATATAATATATATATATATATATATATATATATATATATAAATATAAATGTAGACCAATAATACTGACACACAGATCACATTATGCTTCCCTCTCCTATTTCCACTGCCCATTTTAGTTTCCCCTTTGCTTTTGTTACCCCATCTTCGGTGTCCCCCTGTGTGCTCCACCTACCTCCATGTATGATGATGGTGACAATGTAGTCAGCTGCCATAGGTTCACCATCACTGGTATAAACACTGTTTAGGTGACAGTCCCTTCTGTTCAAACTGTCTTTTAAATGGGTAGTTCCACCTACAAAAAAAAACTGCCTGTAAAGTGTTATTTCTGCATGTCACTGAATTTAGAAGCCCCGAAGAAATGATATTCAATGGAAAACTGCAGGAGAAATGTAAATTGTTTTAATGTATAAATAAGTGTATTATGTATACATTAAACACATGTACAACATAAAGAAAATAAGTTTATTTTCACTAAACATAGACAAATCTTATTTGCCTTCATATTAACAGGTTGTGGCCAACTCTCCACCTGGATCCCCTGAATTCAAAGGAGGTGAAGTCCCTTATTAGTGTGGAATGCAGTGGGGCAAATATCATATTGACCAAAGAACAGGTAGCCTTTCCTTCAGATAGGTGTAAAGTCTAGTGTGCGTTGAAGACCAACTTTTAAGGGTTCAAGTTCCATTCATGTAATGTAGAAATTGTGATACTTTGGCAGTAGGAACACAGAAACAAACCAAGAGCTATTCACTGAAAGTGAGGTGCAGGTAAGATGAACATTTCATCTAACCAGTTTAATCGTGCATTACAGGGGGCAAAACCTCTGTAACCTCTGTAAAAGCTTCTCCAGCTAGAAGAGCTCAATTGAAGGTAAATCTTTGAAGATTTTGTATGCCTTCAGCTAGGAAAGTTATTCTAACAGGTAAGCTCACCAAATTTGTTTTTTATGATGCATCATTTCGTGAGATGAGATGCTCATCTCACCTGCACCTCACTTTTATTGAATAGACAATATTATTTTATATATGTTCGTTGTTCAGTGAAATGAATCGTAATATCTTTACAGTACAATATAGTAGACAAACAGGGACCAGACTGTAATTCTGTTCAGCCACCATTTATGTTTATGTATCATGGGAGTTATTGGAGGTTGTGCATAAATGTGATTTCTGGGACAAAAATTCGAAAAAGTGATTGAATCAACAGGAATTTTGCATTGGTTTCCATGGTGACTGGACCACTTTTGCAACATGTCCCTCATTGGCCCAAAGTTTGAAATTCCCTTCTCATTTCCCTGAAATTCTCTCATTCCTGTATAGACCCTAAAGACCTTAACTGTATATGTAAAACAACTGTCCATTGAGCACTGGATGCATTTCCCCTGACTACTCTTTTGCCGCTCTGTAGCCTTTCCATTGCACATTTGTAATGTAGACATGTGCTTCTGTGGCACAGTGTGTATAGGAAACAAAATAATGCCATTTCCCATTGATTTAATCCCTTCATTTACTATTCTAGGAGAGGAAACTGGAAAGACACTGTCGGTCTGCCACAACATGCAATGCTTTATATGTGACTTTGCTTTCTAAAATACTCCTCTGGTAAGAGTTAACTTACTTATTTTGCTATACAAACAGCATATATGGAATTAATTCAGTAAACAGTGAATTGTGATGGACTTTTATTCAGGCCTTGGAAAATGACACATCTAAGCTATGCATGGTACTAATTAAATAGCAGATGTATAGGGTATAACACCTTCCGAAGTGCTGTGCTTAATAATCATTTACACCTGCCTACAAGAGGCAGTGAGGTATGAGTAAAAGTCCTTGTGTCAAAGCATCCTTTCCTTTGCATTTTGTTGCCATTTGGAAACTTTAAAGTCTTAAAATGGATTTTACATATGCTATATGGTAATTTCATGTATGTTCTCAAGTTTGGTGGCTAGATCTACGAAGCTACTGTATGATTCAATTTGGAAATGTGATTGGAAATACCAGTATAGGATGCCAGTTCTGTTTATGACACATGTATATACCGTACTATTTATTTATTTTTTTTATAAGGAAACAGTTACCCATGAGCCTTGAAATAAAACATGTTCCCTTAACTATTCCAAAAAATGACAGAATGTCTCTGTCTAAAGTCACCATCATTAAAGGAACTCTTTCCTTAGGGCATCTTAGCAGCCCTATTAATTACTTAGTGTTCATTGATCTTCATTATTTCATTATACCTGGGAATGTGCACTATATTTTCCCCTTATGGACCGAGGATGTTTTTAAAAGTCTGCTGTGTTTGGGTTTAGCAGTAATTTTCTTCCTTCTTATTTAATTTACCCACGCATATAATATTGTTTTTATCAGTATACAAAGGACTTTCTTAAGATACCATTATTTTAATAATATCCTATAATTTACTATAAATCATAAAGTATGATGACATATTTTCTAACTTTTATATGAAAAATATTTTGCAAACGATAATTAAAAAAAAAACCACTGCTAAATAGATTCTTATATTTGTGGTGAGTTTAGAAATACCCAATGTTTCTCTATTGTTTTTGATCCCAATCCTAAACGTAACCCTAGCACTAACCTTAAATCTAAGGGTAACTTAGCGTGTATTTTTTTTACTGTGATGTCGCTGACTGCCTCAAAAGGTAGTCTAGAAACACCAACAGTTCATTGATCACTTCCGAAGCTCTTGCCCACAACAGGGCAGCGCCATATTGAAAAGATACGCTGCCTTTAAATACAGTGTACGGTATATGTGTTGTAGCTCTGATTTTTAGGGTTGCTGGATTCATCAAAATTGAGACATTACAGTAACCTGCTGAGAGGAGGAAGTGCTCACTGATTGCTTCTGATGCATGACAAATATATACATTGTGTGTTATTAAGGGGGTTAAAGAAATAATGTAACTTTAAACTGAACTAACATGGCAAGGGTAAATTATATTTCCCATTGACCATATATACTTATTTTGTGGGAGTTGTTCAATACTTTGTTAGCTTTAATATCTGATGAACACATTCTACATTAACAGTAGTATTCACGTATGATTAAATCAAATTATTTTCTTGATTTAGTAAGGCTGTCTCTGTAAATGTAATTTTTGTTTGCTGCAGGGCCGGGAACACTGGAAATATTGGGGATGTTTTACAGCTGTGTCTGCAGTGCCAAGATACAGTGTCACTCTACAGACTTGCTCTGTTCTCTGTCCAAGAGTTCATGCCAAGTGTGAACGATAAGGATCTCATGCGTGAGGTAAGCGCTCACATCAAACTGACCAGTGAATGGCGTAAAAATAAACGTACCTAAAATGTGACAGAAACTTTCTAACTAGAGCGAACTGTCAAACGTATACATGTGAATATACACATGTGAAAAATTGGATTCTGCACAAAAGCTATTTACCACCCCACCTATAATTTTTAAACTACTTTGTAATAAAGAGGGAAAAAATCTCTTCAGTACTTGGCGGTTTCTATCTTATGTTTTTGTCTCCGTAATATGATGGAATACATCGTAATAATGCTAACACACAGTGGGTAAAGCAGGCTACATTGATTTAGATTCATATCATTACAGTTATTTTAATCTAAGTGCCAATATTAGATTAGTTTGAAGAGTCTGGTGAGGAAGCTCAATGGAATAATGCGCCATCTATAGGATGTGTTCAAACACCGGGTTGCAGGTTCAATTCCTTCACTCAGCCCTTTGTCATTCTGATGTAGCTAAAATGAGCTGGGTAATAGAGACATTAAATACCTCAACATACCTTGGTTATATACTTTGTCAATATTATTATGTCACCATCTGGCACTGTGCATCTCTAAGACTAGTGGTAATTTGTTAGACACACTGTTAGACGTGTTCAGAGAAGTAACCATGTGACGGAAGGAAAGTATGGCAGTTATTGCGGGTTTGGTTCCAGACCACCGGAATAAGTTAAATTCCGCAATAAAGTGAGTCACATAAGCTAAAATGATTTAGTACAACAAATATATACTGTACACTGTACATACCTTCTTTTGATGCTTAGAGGCCATTGTAAGTGTTTAATTGGCTCTAATTTCAATAAAATATTGTTGTGTATGTGCAAGTAGGGACATGGAATAGTTAGAGACACAAAGAAAATGGCGCCAAAAGACTTGCTCCATAGGTAATTGACACATCTGTCAAGAGCAATAACTGCGAAGTGCAATAAAACAAGGTATACCTGTATTTGGCTTGCTTGCACTGTCTTAGAATCCAGTAACATTCTCATGCTCTATTCTGGTCATTGGTTATATGGAATATAACCTTTTCTAATGTTGTTCTTCACTGCAGGTTCTCTGTTTAATTAGTGTCAGCCACAATGGAGTGAGTGAGTGTGAACTGATGGAGCTGTGCCCCGGACTGACATGGCCTGTCCTAACCTTCTTGATCTACCATCTCCATAGGATGGTTCTGCTAAGATACAGCTGTGGTTTGCTTCAGTTTAAGCACCTACAGGTAACCAAACTGCCCGTTTTCTTCTTCCCCAATTGAATTGAATTTGAAACAGCCAACTTTAGCAAAACATGGCACCATCCATGTTTCCTTTCTCTTGCTCTCTTCCATTTTGTTTGAGTTCTAGGTAGTTTCACATGTTGTGGTGATACTACATTGTTTTTGTTCGCATGTTTATATTCTTTTGTACACACCATAATTTTTAGTTGAATTGGTTTTACAATATAATTAAATATATGAACTGTAATACGTGTTTTATGTTGTCCCTTGGGGCTCACTTCAAACATATCCTTTTACGTGGCCTTGGGAACGGCCCACTGAAGTTCAGGGCCGCTAGTCTTGTCTGTCTTGTACTCTGTCGTACCTGTTTCCTTACCTTTCAACTCCAGCCTCCTCTTTCTGTCCCTCTGAGACACAGTCTTGGATTGAACTCTGTTAGTAAACAGATATGCAAGCGATAATTAGTTTAGTTATACTACACTTTATCCTCAGGCATGGGAAGCTGTAAGGATGGAGTACATGCATGGAGGACAGAATATTGTGTCCGAATACAGAGAGAAACTCATAAAATACTTTACTGAACAACTAAGGTACAGTATGTAGGCACATTTATAGTTCCAAACTTAATTATGTGTTTTATTTTTTTATTCTTTGTGGAATTATTCAAGGATATGCATTAATGTTCAAAAAGAATCAAATTACTTCTCTCCAGATCCCTTATTGGTCCAGACTAGTGTTGAGCGAACCCGAACCGCACTGTTCAGGTTCGTACCGAACATTACGGTTTTTGGACCCCGGACCCGAACACGGACTTTTCACTGTATGTTCGGGTTGGAGTTCGGGGTTCGGCGAGTTAATGGCGCGTTTTGAAAGGCTGCAGGGCAGCCAATCAACAAGCGTTTGACTCGTTTGCCCTTAGAAGCCATCACAGCCATGCCTACTAATGGCATGGCTGTGATTGGCCAGTGCAGCATAAGACGAGGTCGTCAAATCGAGGTCAGACTATAAGACTGGGATCCAGGTCCCCCACAGAGCTGCAGGGGACCTGGATCCCCCTCTCTAACAGCAGGGGAATGTCTGCGCGATGAGCGCAGACCCTCCCTGCTGCCGCCCCCGGCGTGACCGCCGGCACTTCTATGATGAAGCTGGGTCCTTCCGGCTTCATCATAAAAGTCCCGGCGGTCGTGCCGGGCGGCAGCAGGGGAGGTGTGCGCTCATCATGCAGACATCCTCCGCTGCCCCGCTAGCCACCAGGAGAATCGGGCAGCTGTGGGTGCCCCCACTAGCCTCCAGGGAAAGAAACAAGGTGAGGGGGAGGGAGAGGGGGAGACACACACAGACAAGGGGAGGGAGGGAGGGGGGAGACACACACAGACAAGGAGAGGGAGGGAGGGAGGGGGGTGACACACATAGACAAGGGGAGGGAGGGGGGGAGACACACACAGACAAGGGGAGGGAGGGGGAAGACAGACAAGGGCAGGGTGAAGAGATGAGGGAGGTGGAGAGAGAGAGAGAAGTTTGGGGGGGAGGGAGAGAGAGACAACGCTGGGGGGGGGGGGGAGACAGACAGCTGGGGGAGGGGGAGAGAGGCCGCATTGGCACATAAAAGGAAATAAAAACAAGAAATGCATTTGTATAATATCAATTTTTTATTAAATATTAAAAAGCAATTAACATATATACAAGTTAAACTTTTTTTCCCTATAGGGTAGTCTTATATTCAGTCTTTTAGTTTTTTTCCTAAAGGAATATACAAAGTTTGGGGGGGTCGTCTTATAATCAGGGTCGTCTTATAATCGAGCAAATACGGTATAAGCTTGAGTCACGTACACGCACATCACATGAGCTCTTCTTAGTGTAGGGAGAGGATGCTGCAGCTGTGAGGGACAGATTAAAAAAAATTCTGGTGTTGAATCTGCACACTACAGCGATTATTCAAATTACAGTGATTATTTTAGTGGGTGCTATACTACATATTTGTACCCTGCCCTGAGCCCAGTGCCACAGAGAGTGCAGTGCACTTGCAACTGCATGTGTGCCAGGCACATGACTTTAATCCTGTTCTGTTAGCTCAGTGGGCAACATCTAGGCATTTTTAAATACTGCAATTTGTTGGTGTTAAATATTACATTTACAGCCTGCACTTCATTTCTGAGAGTCAAATAGAACCGTCCAATACTGTGCTTACAGCGCACTTTGAAAAATTCTAATTGTTGTGCTAAATAGTACAATTACGTCTTGCGGTGAATTTTTTGCAGTCCAATAATCACAAATAAAAAACAGTGTTGGCTTCCTCCTCCTCCTCCTCCTCCTCCAGCGCCGCTTCCACCTACACCCCCACGGTCACCGCCTCCTCAACCTATGGGTCACTTAGTATAAAATGAAAGAGAATACCCTGCACTCCAACCCTCTCTCAAATGGATAATTCTGTTGATCCTCCTGGCAGCCATGCTTTAGATTTAGATTTATGTTCTTCGAAAGCTAAAATCAAAGATTCCATCTAGTGCTATTTTATGGCTCAGCTGTAATTGTAATTTGTATGTATTTTATGTTATTTTAAGTTATTTCCCTATCCACATTTGCTTGCAGGGCACTTGTCCTACTCTTACCCACATTTTACTTCCTTTTGCAGCCCTCTAGCCCTTTCCATGACTTTTTTAGAGGCATTTTAGTGGCCAAAAGTTTGTGTCCCCCATTGACTTCAATGGGGTTTGAGGTCAAGTTCGAGCACGGACCCGGACATTTTTTCAAAGTTCGGTCGAACCCGAACATCCAGGTGTCCGCTCAACTCTAGTCCAGACAAGTTCCTAATATGGCTATTATTTTTGTCAGTAATAGCAGGCTAACAATGATCAGTGGAGAATTCTTGCTACTTTATAATGTCTGTTATAATTTTCCATTTTCTCACCAGCCGGGATAGAGTGACATGGAGAAGTGCTGACGAACTCACCTGGCTCTTCCAACAGCAAGGCGAAAAGCAGAAACTACACAAATGTCTCATGAATCTCTTTGTAGCACAGAATCTTTACAAACGGTATGTGTTTCAGACTTTACAGTCAACGTACATATGTCAAGTTATGTTATATGTTAGTGACAAGTCATACAGTGTTAGCATCTCTTGCTCCTGATGGAGGTGTGTTCAGTCACCGAACAGCGCTGCCTGTCACAGACAGCCAGCTCCATGACATGGAAGGCTGTGGAAGTCTCGATGGGATTTCCAAAATAAACTTTTATTCCTTCTGCATTGTGCAACCCGAGAGCATTATTCGACAGCTATTTTATTCACACAGAAGTGGCCTTCTGTGGCCAAATCAGTTCAATCAATCCACGTGGTTTTGAGAAGTAGAAAATACAGGTTGTAAGAAAATAATAAAATACTCTAAGATGGAAGAAAAAAAAGCAACAAAAAGAAATTTCCATTAGAGACGTAATTCAGATTTAAATATTTTTGGTAGATGTTTAAGGAAAGTACATCAATTATAAGTAATCTGTGAAATGATGAGCTTGTTTGTGTGAAGGTGGCAATAATCATATATAATTTGTATGTACATCAATTTGATATATATTTATATAATTTGTGTGTACATCAATTCGATATATGTATAATTTGTGTGTACATCAATTAGATCTATATAGATCTATCTATCTATATATATATATATATATATATATATCATTTGTGTGTACATCAATGTGATATATTATTTAAAAGATGTTGAATTAACTTTTTTCCATATAGTCACTCAAGACCATAAACTTTTTTTTCAGGGGACATTTTGCTGAACTGCTCAGCTATTGGCAGCTTGTGGGGAAAGATAAAATCTCTATGGCCACTGAATATTTTGATGCTCTGAAACAGTATGAGAAGAGCTGTGAAGGAGAAGAAAGCATGACTCGCCTGGCAGAGCTTTATGAAACACTTGGGCAGTTTCTCAAAGACTTAGGTCTTCTTACTCAGGTTGTTTGCCTTTTCTTGTTTGTAGTTATTGGATGGGATAATGAATGGAGAAGTGTATATTTCCAAAACAAGCCTCTATCAAATTGACCAAGGACAGGGAAGCTGTGCGGCAGCATGTGTGTGTCTCTGCATACTTGTAATTAAAAGATAATAATTATAATGGGGAAGGGATATGGTGTGTGCAGAGGAAGCTGGGGGGTCAAAGATAAGATCTGCCCTGGGTGCCAAATTATAGAAAATGAAAAAATAACTAAAAAAACAGTGTCTTCTTTGCCCCATGCACATATCCTTCTTCAACAGTGAAAATCACTGTGCCTTTGTACATCCTACAGGCCGTGACTCCTCTGCAACGCTCACTGGAAATTCGAGAGACAGCGCTAGATCCAGACCATCCGAGCGTCGCCCAGTCACTGCATCAGCTGGCAGGGGTCTATTTACAGTCCAAGAAGTTTGGAAATGCTGAGCAACTGTACAAACAGGCTTTAGAAATCAGTGAAAATGCTTATGGCAGTGAGCACATGAGAGTGGCACAGGAACTTGATGCACTGGCAGTGTTGTACCAGAAACAAAACAAGTATGATTACATTTCAGAATAACCTGATAGAAATGATTGTGATTTCAGATAATAATGAATTGGCCTGTCCAGTCTGACCACAAGGAATCCCAGAGTTATTTCACTTATTTATTTTTCAGGATACTCTTAAGCACATTCTATGAATAGATTTAGACTTTCAATATTTACTCCATCTTTGAGGTACAAGTTACCCTACCTGTAAAGTAATGCTTTCTTATATTACTCCTTAACCCAGCAACCTCCGATATTAGACCATTTGATTGACATGAATTATTGATCTTGGTTATACAAATACCTTGTGAATCTCTCACACTATAATATCCTTTTTGTTTATTTTTTGTCCCTTTAACCCTTTCATGACAATGTTTTTAATGTGTGAGAGAGAGACATAGTGTGTGTGTGTGTGTGTGTGTGTGTGTGTGAACAAGCAAGAGACCGTGTACAAGAGAGAGACTGTGTGTGTGCGAGTGAGAGACTATGTGTGTGTGAGCGAGAGATGTTGTGTGTGTGAGCGAGAGACCCATCTGCCATGGGCTGTAGCAACAGATCATTTGGAGACCTAGCAATGCCCCTGTCTGTAAGAGATAATTGAAATAGATTAATATAATACAAACTTTAAAATGGCAAGAAAAAATTGTAGAAAAGAGCGCTAAAAATTAAGAAAGACACAGATCACAGTAATAATCTGTGATCAGCACGGGATGGGAATTAGGACAGCATAGAACATCCTGATGCACCGTGGTTTATGATTTTTACTGAAACTGCTGTTAGCACTTGAATACACATTGTACTTCATGATAAGTGTGTGAGGTATAGATACTGCCTTAGAGAAAAAGTCATTGTGCTTGGTCATCACAGCCATCACATGACCTCCAGAGCTGCACATTAGGATCAGGACCACTGGCTCCATTGTGGGGCACAGTGATCGTTCGTGTATCACAGGTTATCCAGTCATAAGGACTGCATTGTTCATGTCAAGAAAACCTGTCACAAGGCAAAGAGGGGTCTAAAACACATTTCAGAAAGATCCATGATAAGGATGCAGTGCAACTTATAAGTGCTTATGCCAAATGCTTTTTTTATTTTGGTAGCGGCAACATTTTAAATACCATTTATATGATTTTTGACAGGTTTATACTTGTGAAGATTCATAAATTGTGTCAAAGTTGGACTACTTTCTCAGTCCCGCAACCTGGAAGCTTGTCCAAGTACTTTCAGTGTCCCGGTGCATGTCCCAGGAAATTGGCAGTTGCGGCTCTACCTTACAAAACAATTTGATAGCTCACAATTGCAGAGTTATGTGACGTCATCATACAACGTCATATGACCCTGCACCGGTCTGTGTAAGAGGCTGTTCATACTTACCGCTAACTCACCACAGTATATCACAATAGATGGAGCTAAATTATGCTAATTAGGTGGGTTATGCAGAATGGGAAGAGCTTTGGGGCAGTGGGTGTGGTATTTTTAAGTAAATCATTGATAGCTGCTGCAAAGTGTTCCTGGAATTTTTTTTCAAATGTTGGCATCTATGCTTTTATGCATTAATTCGTTGCATTAAAGTTCAAATGGTAAAAAAAAAAAAAAATTGTGTTTTCAATAGATATGAACAAGCTGAACAGCTAAGGAAAAAGTCATTGAGAATCCATCAGAAAGCTGCAAGAAGGAAAGGGAGTATGGTAATAGGAACATGTAACTCTTTAACATTGTTGGAGGGTATGGGCTGTGCTGCTGAAGTTGGAGGGAATGTACTGTGACAGACTATTAAATTCACATTACAAAGTCCTGAAATAGACTGTAGTCCCTGTTAGTGAATCAAATGTGATTCCACTATTTTTATGAACAATAACTTGTATAACATATACAATAGTTGAGGAAAATGGCAGGTTGACAATAAATGCCAAAAATATAGAAATTTCACAATAATATGTTACATACTAAGTTTCAAAGAAAAATAAACTACTTGACACTGCATTTTAGGGTTGCAAAATTGCTTAATTCCTCTGAATAAGACTTGAGTTCCTCTTAAATTATTGTTGAGCGATTACCACACAATTTTCACCTTTGGATTGAACTTGACCAACTCAGAGTTCATTGAACAGACCCATGCCCCTAGTACATCTACACGTTAGGAAAGCAATGCTGATGGACATTTTCATTTCCTATTAAAAAGACTTCATCATCCAAATATTGTTTAAATTGTGAATGTAGAGAATAAAAAAATATCTAAAATGATCTCCTGGTTATGACATCATCTGTGGCTTGATATGCAAATTAACTACTTTCCATGGGAAATGTGTAATTTGCATATCAAGCCATCCCCAAGAAAATAAGATATATTTGTATATATAAAAAACAATAACTCCCTACCCCAGAACTAAAAATAGATATATCTGCAGAGAAGAACTCCAGCTGGCAGAATGACTGTTAACAATCACATGAAAAGCCAACTGTCACTTCCTGAGAATGCTGGATTCTCTCCAGCCAATCACAGCCTTACTTTCAGTATCACAGCTGGTACTGAAGTGTACAGCAATTGCAATAATTTCATAATGAAAAAGCAGCATAATATTTTAAAATACATTGAAGCCTAAATAGGTAGATGCCAGAACCAATATTACTGTAACCTATGATTATCTGTCTCTTTATAGATTGTAAAGCCCTATTTTTTAATTGTTATTGTCATTTTAGTATGGATTTGCATTACTTCGTCGACGTGCCCTGCAACTAGAGGAACTCACTTTGGGCAAAGACACCTCTGACAATGCTCGGACATTGAATGAACTTGGAGTGCTTTATTATTTACAGAATAACCTAGAGTAAGTATTTTTTTTACTATATTGTGACCACATATACTCCTAATAAGGTATTGTTGTCTTTAAGTAATTAAGTTTGATAGCCAAAAATATTTAAATACGTCAAATTTATTCAGGGTAATATTTCAACAGTTAAGAGGAGATTTATTTTTCTCAACTTGATTCCAAGTAAACAGGAGTAAATGTGAATCCAATGTAAATGGAAATTTGTATGTCATTTTAAAGCAAACTTAGTGTTTTTCCTTGCTTCTATATATGCACAGGACAGCAGAAATGTTTCTTAAACGTTCACTAGAAATGAGGGAGCGAGTTCTGGGTCCAGATCACCCTGATTGTGCTCAGTCCCTAAATAATCTAGCCGCGCTCTACTATGAAAAGAAGCACTATGACAAGGCCGAGGAGCTGTATGAGCGAGCGCTGGATATCCGTAGGAGAGCTCTGTCTCCTGATCACCCAGCTTTGGCCTACACTGTCAAGCATCTTGCTGTGCTGTACAAAAGAAAGGTATAAACATTACATTAACATTTATTTATATAGTACCAGCAATCAACACAACACTTGGTACAGGACGTAGATGGAAATTAGAGATCTAGAGGGACGTTACTGACTTATTTAGCTATTCACGTATTATATACTTGGCTCATTTTAATTCAGCTCCTTTAAGGACGGATTTATAAAGAAGTTTAAATGTATTCAGTTATCAATGATACAATTCAGTTAATGCTCTTTTTTTAATGCTATATTCTTTAGGGAAAGCTTGACAAGGCTGTCCCACTGTATGAGCTCGCTGTGGATATTCGGCAGAAGTCATTTGGTCCAAAGCACCCCAGTGTTGCCACAGCTTTGGTGAACCTTGCGGTGCTGTATTGTCAAATGGTATGCAACACTTGCTTTCCTGTAATTATGTAATTTGCTAAACATGTTAGTTCAGTTGCCAGTAGCCCATTAATGTTGATTGTACAATGTTTGGTTGAGTAGGCAGCCCTTTAATTAAACAAATGCAGTGACACATGTTTTCCTAGTTATTACGTAACTGTTTCAGTTCTAACAGGAATAAGAATGAGAGAAAATGAACTCGAAGTATAAAATAAATAATTACGTTAAAAGTTGATTTGCACTTTGCACTTTCAGCCAGAACTGTGCCTATTTTTATGTACATTTATGTATACGTGTATGTTTCTCTGCTTTTGATATGTATGTTGAAGAATAATCAAATAAAGACTTAATATTTTTTTTAAAAAGTGTAAAAGTTTAAGAAGGCTAAATCATTTAAGTCCTAACATTCATTCAGTAAATGAATACAGTTTTTGTGTTGCTGTCTGAGAAGTAAAGTATTCTAAATTCCACTTAGGGGCGTACTTGCAGTACAAGGATTCAGAATGGTACTGTCCAGGACTGCTATAGGTAAAGGCTGTGGCTGCTTCCTCTCCACAGTAATGGTAATGCACAAATAGATGGGGGGGGAAAACAAGCGCACCAATATATAAGCTTGCTGTGAAAAACCTCACCTGCTTTAATAATTCATACAGAGTGAGCGGATCAGCATGACACACAAACATTTTAGGAGTCATAGCCACATCATGGGGGGACTCAGCATCAATATGTGTAGCCCCCCCATTGATGCTGCCAAAATGTTTGCGTGTCATGCTGATCTGCTCACTCTGTACATATTATTAAAGCAAGTGAGGTTTTTCACAGCAAGCTTGTATCCAGGTGCGCTTGGCTTTTTTTGTCTAAATGAGAAGTGCACAGGTATATATATATTTGATATAATCATTGTAATGTTGTCTCACTAACCTTTAAATGCTGATTTCCTCTGAACAGAAAAAACAGGTGGAAGCATTACCTCTGTATGAGCGAGCCATGAAGATTTATGAAGACAGCTTGGGGCGAATGCACCCGAGAGTTGGAGAAACACTGAAGAATCTAGCTGTCCTAAGGTAGGGATATTTGCCATTTTTATCTTAAGGTCTTATGAGGCTATGGGGTTGAGTTGGCTCAAAATTAGCCCATGGATAAAAGTTTACAGTCATTTACGTGACTCAACACAACTTGGGTGGAGAAACTGCAGATTCCTCTGCAAACTTGTACTGCTACAATATTGTGAGGGTTAATAGCAGGAGGTCAGTATGCAGGTATACAGAGAAATAATCAGGATTAGTGAACCGATGGTCAATGTTCTGTGGATTATAGTAGATGAATATAGCGAGAGCAGTTTGTTTACCGTCAAGTATCCACGGGAACATATAGCATACACCGGCTTTGGTCGTTATTATCCACAGGGATAAAAAGACAAGGGAAATCCAGAAGACAGTCCAAGATCAGGGGCACAGGCAGGCAAGAAGAATCCAAAAAGTAATCCAAGGTCAGGGGCACAGGCAAACAAGGAGAATCCAGAGAGCAATCCAAGGTCAGGGGCACAGGCAAACAAGGAGAATCCAGAGAGCAATCCAAGGTCAGGGGCACAGGCAAACAAGGAGAATCCAGAGAGCAATCCAAGGTCAGGGGCACAGGCAAACAAGGAGAATCCAGAGAGCAATCCAAGGTCAGGGGCACAGGCAAACAAGGAGAATCCAGAGAGCAATCCAAGGTCAAGGGCACAGGCAAGCAAGGATAATCCAGAAACAGTCCAAGATCAAAAAACGCAAGGAAAGTAGAAAAACGCTAGGCTTCACAAACAAGAATCACCAAGCTTAGTACTACGCTTGGTGATTCCTTTTAAACTCCGTGTGCCGGCTTGTTGCGTGACGCTGTGGAGGGAAGATGCGCGCGCACCCGTCCTGGGTGTCGCGCGCCAATGCAGCTCCTATTGTCAGGTCCCCTGGTGCTCCGTGACACCCAGCGAGGGCTGGGTACCCCGAGATGAGCTGCGCGGCGGGACCTGACAAATATTAAGAGCTTTGAAATCTTAACCACCCTGTCTAACACAGGCACTATCTGAGTTAGGTCACTGAGCTCACCTCTTACTGAAGTGAAGTGGAGGCTCAGTTCAGCTCCTTTCAGAGATGCTTTCTGACCTGAGGATTGCAGCCATGTTTTAGCTAGGCTAAAAATCAATGTTTAGTGATTAAACACTAAGGGGTTATGTATAAATGAGGTGCAGAGCAAAGTATCTGGAAGATATACAAAATAGCTTGGATCTTATATAGTGAAGCAATTGCACTTTTTTTTTTTACCCATAATGCCATTTTACTGGCTCTGTGCCTACGCCAAATTAGGATTTTCTGAAGGTAGTCTACCAGGTTTTTTAATTTATACATGGCTGGGGCTGTTCCGGAGCCCATAACATTAACTTTCAGCTTCTATCAGAAGTGACGGCTCCACTATTAACCGCTAATGTTAGGTATGCGGCCGTTACACAAACTCCCTGTACTCCCTGTTTTGCTTTATAGAATATAGACACAAGATGAAAGTGCACAGGTAACCAAAAGTTAATATACTTGCCTGTTAATAGGGCATTACTTTTTTTATTATTTTTTTCACTACAACTATTTGATAGAAAGTAAAAATGGACTCTCAAATAAACAAAGCGCCTTTACTTGTGTCCAAATATGCATCCTTGTGTAGCCGAATAGCTTTTACTAAATATATTTCTTTAACAGGTATGAAGAAGGTGACTTTGAAAAGGCAGCTGAGCTGTATAAAAGAGCAATGGATATTAAAGAAGCTGAAACATCAGTGTTGGGGGCAAAAGCTCCTTCTGGGCATTCATCTAGTGGCGGAGACACCTACAGCCTCAGAAACACTCTTCCAGCCAGTGCTTTTCCAGAGTAGACAGTTACAGAATGCAATTATAACGGTACTTGTATGTGTTAAACCATTGGTTGAAATATAGGCAACGTGACATACACAGGTGAATGTTGTCCACTTTTGAACACAACAGTCTAGTGTTATGGCACAGAATGTTCTGGAAGAAAATGGAAGAAAAACCAGACTTGCACATTGCATTTTTATCAGATGCCCTTGTTTTTATTGCAGTGTTAAGTATTTATTATTAGTTATGACTATTTTATTTGGAGTTGTTTTGCATACCTAGGTTGCTCGAGTCCATAGATACAAATGTAAGATTGTGGTTATAATAAAAACATCTTGCCATACCCTATGATAAGTGAAAACACTACAGAATAAAAACTTTGAACTTTCATATGCTTTTCAACAATTCTCAGTAGCCTTGCTTCAAAATAATAGCTGATGAATTGTTTCCAGAAGTAAAGTGTCCTTAAATCCACAACATTCTCAAAAATATCAAATAGAAAAGAAAAATATTGTGAAAAAATATCAAAGAATCCAGAAAAGTTGCCCTGATTCTGAAGTAGTGTATAGGTCACATAAGTAATTAACTCTTGTACTGTTTATCTATAGACTGAACAACATTAATACTAAATGGCTTTGTACATCAGACAACATTTTGAGATCAATTACCAGTAGTGTGTTAAACTCATATCGAAATAGCAAAAAAACAAGCATTAAAGATAGACAAGTTGACTATTTTTTTTCAATTCCGTTGTCAGTTCCACTGTTTTGCTAATTATTCTTCATGAAATAATTTTATATATATTTTTTTATTTTGTCAATTTACACCATTATTTTATTTTATGGGGATTAGTCATGAAAAATAAAATATGCACGGTGCAAGATCAAGCATAAGTATAGATCAATGCTACAGATCATTTTTATGCCAGTCACATTTAAAGTGCCTTTTTAAAATACCCGAAAATATTATACGTGCTGAAAAATTTACGCTGACTTAGCAAGTAGCCTAAATGTGAATTACTTTAAATAAGTATGATGTGTTTGTATATTTTTATATTACAAATGTAATTAAGAATGTATTCACCTTACACTAGTATTCATTTTTAAATATGAAATGTTATATTGTACGATGTCTACCTGTAAAAAAGCAATACTGTACCGTGTTGTATTTATTTGTATATTTTACATACCAGATTTTTTTTATATACATTTTTAAAATTTATCAGTAAAACAGAACGGTAATACAGTTTGTCTTACTTTTTAAAGCGTAAAATAGATTCTTTTTTATTTATTAAATGTGGGGGTTGTTTTGAGTTATGTTTAGTGTTGAGCAAACCCGAACCGCACTGTTCGGGTTCGTACCGAACATTACGGTTTTTGGACCCCGGACCCGAACACGGACATTGTATGTAATGCTATGGGCTTTCTATAAACCGAAATAGTCCCCATTCATACGAATAGGTCAATTGATCTATTCGTATGAGTGGGGACTCTATTTCTGTTTATAGAAAGCCCATAGCATTGCATGTATTCCATAAACCTAAAGTCTATAAACTGAAAGACATTCGGTTTATAGACTTTAGGTTTATGTAATGTTATTGCTATTCTGTAAACCGAATAGAGTCCCCATTCATACGTATAGGTCAATTGACCTATTCGTATGAATGGGGACTCTATTTCGGTTTATAGAAAGCCAATAGCATTACATGTATTCCATAAACCAATTGTCTTTCGGTTGATAGACTTTCGGTTTATGGAATACATGTAATGCTATTGGCTTTCTATAAACCGAAATAGAGTCCCCATTCATACGAATAGGTCAATTGACCTATTCATATGAATGGGGACACTCTTACCCACATTTTACTTAATTTTGCAGCCCTCTAGCCCTTTCCAGGACTTTTTTAGAGGCATTTTAGTGGCCAAAAGTTCGTGTCCCCATTGACTTCAATGGGGTTCGGGGTTAAGTTCGAGCACGGACCCAGACATTTTTTCAAACTTCGGCCGAACCCGAACATCCAGGTGTCCGCTCAACTCTAGTTATGTTATGTATGGTCCAGGAAGTCAGTTGGCTTAAAGGATTCACATTTTTGAAATACATTAGAGGTAGTAAAAAAAAATTCTTAAAAGGTACACTACCACTTACATAAGATGTAACTAGATAACCTGGTAATTTAAAACAAACACTAATATAAATCAAATGCTACTGTTTTTTAATATGATTTAATTAATTGCAAATAAAAGTAAAAATAAAATTAGGTGTTTATCTCCTGGCTCCATTTTGTGAATATTTCCGATGATGCATTATCGTCCAAAATCTTCGAGTCACTCTCACTTTACAACTGTGGCCAAAGCCTGCATGATGATGTCATAAGATACTCTTACTGGCTCCTGTGTAGTATAGTGGGCAGGACTAGGTGGCTGTGTACATTTTGTTGCTTCAGAATTCTGACTTATTTGTGCTGAAAAATGTGTGCTTTAAAGTCACTAATGGGTGGCACCCAAAAACCCAATTTCACAAAATACTGGTGCCCAGTCACAATTGTTTAGTTACATATTTTATTAAATACAGCCACATAACAAAAACAAGACATATCTGAAATCGACAATACAAAATAAATAAAAAAAAAAAAACCTTTTCATTTTTTTGGTGGGAGAGTCCCTTTAAATAAATGGCAACTTTACAAGGAGTAAAATGGTTTTACAATGTAGTTGTATGTCTACTAGAATACATTATCAGTGCTTATCCTATTAAAAAAAGCATCTGCATCTCAAAGAGTCTGTAGGGATTAGGACTGTTGTGTGTATGCACATCAAAATACTTCATTGTCATTTTACAGACTCAAAAATAAGGCTGTGGAAGATTAGTAGGGAAAAGTCAGTGGAGTGGGGGTTAGCATCCTGTCCTGCAAAGAATCTGCTGAAGCCTGATGAGCTCAGAGATGCCAGGAGTTTGTATTGGTGCAGAATGCAGAGAAATCGGGATACGAGATGAAATCTAGATTACTGTGTGAAGAGATTTAGAAAAATGAGTGGTCCAACAGCAGAGGCCTGTCTGGACTGGATCCCCCTGACATTACAAATCCTTCCTTTAAATATATATAAATAAGTAGCAAAACCATTATGCCCATACACTATTTACAAAAACATACTGGAGGGAGTAAACCCCCAATATTTATATATATATATATAGCCATGTCTCCCTGCTTTTTATAATTTTTTAATGGTACCAAATAGTAATGAAATGAGGCGTAAGTTATTTTCCAGCGCAATAGACAATGATAAAAAGTTAAGCATTAGAGGAGAATATGGGAATTTATTTTATTATTTTAATAAAAGGTTTCATTTTTAAATCCATGGCTATGTTACCAAATGTAGAATACATTTAATTCACATATAAAATGTGTATACTTAAAGGGATTGCTTATACTGTATATATTACAGAAGTGCAAGCAAATATTTAAAATAATAAGAAAAATTGGGCAGATTAGATGGGTCGAATAGTTCATCTGCGCACAAATTTGATGTTTTTTAAATGCGTCTGCGGTGTCATACTACAGATGGCTTGATATGCAAACTACACATTTCCCTTTGAAAATTAGTTAATTTTCATATCAAGCCGCAGGTGATGTCATAATTAGGAGACACCACAGATACTTTTACAACATCTCTTATTTTTTGCATTTGCAAAATTTCATTGAAAAAAATAACACTGCCCAACCAAATTAGATATAATAAAGCATTACATTTTAATTTAATATACTTAATGATTTTATTAGTCTGGAATAATGTACAACATAACATTTATGCAAAAACATGGCTTAAACAAGCCTAATAATGATAACGCGAATGTAGAACACATGTAAGGAGATGGAATGAGCGCTTCTTTCCAAACGCATATAATTAGACTTGAGCATCCATGTCCATCTACATGTTCTTCATCTGAGCCATGAGTTCATCCAGACTCTGCTCTGAGTCTTCCACAGAAACACCAGATGTGGGTTTCTGAAAACAGAATAAAAGATTAGTTACATGGTACTCTTCATTTAAATTTCATTCTCATTAAATATAATAAAAGGCACCTATATGGTACCCTTTGGCAAATATGTATGTATATTTGTAATAACGAACAAGTATTTGGATCGATTTTGCTTCTTGAAAAATATTACATTTGTATGATCTTTTAAAAGGTATTCTGCCCAAAAGAGTATTTTTTTCAGTGTTATAATCCCATGTAGCTTAGGAAAAAAAACTATATACGCGAGTTTAAGTGTAGGTATCTTTAGGTTTATTACTGCATTGCTTAAAGGACAAATAAACTCCTTCTCAGGAGTAAATCCGACTCAGGTTTACTCTCAGCGGTGTCTGATCAGGCTCTGCAGTGAGTGGGGGTCCATCTCTGCTGATCCCATGTACGAAGGTATACCTGGGCTAGCAGAGAGAGAGTGACAGTTGTCAAGCAAACCGGCCTGCCCTCTTCCCATGGAAGCTGCCGGTCAGAGGATAAACTGGCATGTACTGTCAAAAGTAACATTTCATTTGTGCTTCTAATATAAAAATAAAGTTTAGTTGTCCTTTAAAATGTTCCTACAGAAAAGAACAATTGCTAGCATTCTCATACTATTACGTTACATATTGACAAGCAGCATATTATATTAATTTGGTGTATCTTACCGTTATTGGTATAGTATATGCCACAGTTATTCCCTCCGGCAGCTCGGGGACTGGTCCAGAAGCAGCCTTTAGTTCTTCTTCTGAAACCTCTGAAACCAGCTCAATACCTGGGAAAAAAACCCAAACATGTCCACAATGTCAATAGACATACAAAAATGACTTAATTAGAAATATTGGAATAGATTCACCATCAAACTTAACTGCCTGAATACCACATTTTAAGGAAGTTGCTCACATCTAATGATGTTATTAGCGATGCCCGTGGTGGTGACAGCATGCAGTAGTAAAGAAAAAAGGAAGCCTGGGCCATTATAACACCATACATAAAAAATAATGTATTAAAAAATTATTGAACTATGTATTAAGTGTAATAAAAGTCCATAATGCCAATCCACCTTTTATCAAACAATTCAAGATCTACATAATTATGTTTGTTTCTTCACTTATGGTCTGATTCATTTATTGAAAAAATAAAAAGATGTAATCTTTTTTTCAATAAATTAATCTTTATTTTGGGGTGTCATTTTGCTCCAGTGTGCCATTTCAAGAGGTCTCCTTTTTCTTTACCACTTTAATATTTGATTGCATATCATTTTGCATACAAACCAAAAATCAGTGTATTACTTAATAATGCAAATACGAGACCTTTTCATAAAATTATATTGGCAAAAGCATTGTCCAAACCATTTACATTATGCCTGTTCTGACAAATTTCATCCTATTGATCGCTACAATCTTTGAAAATATTTTGCCAAATCGCACTTACACGGTTTGTTTTGGACAAATGGTCTTACCCCAGTCATTATCCTCATGAACAATTTCTTCCTCTTCTTCTTCTACCACTGCTTCTTGTTTAGGTTTTGCTGCCTCTTTTTGCTGGATTAAAAATGGACATATTACGAGTTGCGGTATTAAAGTGGTTTGGTATCTGCAGTGTTCAAGTTCAGAGCGATACCAATTTAACCCAGTGTCAAACTTGTCTTCATGGGCAGAGGTTTAGCATTTCTCCTATTAACCAGTCATTCAATGTGCTAAAAAATATATAAAACGTGGTATTTCAACACCCATTGTTTAACCAAAGTTGAAAAGTATGAGAATGTTACTACAAACCAGTCAAGAGACTAGCAGGGGATTATGGGAAATGTAGCCTTCCAACAAGTTAGAGGTCCACTTTTCCCTCAATGCTAGCAATGAAACGGTAGTTCCTATGTGGAGAGAAAAAAAAGTTGCCTTTCCTGTATGTGACTGGCTAAAGTATGGCCTGGGCACCATATATATATATTTTGTTTTAGAGAAGCAAAACATGCATATCAGGTTACCTTGAATTCAGATTGCTGTATCCTGCAGTATTTATCATCACAATGTGGGTTGGGTTTCATTGCCATCGTAGGGAAGAAATCTTTCATGGCATTGTATCCCAGGTAGAAGCTAACAGTGCCAAAGTTCAAGAGATACCTACAAGACCAATGGAAGTTAAATTATAAATGTCAATAAAAGCATGGGTGTCCGGCAGATCGGTCTACTATAATATAACTTTATGCCATAATCTACTGGAACATGACCAAGGTGTGTAGAGATTCCTGGTAGATAGAGTTCCAAAACTGCAGGAGTGCAAACCCTAAGCACTTTTAAAGGGTATAAATGCAAGGCTGCATCAAAAGTGCATTCAGACTTACTTGAGAACATTCTGTACAAGAATTCCAGCTACGACTCCCATTGTGGTGGGCAAGCTGGCTGCGCAAACCCCCTCACGCTTCAGAGTCTTTTCATCGATGTTTGCAGCAACCACCAAAGGAGGAGCACACTGAGGGGTGAAAATAAACCATAGGTGAAACTAGCAATACAAAGCCATGTAAATAGTGTAGATCATATAATGGCATTTACCGGACTATGCACAATGACAATAAAGTCCCATTTTAATATACTCCTACCGTTACCTCATTTGGTAAGTTTAGGGCCAGCAATTACATTAAAATACAATATATGTCCCTACGCATCCACTGGTCCAGGTCACAAGTTAGCGGATTGTGCTCCTGCAGACTCATGTAGCATGCAGTACCATCAATCCCAGGATGCTTTGCACAGCAACTGACTGAACTGCTTACCAGGATGGATTGTTCTCCTGCAGAATCACGCAGCACAATCAATCCCAGGATGCTTTGCACAGCGGCTGACTGCACAGGTTACCAGGTGGCTTCCCCAACATTACATTGTGATACATGGCACAGGATCATCACATTCGGAAGGAGGTATATACGTTTTATTTTAATATAGCACCTAAAGTATTCACTTGGCTTACATATGTATACATTACATTAGTTTATTAAAATAGGGACTTTAAAAATGTATAGTTGAACGTCACTGTAGTTGTGTAGACATCCTTGTCCTCTTTGTGATTTGACAAATTGTAGCCTCACTTTGAGATTGGATAATTTGTAAGCACAACACATTACCCCAGTCATATCTGATTAGCAGACAGATTCACTTTATAAACTACTGCCTAGAGCCAACTAATGGGCAGAAAACTGAAAGCACATGTGTAGCTCGATCTATGACACACAAAGGATTAAAAAAAATAAAAATCATTAAAAAAAATGCTATTAAAGAAAACAATACTTACGGCAAAACATGCAGTTTCCCCTGGTTTAATAAGCTGAATATGTCCAGACACTGCATTCTCACTGACCCCAGATTCCATCCAGATCTGTCCAAGTTCATTGCAAGCCTTTGTTTGAAGGACACACAAGAAAGCAACTTTATGTAACAAAATGTCAACATTTAAAGCCACAACTATAAAGTGTAAAAAGGGTCATCTATATTTGATAAAGTGTTTTCAAAAGTCACTGGACAAAATAGGAACTGTAACAATGGAGATGCAACTGAAACATTAGTAGATCCACGGGAGAGTGTGCAGATAAGGTTCTGGTTGCACAGATCATTTTTATATCACTCCCTTGTGGAAAGCATCACTTAACACAGGCACTGGGAAAAGAGGTTATTTCTGGATGCACTGCATTATGGTACCCAGCTTAGCTCAAGGAATAGTAATCCTTGCTACAATGCTACAGTATATAGACAATACATTCCTCCTAAGGGCAACCAAAAGGGAAAGGGGATTCACGGAGCTAAAACAGAAACAAAAAAAAAAGAAAGAAAAATAAGTGTTCTAAAACTATATTTGGAGGCAGCACCAATGCCATTCATACCTCTGGTATGAATAAAATAAGTACCATTAAGTTTGATATCTGAAACATCCTTAGGACATACAGGAATATTGGAGAACTCTCTGTTCATCATTCCTGGACACACACACATATGCATATCTTTTTTTCTTTCTTATATTATAAAATGTACAAAACAAAAATAATTCAGCAATTGCATATATTCTTTCCTATTACAGCAAATCAGACTCACAGTGTTAATTGCCATCCGAGCTTCAAAGTTGTCTACGCAGCTAAGCACAAGGTCAACAGCTTGCCCTTTTTTGAATCCACCCTTGCTATAGAAATGAAACACATGTTGTTAAAAATTGGGACTGCAGATTCCACCACTGTTAAACATATTAAGGAATATTAAGAAAATTATGTTTTTATTACTGAACTTGACTTTTTTCCCATGGTAATCTTCAACTTCCGCCATAAAATAATTGACCATTTTTTAAATTTTATTTGAAAAAAAAATAAAAAAATAAAACATACCTTAAAATTATAAAACATATATGGTGGGGTGGGGGTAATGTTTTACAAAATGCTCTACAAGTAAGAGAAACCCAAAGACAGCTACAGGTAGAGAACTAAATAAGAACAAATTGTGTACATTAAAAATGCTTGATTTAGTATAATGCTTGTGAGGCTTTGGGTACGTTTAACAAAATGCATCAGGTCCCTATTATTTTGATCCTGTGCAAATTTCAATCTGGCGTGTTTCACCAACCGGCTTACTTGAATGTTAAAACACAGTTTAAATTTGACAAAATTGTGAAGACATGTTCAATAACTTTGCATGTGCTATTTTAGTTAAAAGGGACAATCCCACCCAAAAAAATTAAGGTTTTACTTTTTTTTATTTTGTATATTTAATTTCAGATATGTCTTGTTTTTCTTATGTGACTGTATTTAATAAGATATGTAACTAAACAAGTGTGACTGGGAGTCACCATTTTGTGAAATAGTGTTTTTGGGTGCCACCCCTCAGACTTTACAGCACAAATGTCTCACTTTGGGGCACTATATATAGAAAATAAAATCAGTTGTTGGTTGTTGCCTTTTTTTCTAGCACTGATGGAAGCAAACAACATATACCTTATTCTCTCCATGAAATGTTGGAAGTTGTCTATTGTGGTTATGTTGTAGTTGTGGACTTCAAACTCAACATCAGGATTTATGTTCCTACAAGATGAGAGAGTGATAGGAAAAAACATTCAGAATCCTTCGCTTACCCAATGTTTGCTTCTTGAAATTATGGATTTTAACAGTTTAAAAAATATGGGATTTACCGATGGATCTTTATATGCAGCAAGTAGGTCATACAGTAATTATTTATAAGCTCTAAGTTATAATACTGTAATGAAAGAACTCAATGAAATAGAAATAATATCACACAATAGAAGAAAAACAATTTGAATATTTATATATATATATATATATATATATATATATATATATATATATATATAAATATAAACACATACCAAATTATATATACTGCTCCTCTTAGAGGACTTAAATCACTTTAGCTCATTCTTTCGGACTTAACCGAATAATCAGTAGCAGATAATATGTTACATTAGTATGTTAGCATGTTACCTCAAAGTGTGCTCTGCAGCCTGCACTTTACTGAGACCTGCCTGATGTGGCTGGAAAAAGAGCCTGTTCATGTTTGCCAGTTCCACCTTGTCATAATCAAACAGCAGCAGCTGGAATGATACAATGTCATTAAAAACTAAAATAAAAAAAAACCTCTCTCCTGTTAGAAAAGGTAAATCCCAGAATAAGTCCCAGCTGTACCCCAGTGTTCTGCCAACGCAACCGTTATCAGACATCATTAGATTAGGTTTCCTCTATTTCTGCACTAAACACACATCCACAGATCCTGAGGCCTACATGAAATATTGTGTAGCAGTCACTACAGACTGGGTCTGAATGTAACCTATTTGTATAATTATGTATGTAAATGTTTCATCTAACAGAGATGGTGACATAAGAGAGATGGTGAACAAATTGCATTACTGAAATGCTAATCTTTTAAAGGACCAGTTCCATCAACAGCATCCAAAAACATTAAACACTTTCTAACCTAAAAAAACACTACAAAGTGTAGCACAGTTATTGGGGTTGCTATGGCAATTGTCCTGCCCATCTTCAGTGCTTTATTTACCGCGAGGAGACCATGCTGCCTGCCACTAGCCACCAGGGAAAAAAGTAAGTGCTGGGGAAATGGGGGAATATTAATGGGACATAACTCTGGCATATTATTGGCAAATTTACTGGGGCATACTAAATGGCAAATAACACTGGCATATTATTGGGCAAATTGGCTGTGGCATATTAAATGGCAAATAACACTGGCATATTAGGCAAATTGGCTGGGGCATATTAAATGGCAAATAACACTGGCATATTATTGGGCAAATTAGCAGGGGCATATTAAATGGCAAATAACACTGGCATATTATTGGGCAAATTGGCTGGGGCACAATAAATGGCAAATAACACTGGCATATTATTGGGCAAATTAGCAGGGGCATATTAAATGGCAAATAACACTGGAATATTATTGGTAAAATTTACTGGGGCATACTAAATGGCAAATAACACTGGCTTAATATTGGGCAAATTGGCTGGGGCATATTAAATGACAGAATAACACTGGCATATTATTGGGCAAATTGGCTGGGGAATATTAATGGCATATTATACTGGCATAATATTGGGCAAATTGGCAGGGGCTGATTAAATGGCAAATACTGGCATATTATTGGGCAAATTAGCTGGGTAATATTAATGCCAAATAATATTGGCAATGTGTATGTAATAGGGTGATGGAGGCATGTAAATTGGGTGATGGGGCATGTCCTTGGTGTGCAACGTGGGTTATGGGTCATGTCGTGGGTGTGCATCATGGGTAGGGGGGGGGGGGGTGCCCAAAATTTGTCTGCCTAGGGCAGCACAAAACCAAGATACACCACTACCCATCTTCCCAAGTCCTCCTTGGTGTCAGCCACACAAACCTAGCTGACACCACAGCCCGCTGCATTCTAATCACTTGAAACAGCAGAGAGGCAAATTATACAGTCATGACAGCACTTTCGTAGTACTTCCACTAAAGTCACTGAATTTAGAGGCACATGTGAAATAATTATTAAAAGTAGTACGTAAGCGCATTTCATACACTTGAAACCATGTACAACATTGATAAAATAAGTGATTTTGTTTAATATTTTGGGAAAAATTTCTATTACCTTACCAATGCCACATCTTGTCAGCATTTCAGCAGTCACACTGCCAACACCACCTACGCCCACGACTGCAACTGCGAAGGTGCGAATTTTCTGTTACAACAGGGAACAAACAAAAATCATTATTATCCATCAACATCTCATGAGAACTAGGCTATATGCTAACCACTTTGCTAGGACATTCTATGCCGTCCTAAGTTTAGAGGTAATAAAAGATGCTAGAACGGCATAGAACTTCCTGGCATTTAACATCTCATCAAGGCTCCCCGCGATAATCTGTGCTTGGATCCCGCTGCAGTGACTTGAAGCGGGATCCTACCTGTCAGATGAGGCCACTCTGAGTGGCCTCAGTCTGACTGGGAAAATGTAGCCGATGCTCAAAGCGAGCACTTTTTTTGGAATTGTGCTGTGCCCGAACTGTGGGGGAATGGATTGGCTAAGTCTGGGAAGCAGATGGCTAAGGGAGGAGATGTATTGGCATGGAGGTTGTCAGATAAAATGAAATAAAAGCAAGAAATGCTCATTTTTTTCTATCATCCTTTGAATTAAATATAAAAAAAACAATTTACTTATATTCAGATTTATTTTTCCTAAATGAATATCCAAAGTTTGGGGAGTCGTCTTATAATCAGGGTCGCCGTATGTTCGACAAAATACGGTAATAAATTATTATCTTCATCTGAGCTTCTATAACCCACTATGGCTCATTAATCTAGAAAAAGATTTGCAGCCGTGTGCAGTAACCAAAAACTGGACAACAAAGTTCAATGTAAAAGGCAATTTGGAGAGAACATATCTATTATGTAGCTTACGGTTTTATAATACTTTGGCAATCTTTAATTCGTATTCAATGGAAAAGAATGGTGGTCTTTCAAGTTGACAGGTTATCATATAATGTACTAACATGTACAGATATTAATTGCAAGGGTAACTACAATTACCATTAAAAGACCAGCACCATTCTAGGAAGCAAAGCCTTATCCACCATTTATCATATATTGTCTTACCTCATAATCTTCAACGATTCCCATTCGTTTCAATGCCATCAATCGACTGAAAAAAAGACAAAAATCATTATTTCATAGCAAATACATTTATTAACAATAAAACAGTGGATTTAAATTGTGCACTACATTTATTAGTGCAAAGCTTGATATTACACATAACCTGCATGTGAGTTGAAGTGAGATGAATATTTCCCCTTACCAATTTAATGATACCTCATGCAGGTGAGTTTGCTGTGCAGGGTAAACTCACTGTCAGGCCTGAGCCAAAGATTTTTTTTTTGGGTGGCCTCTGGTGAAAGTGGTTATGTAGCTAACTCCTTCCCTCCAAAAACACGACTCTTCTCACCATTTTCTATGGCAACCATACGACCCTGCTATCGAAAAGTTATTGATTTGCACTATACAGTATTTGCATTCATACTACTGTATTTCATGAGTGCTGTGAGGCTTTAATATATTTTATTGGTGAAAATGATCCATTATACAAAATTACGCGTTATCAAAAATACTGTGTGCGTGACTTACGTCCAGACTGTGCGTGACTTACGTCCAGACTGTGCGGGACAGAAAGACAGATTGCGCGTGTGCGTGACAGACACACTGCGCGTGTGCGACAGTCTAACAGTGTGTGTGTGATTCTTCTATCCATTTTCTATGGCAACCATACCACCCTGCTATTAAAAAAGTTATTGATTTGCACTATATAGTATTTGCATTGATACTACTGTATTTCATGAGTGCTGTGAGGCTTTAATATATTTTATTGGTGAAAATAATCCATTATCCGAAATGACCCATTTTCCAAAATCCTGCGTGTTTGTGCGTGAATGACGGTGTGTGTGCGCGTGACTGACTGACTGTGTATGTGACTGACTAAAGAATACGATCAAACTTCAAAACACACAACCATAAATTATGCTGAATTACAAAAGTATCAAATATTACATTCTTAATTAAAAATATTATGAGGACTTTCTAAATTTAGTCAGACTTGGGTGTCAGCTTTTTAGTACTTATTTTGCTTTTATGCAGTTTTAATTTCCATAGCGCCCACAGCATATGTGTGTAGGTACACACAAACAGAAAGATGTACATGCAATAAGAATGCATAAATGAAAGATACAGATAATTTTGCATGAAATGCAAGTGCTATAATAATATCTACGTGTATCTTATCACCTGTAAGGGTTTGAATCCACAACTTCAGCACTCATCTTGTCAATCTTGGCTCTGGGGGTGTCATGCTCCGGCTGTTCATTGCTCCTGGCTGATATCAACTCATACTCCAGATGTCGGATCCGAGCTTGCAGCTCCTCTACCAGACTGGCACTAGCCATGCTAGATATGGCACACTGAGCACCGAGAGTACAGGGCAGGGTGCGCCCAGGTGAGTCAGCACTGCCTCGGATGGGATATCCTGCTTCACAGCTTGTTCGCACTCAGATTATTAGCAACACTGACATCGGTTCTCTGAATGAAATATATCCCACCTCTATAGTAATAATGACACAGTGACAGGTGATTCCCAAGGATGGCAGCAAGTCTCTTTATAATGGTAACTGCGATTATCTGGCAGTTTCGTGCTGTCCGCAGCTGGGCTGGTAGTGATGGATCAGAGACTGGTCCAGGGAAACTATTTCGCAGCAAGATAACTAAAGACACGTATAAACCGGAAGAGGAGGGTCATCCATGTGACAGGCTGCTCTGTGCATAACCAGCCATTCACTGTTACTAGGGAGACCCATTTCCTGTGTCACTGGTAATATATTCCCTCCCCAGTAGAGGTCCTGTCAGGGAAGTTTAAGCAATTAGGCTATTCTGACTGAGCAGCAAGAGAGTCGTGATCTTTAGTAGCAAATATTAACCAACAATGATCCATTAGTGATAGAGTTCTCACGATCTGTGTATACAAAACTGTATGTGCCTTTATCAAAGATGGTTACTTACGCTCACTCTATATCAGTCGCGTTATTTCCTAACACCGTTCCTTTTTTTTTTTTTTTTCAATAAACTTTATTCATTTACTTAGGACAATAAAGATATTTGCAAAATGTGTGAAAGGTGCCACTGTGGACTTTGAGCTTGGAGTCTGTACTTTACATACATGAGATGGCGGAGCAAGAGTTGGACACCAGCGCTGTGCGCAAAAACCACAAACTGGATGAACGCAGTTTAGATGTGTACCTGTGCAAACACCTGCCAGGGTACAATGCAGCCCCATCCGCAGTGCTGAGTGTCAGACAGTACAGGTGAGAAGTTCCCAGACCCGGACATAAGACTGGATAATGCTATGTGGGGAAGCGCACAATTTACAACATAGATTAGATACTCCAACTGTTGTTGACCACCTTTCTTATTTAGCTGGCAAAGCATCATAAGGAATAGCAAATATGCACCTGAAATTGTGCTTACAAGTTTTGCTAGCCTTTGGATGGCGGGAGCACAATCAGGGTCTCTAAAAAAGTGTTGGAATGTAGAAAAAAAACATGGAATTGACCCATTATGCCACTCTGCAAACTATGTACTTTCTCTTTTACAGATCAGGACAATCTAATGCAACATATTTTATTAAGAAGGGCTCAAATAAATATGTTCTCAGGAAGAAACCACACGGGCCACTTCTGCCTGGAGCTCACCGGGTAAAGTTTACAGATGTTCATATATATATTTTTTTTTATCTGCAATAAACAAACCAGTGTTGATGTCCTTCAACAGTGATTTACAATCATCATTACACTTTATTGCACCTATGATTATTGTTGATGCTGGTCACAGAACATTTACATATGACACGTGATAACATCATGTGTTTGTACTGACTTCTTAGATCAGGGGCGTCCAATGTGCAGCCCTTTTGACATAAAGGTTCCGCCCACCTGACTTAAGCAAACATTTTTCTGTGATAAACAAACAAGCTATTCTTCACCATTACTATAAACAAACAAAAAATAATAATTTTGCCCAACACGTACTTGCATTTCTAATTATGCAGCCCACTTCAGATAGAACTTGGACAACCGTCTTGGATGTTTAATTTGTTTACAATAAAATGACTAAGCGTCATGAGGCTTAGAATAACAAACATTTTAGAAATGCAATGCATTGCTGAGAGTGTTAAATCAGCACTCCAGGTAGCAAACTAACGTTGGTTCATCTGCTAGTGGTTTTCACGCACATTCATGTAGACATTCCTTGGCAATATCTTGTGATGGTTCCTGTGCTTTGTTTGCTTACTTGCTAGAAGTTCAACACAGATGGACTGGGTCATCAGGGCCTACCTCACAGGTGTGCGCCTGTGCGATCGAAAGATCGCACAGCACCAGCCCTGTTTGTACACAGACATCCTCTGAGACTGCCTGCCAAGCTCGCCACAAGTCAGAATGTAGGGGATCATGTGACCTCCCATGTGACCTGGGGTAAATTGTTGGTGCAATCTTGGTGCTGGGGCAAGAATGTGACTGAAATTCGAGTGCTGGGGTAAGTTATAGGTGCAGTGTTGGTGCTGGGGCAAGACCTGTGAATGCTGAAAAATGGTGCTGTGGCAACTTATATGGGTGCAATGTGAAGGGATGTTGGTGCAATAATGAAAGCAGGGCAGGAGAAATAAAAACAAGAATAGCATTCAATATAGCAAGAATAGCATAAATATATCTTACCACCATCGTCTGTGACTGGTGGGGGGGCACATGGCGCCTGAACACTTAAGGCTGGCCCTGTTCATAAGCATGTGTCGTAATAACTTCATTCAGAAGCCAGTAACTGCTTCCTGTTGTTTTTTTTGCAGGAGTGATTGGCAAGGCAGTGAACATCTCCATACATCTCTATGCATGGCTTGGTTGGAAGAACATAGGGCTTTATTCATGAAGTACGGAATTGACAAGGGAATTGAAAAGGCCAAAGTAGCCGAGTTGAAAGAAATCTCCAATTCAGCTATACTTCAGACTGCTATTTTGGCCTTAACTTTGCAATTCACTTGTCAATTCCATGCAATCCCCACTTTCATGAATAAAGCCCATAGTGTTTTGAAGGAGCTTTATTTATGCTGCTAAACTGTATGTTGCCTAATTGGTTACATGGCAAGTTGAAATATATAAATTTAATATCCACCAATAATTTTATGGGACATGGATGTTTTTCACTTATCTGTCAGAAAAGTATTTGCTTATGCCCCTAGTGGTCTATCAGATGGTCATACTAATGATAGAGCAGCCCCCCCTCCTCCCCCCCAGTGATTCCAATATAGAAGGATAAACTGAAATGTATTTTTGGTAATGCCCAAAAAAATGCCCGGTCTGGCCCTCAACTGTCTGTCACTGTTAGTCCAGAGAGATGCTCTTTTTCAGTGGGGATCAACAGAGGGGGGAAAGATTACAGTGTAGTTGGTTACATCGTTGGATGGATCAACAGAGGGAACCGCACCCGACAGACCAATCAGGATGAGCCCCTGCTTTTTCAACACTTGTCTGCTTCTGCTCTATACAGATACACGTCGGGTTTACTCCGGACAAAGGAGACTAAAATGTTAGGAAGCAAGAGTTTAGTTTTCCTTTTAAGGTTTTTCTTATTTTTCATGGCAGATCCAGTTTTATGATTGAAATATACAAACGACAATACATAACTACAATATATACAATGCAAAACTGTATTATATCTCTGTGTGTTTCTAGATTGATCGTGAATATCAAGTGGAGACAGCATTATTTGCTGCAGGTTTCCCTGTCCCCAGGCCTTTGCTTTACTGTGATGATGTCACAGTGGTTGGAACTGAATTCTATGTGATGGAACATGTGCAGGTTTGTTTTACAACTAACACTGTGTAAACAAAAAACAATGGTGAACCCAGCGCTGTAATCTCAGCTTTCGCAGCACTTAGGCAGTGTGTCCCCAAAACCACACACAATACAATATATACAAAACAGAAGAACATAAAGTGCTCTTTCTGTTATATCTTTGAGTCAATATATATAGAAGATTGGCAACATCAGAATCCATACAACTGTCAACAACGTTTATTTGAAGTGCATATTACTCTGCAAGTCTGTGAGTGCATTCCCTCAAGGTGGGACAAAGCTTCTCCTGGTTTTAATTTCTAAAGATACTATTTCACTATTATCACCCAAAAAGGTGTTAAATATTTGACATCCACAGTTTGCTTAAAGCGCACTTTATGTAACACTGTGTAAATACTTTGTGGGGGTGTTTCACACAGATATAGTATAACAGATTCTATATTTGTTCTATATTAGCCTTTGTTAAAGCTGTCGATTTTTGATGGCAGATACCAACAGATGTATCTTGTCTGATTAGATTTATTTGTTCTTCAGGATTACTTAATGCACATTTCAAGCATTCTAGAATTCCTTTACAATGTTAGCTTTTAGTGTCTCCATTAGAAGATGAAGGCATCTATGCACTGAAAGGTGAGTTGATTTGAAATTAATATTTCCTGTTAGTAACTCAACTATAAATGAAGAAAGTCTGCAAGAAGAACTGAGTTAGCCCTGCATAATGCATTTTTACAACAGTGAGAGTTAATAAAGATGCCCACAGAGCTCTTATGGAAGGCTCTATGGCTCTGCTCACTAGTTGAGTCAGTGAACCGAAACATTCATCTCAACTCACCTTTTTGTGAATAGCCCTCTAAAATTAAATTTTCCCACATTTCCTCTCAGTCCTGCATCAACTAAAACTTTGCTTTGTTTTAGTGCTCATCTTTATTTTAAAATGTTTCCTTTTATAACGCTATTCAAGTCCTTAATGTATTTAAAAGTTTCCATCTTGTCTCCTGCCCCTCTCTCTATTCACTAGATAATAATTGATTTGCACTGAATGATGGGAGCACCAATGTTGGATGACAAAATGGTTTTCTGTCTGGATAATTTGCTTTGTGTTTGTTATATTGGGCTATTTGTTTTCTTTGCCAGGGTCGTATCTTCAGAGATCTCACTCTATCAGACGCCAGACCCGCAGAGAGAGCTGCGTTATATGTTGCTCTCACGGAAACCTTGGCCAGATTACATTCATTCGATATACGCACTCTAAATCTTACTGGATATGGCAAAGGCAGAGGATATTGTAAGAGACAAGTAAGTCCAGATGGGCAAATAGTGCTTCACTACTGATCTATCCTTTTTTTTTTCATCCTCAGATGTACAGTGTAGAAGCCTGAATATAATGGATTTTCCCTGCAAAAAGAATATATCTTTTTTTATTTTATTGATTTTTCTTTATCCATGGCTATAAAAAGTTGACATCCATTTTAATATTTTAGATCAGTCAGAAACAGGTATTTAGGTTCAGTATTAGGGAAATATTAATTGGTAACATTTTCCACATAATTAAGAAAACATACAAAACATGCAAGGTCTCAATTTGGGAATTAAACCAGTGACCTGACCGCTTGACCCTTTCAGGAGAGTAAAACATCCAAGGTCTAAGAAAGTACGTCAGAAGAAGAACCAAAGAGGATTGGACCACACCAGGTGACAGCTTAAATTAAAATCTTGAACCATTTATTACTTTCATAAGGTTAAAAACACTGCCACACAATGTTAAACAGCAAAGAACATCAGACCAGGCAAGCCGTTTCCTATGTGTCTGCTGTCAATGGCAGTGTTAAATCTCACCTGGCAACATTTTTAATAAACTTTCCAAGTTTTCAATGAAAGTTTTTTTTCCTGGTGTGGTCCAATTTTCTTTGCTTCGTCTTCATATAGTTAGTCTAACTAACCTAATGGGTAAGTCCATTAACATATATATTTTTTCCTTTTGAAGACTGCAATGTTATTTTTTACAAATGTTTAATTTACTTTTATTAGTACATAAACATTACTTTGTCTACCTTTCATATTTGTATCTTTTGGATCTCATTGTGAGTTAAAAATGGGATATTTTCCAAATGACGCTATCTCCAACCAGCAACTGGGTGTGACCTGACTACAGCTTGAGCCCTGATTGGATGTTCAATTCCAAAAAATGAAAAAATATAATATCGTTGTTATTTTCGAAAAAGTTTGATCTTCTAGTAACTTCCCTTATTTTTTTTATGTAAAATATGTATGTGCCAAGTGTCATGGTAAATATATTGCTTCAGTCGTGTTTTGTTTGTTCATGTGAACAATTTTCAGGTAGTCACTTGGAAAAAGCAGTATGATAGAAGTGCACATACCGACGTACCGGCAATGAACCAGCTAGCTCAGTGGTTATTGGACAACTTGCCAAGAAATGATAATGAAGAAATCTTGATTCATGGAGATTTCAGGATTGATAATATAATTTTTCACCCAACAGAGGTATGCTGGACAGAGAAAGAAACATAACTTAAATACTTCTATTTGTTTTCATTTGCTGGATTCCATTTAGGAGAAAGAGCTTATGTGGTTAAACCGTTAAGTAAGGCCGCTTATTATAAAAAAATAAAAAATAAAAGGGAGAGGGTAAACTCTTATTTATATTTATATATATCTGAAGAACCTTGAGTTTCTATTGACTGTACTTTGAAGTGTTCAAGCTTTGCATGTTCTAAAGTTAGTGACTGGATTCCTTAGCGCCTCACATAAATGAAAAAGTTGTAACTTCTGTAGTTACAATGTTACAAAGTCTATTTGCTCTGCTCATTTATCTTTTATTTGCTGTTAAATAACATTATGGTATCATGCTGTACCCCGCAAACAAATAATAATCCCACATGAATATGGCCAGATCTAAGGCCTAGCTTGCCAAATGAGAAATATTAGCCTACTACCCTCTTTTAAACACTGGAACACTTCTGCAAATTATAAGGGGTGTTTGGGCCACATGCTTAATAAATTCATTAGATGAATCGTTATTGCTGATGGCATTATTCACAAATCCTTTTCTTTTCTCCTGATTTTCAATACTATATCGTTATTTACTTTGCTAATTTCCTTGTCCTTATGCATTGTGACATCATTTCTGTTACATCTCCATACCTAATCCTTTCATTTATGAATGTTCTAGACACGTGTGATTGCAGTTCTAGACTGGGAGCTATCCACCATTGGACATCCAATGTCAGATTTAGCTTACTTCACATCACCATATTTTTGGCCAGAAGGAGTCCAGTTCTTTGGCCAATCCAGTGACAAGAAATTCAGTGACATACCAGGTAAGAGTACACCCTTACATATGCATTAAATCACCATGTATAACTTTATCTGTGAATATATTTCTTTGTTTTGTTTTTATTGGCCTTAAAGGTTTGTTTTTTTTACTTTAAAGATAAAGACTGAGTGCAGCTTATTCTATGTAAGCCCAACTTGTATCTTTAGGTGGGGACAGTACTTAATTTTTCCTTTGTAAACTATTTACAATTCTACTGTAGTTTTATAATTAAAGTAATTTGACAGGGGACTCTACATTCGGTGACCTGCAATATGGAGGGCTTGGAGAAATAGGACTGTTGCTATAGCAACAGCAATACATGTATTACACTTTATTTGCTGTTATAATGAGATATGAAAAGTTGAGTAAAAATGATAAGGCTGATCTGTTTCTTTGTGTTTTGCTACACATGATACAGCACTCATGTAAAACACAATTCAGACACAGTAGGTGGAACTGCCCCTTTTAAACACAGCTCTGCATCTCAGCTGAGGCAAAACTGATCTGGCTGAGGCACTTGCTGACAATGTCATGGTGCAGCGGGTGCTTGCATCTGTCGGGATTTTATATATTGGAACGCTCTCTCTATTACAATACAGAGAAACACTCAAATTTACACACATAATCAAAAGACACCTAGTTACAGTCATAAAACAGAGAGAACCGCCCACTGTATTAGAAAAAAAAGACACTGTCTACAGACAACAGAAAACAAACTGCATAAGAAAGCAACTTAAAGATTTAGAAAAGATTCTAAAGAAATCAATAGAATGTTTAGTAACATTAACATTAAGGAATCTGGCATAAATGGCTAAATAGGAAAAACAGTACTTAATAACTTAGTGTAAAAATCAAGGGGGCAGGCACCAACCCCAAGAGTGAATGGAGTACAAATGGAATATAAAGGAAAATTGGATGAAAGGGAAATGATTATCTAAGCTTTGTATTTATTGAGATTTAATCAGATTGTTATTGAAATGATGATTTTAAAGAACATGGACTGTAAAGCTTTCCTATGTTTGATAATAAAAAAAATGTTTTAACTAATAATGTTTTCTTTTATGCAGTGCTGGATATGAAGTACGGACTAATAGATAAAACAGCATATCAGTTCTATACGTGTATAAGATTGTGAAAGAGCTGCAATGTCTTTCTGTTTAATAGGAATGCCTGTGTTTGAGGATTTGATGAACATTTACAGTCACTGTCGTAAAATAACTTTGCCTGTCCCAGACTGGAATTTCTACCTTGGACTTACCTTTTTTAAAATGGCTGGAATATTGCAGGTAAGGATCCCATTACATTTTAACCCAAATAATGGTTGTGTTACTACAGTAAACTGAACTGATAAAGGCTTGTGAGCTCACAGTTACAAACTAGAAATAAAAAATGCTGTCCACAGATTAAACATCAAACATCTTGTAGCACCATGGAATATTTGGATGCAATCACACAATAGTCTATTAGCAAAGTAAGTGGCACTGACCAGACTCACTTCATTCATCCTTGATATCTTTCCTGCTTCTGCACACCCATAACCTTCCTCCTCTTTCTACTTTCCCTCTATTTCTAATGTCCACCATACTACATAATCATTTTTGGGAAATGCAGCAACATATTTTAACTGCTAAGTATTGTATTGCTAAGTTTGAGCGATTGCATTGAACGTATCGCAAATGTTTGTACTATGGAAAGTATGCAAATTTGATTAGGCCTACATGATTGGGAAAAAATGGCACCTACTACTAAGAGACTGTTTGTTTGTTTTTTTCTGGAAAATGTAACTACAGTCATGTCCATTTATATATAAATAAAGCTTGCTTATATGACGTTTCCCAAGACTTCTCTGGAACAAATACAACTGTATAATATGTCCGGATATATAATTAACTGTAATAAATGTATCACTGATATTAGAATCCAAACCCAATTATGGATAATCTACTTAATGTGTGTGAAGTCCGGGGTTGGGGAGGCTTGGCTGCACTGGAAGGGGGGGGGGGGCATGTTGTTTAGCCCAGTGCAGGCATGACAAACCATCAGTGCGGACTGAGCACACTAAGGTATGTTTCTCATTACATTGATTATTTGAAATGATTGTATTGTTATGTATATAAATCCTTGTACTTTGTCAGTCTGCAGTTTGCTTTTGATAAAGCACCAGAAGGTACAAAACGTGTCAAGCGTTCAGTTTTTTTCACATTTATCCCATTCCGCTTTGTTGCTTTTAAAGGTCCAAGGACTTTAATACATATTTTTACTTTTACATTATATTCAGACCTGCTTTGCTTTGTTCAACGACACTGTAGAGCGTTCTAGCAATATCATAGTAGCACACTCTTCTGTATTTCCAGTGCTTTAGTGAAAAAGAAGGTTGCTTGTTTCAAATCCATTATCTACATGTAGCATGGCTTGCCCGTTCCCAGGAGCCATGCCTCCTAAAGTCCCTTCTGATGGCTCCTACTTTTTGTGATTTTTATTTTACATAGAAATAAATGAAAATACTATTCTCTGGATCGTAAAAATTAAAAAAAATGAACTCACAAATATGTGTCAAGCCCTGATATATAATACATTTATGCATACACTATACTTCTATATCAATTTTAACCTAATATTCAAAGAATAAAAACCCCTCCCCTTACCAAAATGTTTGTGGGTACCAGTGAGGAAGACTTGATCTTTCTCACTGCCCAGCATTTTAGTTCTCAGCAGAGCTTCTTGCAGACACTACACACATTTCTTTTCTTACAGTGTCTACCATCTTTATGGAGTTCAATACTTCACTCCCTGTAGTGGCGGAGAAGAGCACACCAGTTTACTGCTCTATTAAGTAACTTGAAGAGACCAATTTATACCTCTTTTTCAACACCGTCACCTATTTAACTAGGGTTTAACGTAAATCAAATGATAAAACCTGTATATTACAAAGCCCTATTCTTGTTATGTTCCACAGGGCATACATGCACGGTTTCTGATTGGGAACGCAAGTGGAGAGAATGCCAGTATTTTTGGTGATATGGTGAAACCGTTAGCAGAACGTGGACTTGCATTGGTGAAACGGTAATTGGTTCTTCCGGGCTTATCAGAATCTATGCCTTGGGCAAAGTACATGGTTTGCGCAAAAACATTAATTTAGTCATGAAAACCCCAAACAATAGTCAGACAGACCCACAACAATGACATGGCTGGCACTCCTAAATGGGGAATTGTGGGAGACACTGGTCTGTTTACTAAATGGTTAGTTGCAGGTTACATGAGGTGATACGAACATTAAAGCAGACTCATTTAGCTATACATTGTGCATGGAGGAAACTCACCAGGCGTGTACCTGCACAACGTGTAGTTATAATGGTGAGATTAAATGTTCTTATCACCTCATTTCACTTTTTTAAAGACTAGACCCCAATGTATCAAGCGTCGTAACTGAATGATACTTTGTACTCAAGTAGTAATACTGTGTCTTTGAAAGGTCTGACATGTTTATGTGCCCATTTTGTGACCAAATGTAATCTTGAACTTGGATAATATGATCTCTGGGCTTCATAAATTGAAATCAAGACCAAAGAGTAGCATCAAAACAACAATAGCATTGACAGCTTTGTACTGTATTGACACTTTTATGTTAGTTGCATGATTTGTGCTGCATACTTGGACTGCAATAACATGATGGTATTCAGGCTGTCGGTGGTCTTTTTTATGTGTACGAGAGGACATAATTACTGAACTGAGGACCATGCCTGACTGGGATCATATGACTACAGAATTTTGGAAAACTTTAAAAGATTTCGAAAATACCTGAAATGTGCATTCTGAGCTAAAACCGAGCTCTATGTTATGGAGAGCCTATTTGTTCTTATCTGTCACATCTTCTATTTTATTACGACGTTGCTTTCAGAAAGGAGGGGAACAATAGGAGCAGGAGCCCCTTTAAAGAAGGACAACATCTTCCGTGTGATCTTTTAATGACATACAAAGCAGATATCACTATTCATGTTAATGCTAGAAAGCTTAAATAATCTAAGCTATGTGTAGATGTTTAACTCCATTTAGTTTGTTGTTTTACTGACCTAACAAATGTGTTGTGAAAATGATTTATCCATATGTGACTTTGGAGCCAGATCTTGACATTGAGAGCTAAGTAGATTACATGCGGAATATATATGGGATTATTCACTAAACAATAAACTTTGGTGAAATAACAAAATCAGACCAAAAATACATGTGTTGGGGAAAGGGAAGTTAGAGATTTTTTTGCCAATTTTGATTTTGACCTGATTTTTGCAGTTGTCAGTTCACCACTGTTCACTATTTAATGAATGAATTATGAAGAGCATTTTTGCAAAGAATCCTGGGAGTGACAATGATTTTTACATAACCAAATATGGCAGCTAATATTTCTTAAATATTTCATTTTAGAGAGAATCAAACAGCCCCACGGGTTCCTAGTCCGACAACGGATCTGTTCTTGCAGAGTCCCAAAGGACACAATGTGCTACAGCAGGTGAAGCGGTTCATGCAGGAGTATATTTTTCCAGCTCAGCAGGTTTGTATTCATAGACAAAGGGATGTGCCTGTCCATCGAGCCATTGCTTTTATAGCCATCATTTAAATTTTTGGATGCTGGTCGCTATGTGCTTATTGGATATGTTAATGTTATGGATGTTGTATGATAGCTTATTGTTGAATTATATGGGAATCCTTACAGGTAATAATGTTTTACATTGTTTTCCTTTTTTTCTTTTCTACCAGGTCTGCTTATTCTGTTTTTCCTTTTCTCTTCTCTTTTTCTCCATCTTTTTATTTTTTCCTTCTTTTTCTCTTAACAATTATTCCATAGAACCACATATGTTGTGTTTCCTTCCTTTTACCTGTGCCAAATTTTCTGTTTACAGATTTTTATATTTTCCCCCCATTTGTTCCCCTTTGCTATATGCCGTTAAAGTTTTTATTGTGATGATTTGTTTATCAAAATAGAAAAAAAATGAACATTGTTCTATCTGGAAGAAGACAATTTATATCCTGCATCTATAACGTTCTACAAGCTGGTATTGTAGAATTTTTGAAAAAAAGATGTTTTCATTTAATTTTTTTCTTTATCAGATTAGTTTTTTCCCCTTCTTTCATGACAAGTGCCATTAATGTCCAGTAGGGGGCACAGAAAACAAAATTTATTTACAGGTATTTCTTGTCTGCTCATTCCTGATTTTTGTGCTGCTAAATGTAAGTCAGTATACAGTACAGTTTTGTTTTTGGTTTCAGTTTCTGTTTTACATTCCTACATTATCATGGAAGCTGATAAACTGAAATAAATGTTATGTATTGCACCTCTGGCGTAAATCACATGGAGACTTTAGATTGAAAGCAGGGCCTTCTACCTCCATGTATCTGTCTCTGTGTAAAGTAGCATGTAGTTCCCCTCTGTGCCCTGTACCAAGTGCTAAGTAAATTTGTGCCGCTATACAAAAAAAATGTTAATGATCAGTGTTGTAAACAAATATCAAAATAAACACTAGAGAAACATCATGACAAATATAGGAGGAGATGTATAAAAGTGGCCCGTAGAAATAGCTCCTTTTGTAAATTGCTAATTAGTTTCACTTTCAGGTTGCTCCAGCACTCTTTGCAACGGTTCAACGGTTCAAAATGCGCTGTTTCAAAAAGTGTTTGGATGATAGTCACTTTTCTGACACTTTTACTAAACACAACAGCTAAAGTGACAAGATTAGCCATCACTATCACATAATATACTTGCTTGTATTGGAGGCCTACAAATATGATCTAGCCCAATACATTGTATGTGTGACCTAGGGTTAGCACCAAGCCAGTATTTAGGATGGTAAAACAAATTCCCTTTAGGCCACTGTTAAGTGCATGGAGGCAATAGTAAGTCTGGTATTAACCCATTCTGGCTGAGTAGTCCATGTTTAGGAACTGAGTTGCTTTTAGAACCCTTCACCAACATATGTGAATGCTATGCCCTCGGCTATAAAGCATGTGACAAGTATGCTGTAGACCTATTTCAAGTCCGTTTTCTTTCCATTCCTGCCTTTATCCCTCCTGAAATAATGTAAAGTGACATTAAAACAGGGTAAATGTTGTTTAGTTATTAGTCTGCTATATTATGTCTTCTTTTTTTATTCTGATACAGAATTTGCTATTTCTGATTGCAGGAGGTTTTTGAATATTATACGAAATATGAAAACTCACCACTTCGATGGCAAAAGCCATTGGTCATTGAAAAGCTGAAGGTAATGTGTATGAGTGACAGATGCCATGTCAGGCCGTGTTTCACTGTAAATTGATTTCTACAAAGGCTTTTGCTTATTTCCTAAGGCAGATGTTGTACATAACTTTACTTGTGTATATGTATATTATTACAACATATCATGAACAGTCTGTGTATGTGTGTGTATATATATATATATATATATATATATATATATATGCCTGTTTAAGCTAGAGGTATATGCTATATATTCAGGGAGGTTAGTGTACATCACTTCTATGTTGTTGGGATTAGCTGTCTCAGCTGTAGCCATCTTAGTACTCTCAATAGTTTGTCATCCTGTGCTGTCATACTCAAGCACTTGAGAGAAGTGTCATTCTGTTGTTATGGTGAGTAAGTGACATTTGGAAGGATGTCAGCGGAGTGGAAACTTGTGATTGCAGCACTGTTACCATGTTACATCTACAAGAGTTATAACGTATTTACAGAGAGGTTACTACAAGTTTACAACTGGAGTGTCTGTTTACAATATATTTATATTCAGTCTATTCTTCATGGATCAGGCGTTAAGCTGTATGCTTTTTATGATCATGAAAGTTTATGCTAGAGACCTGTAAAGTAACTGACAAAGTGGGAATTCCCATAGGACAGTTGTTTAAAGTTCAGTTTTATTTTTAAGGACTATAATTGTGGGTAAATGTTAGTCACTTCTGCCCTGTTCACATTCGTCTAGTCCACATATCACCACTTTCTTGTGTTTCTTGTTTCAGTTTCTTATTATCTCTTCTTAGCGAGCAGGTGTCTAATGTTTTTTTCTAGGGGCTGCAGAGATATAAAATGGCTTAAGAGATTATATTTATTATTATGTTCTCTTTGTTTTGTAGGAAAAGGCTAAGAGTGAAGGATTATGGAACTTGTTCCTTCCTGCAGTTAGTGGTTTAGACCAGATTGACTATGCATTCATTGCAGAAGAGACTGGGAAAGTTTTTTTTGCTCCTGAAGTTTTCAATTGCCAAGCGCCAGGTAATCATGTTCACATCTATGGTCTCCGTGTGTATCTGTTTACTCCTAAATACTCATGCTTTTCTGAAATGCAAGAGAACAAAATAACACATTATTTGTCCACAGACCTCCTAACTTTTCCTTCAGCCTTAAAACTAGACCATAGGTTAACTTGTTGGACACAAGTTTTTTTTTCCCAAGCTAAACTAGTATGTAACTAGTATGACTATCTTTTTCAGGCCAATTTCCCATCTATGTTTCACAACCATTCTTTGTACGAAACCAGTATCTGTTCTATTGGGCTGTAGTTGAATGCATTACAATATTGGCATGACTAGATTTCCACTGTAAAAAAAAAATAATACATCAGCGAGTTCATAGTACAGTGCTGAAACAGACAGACACAGAGAGGAAAAGTGATCTGATATCTATATTTATTTATACATAAAGCTCCATCATATTGTGGACAAACTAAATATGTGACCTTACAAATTTAGGTAATTTTGAGCTAAAGGTGCAGGGAGCCTTGTCAGAATGGGCTTACAGCTTAAGGTCACCATTGACTGCACTTATATTGACCTCTATTTATTGGTTTTTTTTTGCATTCCTTCATATACATTGACTTTCTCACACACTGCTGTTAGAACAGTTTGAGAAATACAGGGTGGCTTAGGGTTTTAATTTCAGGGCATTGTTTCTCTCAAAACTAATCTACAATGTAAGTAAACCAAATTAATTCCATAACCCGATCTGAATTCACCCTCATGTTCAATGTGAGAGTATTACAACTACATTGTAGAGATCAGGGGCTAATGTTGTGCAAAGACAACAAGACATTGTGCAAAAGATGAAATGCTTCCCCCAAGAGCTCACTCAGGGTGAATAGAAAGGTACAACTTTATTAAATTTACATCATAATAATGTTTTACATTTCTTTTCACCCCATGGGTGAGCTCTTGGGGAAAAAATGATTTGATTATTAAATACATCATTTTTTATTGTATACACACACTATCTCACAAAGATACATCAGAAGAGTTTAACAAATACAAAAATAGTTTAAATACTGCTTTGTTACTTCTCAGTAACCTGCAGGGAGGGGTCCCGAGGTGCAGAGTGGCCTGTGCCTGTAACATTGGCACAGACCACATTGAGCTACTCTGTCCGTTGGCTCTTGCCTTATGAGCACTGGGATCTTACTCTGAAGGGCCACTCAGAAGAGGCAGAGTAGCAGCGCTCACCAGCTGGCCTGTGGTCCACCAGGAATAGTGGGAATTTGACAGAGAAGCTCTAGTAATGTCTACTATTCCATCATTTCAATATGCACTCTAACTAGTATGGTGTATAGCAAAACCTAAGCCAAGCACATGAAGGAATAGGAAACATCCATTTGCCAAATATGAAAAGATTTGTTGCAAATGAGTCACGGTGATAAAATCCTTCAGCGCCAGAGGTGGATACAACCACTGTAGCATTTTCTAAGTTGGGCTATCTTCCAGTATGATCATTAATACACTCTTATATTTCTTAGACACAGGTAATATGGAGGTCCTTCATATGTATGGCACTGAGGAACAGAAGAAACAGTGGCTCGAACCTCTTCTTGCTGGAGAAATTCAGTCGTGTTTTTGTATGACAGGTGAGGGGGTTTCATATTTATGGGACTGTTTTATTTGTACAAGTGCAATGATTTAACATTTGTTTATGAAAATGAAACTGGAAAATAGGTATCAGAGCGAGGCAAGAGGGGAACCCTAAAATGCGTTTGGGTTTCCCTGTGACCCTAAAAGTCTCCCCTCCATTGTATACCTTTGGGGGAACATGTCAAGTGATTTTAATATGAAGCCCAGTAAAACAGAGCACGGAATTAGTAGCTTTGATGACACTGTTTTTCTTTTGTTTCTTGCCCTGTTATGTGGCTTTCCTTTAGAAAACAGTGGAGATACCACAGTATGACATTATATCCTGCTGTGCTCAGGCTCTGCGGTGACCTAGAGAATTAGCAGGCCCTTATAATTCCATTACATGTATTGTTATCCTGCTCCATCTTGTTAGGCCCCCAGGTTAGAGGTTTTCACAACTTCACACACAACATAGTATGTGAGTGATTCATTCTGTCTATTCCAAATTCTGACCACCATTTCCTGTGCTAAAGTTCAATAATTATCAAAATGTGTTAATTTATTACAATTTTATTCATGTATTATAAATATATTCAATGAAGTATCTTAAATTATAACTGCACTTGCAATGTGCTCAAACATCACACGTGAACATGTACAAAGCATGTTTTTGTAACAGGTGCACAGCTGTTTTGGAATCCATTAGACACATTTAGAAAGAGAGGTTAATAGAACATTGTGTAATGATACTTCTTGTATAAATAATAAATATTGTGGTTTTAATTGTGCTAACCAGATTTATTGGACTGTAAAAGATTGATAGACACATTGTATTCTCATTTTGACACTTTTAATTCTCAAATTGCTAAATGATGTACAGTGTACCAGAATAGGATGGAGGAGAAGTATAGTGACTTTACACTGTGACTAAATCTCTTTTCTATTTGGGTGCAACAAGCACAATGGGACTTTGTTCTTTCAGTAGTCATTTTATGGCCGATTTCAGACTTAAATTATGATGCAGTTCATATATAACCCCATGGCTTCAAAATGCACACTCATTTTACTGCCATCTTGCTTGTACTGACACACTTAATGACAGCACTACTGTGCATATGGAATAGTGAGTCACACCTCTCACAGAGGCCACACTTTCTGCCATCCCACTTTAGTGAGATCAAAGTTGGGAGTTATGGAAATGGTGCATTTGTGTTTAAATTGGAAGAGAGGGCACAATATGAAATTAAAAGGTGAAAGTCTGAGGAGAAATTTGAAGAAATGCTATTTTATATACCTGAAATAAAAAGGCATTAAAACAATCCAATCCTGAGGAACACATACTTTTGTGTTCTTTTAGCTTTTGTCATGGGCCAATTTAGTTTTTTGTTTTCTGTCTGCAACCATAATCTGGGTCCATATGTAAAACTTAGCCATTGGTGTCACCCAGTGTCAAGGCTGGAGGGAAATACTATCCATCATGGGAAGCTCTGAAGAGAATATGTAGTCATCATCCGAGCGCTGTGGAAAAAACTGCAAATAACACATTTCACATTTACCAATGCATAACTAATATATTTATGTGTATAATGAATAGTGCCACTCACCCGGGCACTGGGAGCTTTAAATAGGGAAAGGAAGGGCACATACTTTAACCTGTCATTGGTGGAAGTAGTATTGTGATCAAGATACAGACCTTAATAACATTAGCATCTTACATCATATCAAGAGACACAAGAGGAAATATGTACAAATGGTATTATTATTTTAAGGGATTCTTTCATGTATATTTATATGGTAAGATTTTGACAATCTCTAGTGTAAATGATCAATGCCAATCCTTAGTTTTTAGTGCCAGAAGGCAAATATTTCCCTAATTATAAAACCAAAATCATTATCATCTTGATCATTTTCTTGCAGACCCAAAAACAGCTTTGTCCAACTTTTTATGTTGGGGGGCGAACCTAATTAATTTCATGAGGTAATACCACAGAACTCATGGGCTTTTCAGTTTTGTTTTGCACAAAAACCCTTGAGGTAACCTTTGACCCAAGGGCATCCAGTTAGACATCATACCATAAAGTATGTAATAAACCAAATATTCTTGCTTTTGGTAGACTTTCTTTAAGGCAATGTTGCAATTAAGATTTAACAAACCCTTAACTTATTTTGTTCTTCTTTGTCCTAGAACCTGATGTGGCTTCCAGTGATGCCACCAATATGGAATGCAGAATCCAAAGAGATGGGGACAGCTACGTAATCAGTGGAAAGAAGTGGTGGAGCAGTGGTAAGTGTTCATGTTTGTACTACTTAGCATGAGGTGTTCTGTATAGCCCTGCCAACAATTTATTACAATATCTTCTCAAATATAAGACAAGGTTTTTTTCAGAGCAAATGCTCTGAAAAAGACCCCTCATCTTATATTCAAGGCCGTCTTATAATCTGACCTCAAATCGAGGTCAGACTATAAGACTGGGATCCATGTCCCCCGCAGAGCTGCAGGGGACCTTGATCCCCCTCGCTTACAGCCGGTGGATGTCTGTCCACCAGGGAGGCTATGTTGGGGGGAGGGTGGGGGAGAGAGACAGACAACATTGGGGGGAGGGTGGGGGAGAGAGACAGACAACGTTGGGGGGAAGGTGGGTGAGAGACAGACACCATTGGGGGGAGCATTGGGTATGTCTGGGGGGTAGGGGCAGCATTGACACATAAAAGGTAAATAAAAACAAGAAATGCATTTTTTAATATCATACGTTTTTATTAAATATGAAAAAGCAATTTACATGTGAATATATACAAGTTAAACTTTTTTTCCTATAGGGTAGTCTTAAATTCAGGCTTTTAGTTTTTTTCCTAAAGGAACATCCATAGTTTGGGGGGTTGTCTTATAATCAGGGTCGTCTTATATTCAAGCAAATACGGTACTAGGATGTACCTAGCAAGTATTGATTTTTTTATTTAATAGATCAGAGTGGCCCGTAGACATTGCTTACCTAGATTTAAAGGGACAGTCTAGTCCCCAAACTCACATTGCTGTAAGATGAAGATTATTGCTTGTATAGTGCACAGGCTTTATTTCCAGTGTGATTTGATGCTGACTTTCTACATAAATCACATTTTTAATATTTGACTCAAGCCCTCCCCCAGTGATTTACTACAGGTGTGGCAGCACTGATTATATAGACACTGAACATATAAAGGTTTGTTTCTTTTAGTCAATTCCTGTGCTCCTGGAATAGAATACATTTTGTGGACTGTAATAGACTTGTACACAGCTCATGAGCTCTTGTACACAGTAGGATCTCTTAACAGTGGAACACATTTTCTTATGACATCACTAGAGAGACAGGAAATTCCACGAATTGAATTAAATTATTCTCATTGGTTCCTGCAATGAGAATAAGCAAAAGAAAAAATGAAAAATTTACTTTTACTCAGCTTGTGTGGGCAGTCTTGGTTTCTTGCCAGCTGCTGTCGTTTCACAATTTTATCTAGCTGTAAGTATTTTATATTTTAAGCTATGCAAAATGAAACATGCATTTTAAAGTACTTTGTAAGCACATAAATATGCATTAATATTTGGAACATGCATTATTACCACAGTCCCGTCTAAGTAAACGGCACAGAAACCACCAACTCCACTGATAAATAGGCTAGGAGCATAGTCTATAGCATTACATAAAACCTATATACATCTATTTCATAGAGGAAAATACAAAAAAGTTAGGTTTCCAGATTCAGTAACGTAGCCTTTTAATTTGTTTTCCTTTATTTGCTATGGCTATTCAGATATGTGCTCAAATACAGTTCTTGGATATTGAAACAAAATGAATCATGTGGAAAAACCAACACAACTGCCTGGCTAAAAGATTTATTTGCAAAACACAGGAGTTGTAAGCAGGGAAAAGAAAAATGTCAGTGCGCTAAGCTAGTCCCAGGCTCAAATAATATACCTGGATAAAATGATGCTTACCAAACAGGTGTGAGCTTGCTGCAAATACAGTGTGATTGGCTGAATAATGTATACAAAAAAAGGTTGTTAGCTCCTCATTATCTGGTTGCAGCTTGCTGTTATAGGGTTAATTGGGAGGAGGTTTAATTGCACCTCTTCCAACACATTAAAAAGGTTTTGGTAGCAGTATAAACTGCTTTGTGTGCCCACTAGATAGGAGGTGAGAGTAGGTTCACACCCTATTGAGAGTGTGCCTTGATGTGGTGGGTGAGCTTAATTATGCTTTGGCCAATACATATAACCAAAACCTCTCATTATATTTATATATTTGTTGCCAACTTTATTAGGGTGAGAAGCGCAGACAGTTTTTTTTGTATACAGGAGTTGTAAGATTACAGCTGAATGGATGGTTATATTGTACATGCAATTTTTAGTGACTGAAATGTTCCTATTCTTGAAGCATGTGATGTTTAGGGCAATGAGAGATAAAATTATTTGCCAAGGCACCTGACCTAACAATTATGATACCACATTCTTCAAAACCAGCAGGGAAGTAAAAATGGACTCCATCATCAACATTAAATATCCCATTAAATAAGATATTAAAGTAAACATCTAAATCTACTTGACAGTCAGAGTGCTAAAGTTATGGCTTGCACAAGGCGTTGTATGCGATCAGCCATCTATTAAGCCTAATACATTTCTTTTTCTATTTTTGCAACATTGTTGCTGCCTTTAATTATTTGTTTTATGTTTTAAGTAGACCTGCTTTGGTATAGTTTTCCTTAACATTACTTTTTTTTAATCTGTTGTATGTTAACCACTAGTCACTGCATCAACCTTAGTTTGTATAGAGTTCAGTACATATGTTCTAAATGGAGAAGCTACTTGTTTCTTCAACATGATTTTCTGAGTACATGGAATATTCTTCGAAAGTTGCTGTTGCTGGTCTTCTCCAAGAGCGGCACTTCTTTACAATTCTAGTGATATACGATTGAAAGGTTGAGCCCATGAAGGCATAGAGTATCGGATTTAGACAGCAGTGAAACAAGGCTATGCTTTCAGTGACTTGGAGCATTACATCCATAGTCCTACTCATGCTGCAGCTGGTAATCAGGGCATATATTAGATCTATAGCTCTCCAAAACTTGATTACATTATAAGGTAACTGAGTTATAAGAAATACTCCCACCACTGCCAATAACACTTTCAGAGATCTTGACCTTTTGATAGTGCAGGTTGTTAGTAAAACCTGGGCCATTGCAGAATAACAGTACAACATGATAAAAAATGGAAATACGAAACAAAATACAATATCCAAGATCTGAATTAGGACGGTCAGCTGCTTTACAGAATTATGAGGGTATACTGACAGACATGCATGTTTTCCATTATGTTCTTTTACTGTGCTGAAATAAAAATCTGGGATGCTCAATAGTATGGAAGTGGCCCAGACAAAGAGACAAATTGACCGGCACTTCTTCTCAAAGTTTTGATGACTTGATGCCTTTTTTATTGCAAAGTATCTGTCCAGGCTTATGCAGGCTAGAAATTGCATACTTGAACTGAAATTTATAATATAGAGTGCGGATGTTATTTTACAAATGGCTGTTCCCAATTGCCATCCAAGAGCTGCATCCACAGACCAAAACGGAAGTGTGAGGAGAAGCAACAGGTCTGCTACAGCCAAGTTCAAAATGTAGACATCTGTCTTTGTTTTCATCTTTTTGTGATAAGCATAGATGGCAACCACGAAACAATTCCCTGCCAATCCAATCACAAAGGCCACAGCATAGAATGCTGGGAGAAAAATCTGAGCAAATCTCCGGACATCATGTTTGTCGCAGAGTTCCTCATAGTTGTCGTAATCAAAAGTAATATTTAAGTAGTCTTCGTAGTTTTCAGGTGTTGCGGTCATGTTTGCCTGCTGGTTCATCTGGGTGCTTTCAATGAAATAAAAACCAATGTTATTCTTATCAGTATAAAATGTACTACCATTTGTGCCTATCTTCCAGCTTCTTTTAAGTCCGTTTTAATATACATGCTAGCAACTTGTAGTCTAAGAATCCTATGCCCAGAGACTGACTGCACAACATGTCAGATACATGTGCACAGACGCACACACCGTACACTCCTTGTGGACAATGCTGTAGCAGGACCAGATCCTGAAACAGATACCCATATTTTATTTTAAAATGACTTCAAATATTTATTTGTTGGTTAGAACACCTGTAAATGTACGGATGACATTAGGAGTATATTGAATTGAGACTTTATCATGGGCAATACACTCACATTGTGCTGCCTACCACTGTACATCAGGGAAGTCCTCCAAGGGTAAGGGTGATGGAGCAAGTCTCTGTGTGTGCGATCTGGGTGCTGGGGCAAGTCCTGTGGATGTAGTCTGGGTGCTGGTGACTTTGCATGTGTAACTGTGTGTACATGTGCCTGCATGTGTATGTGACACTGCACGTGTGACTGTGTGTTTATGTGCCTGATGGTGGGATCAGTAAGGCGTGGCAAAATATAAGAAAAGTTTGATCCTTGTGCAATCAGACTCATGACAAAGACTTACGTTATGAGAAGTCCTATTTTATTAAATTCTTTTTTATTTTCTCCTATTTTTGAACACGCCATCATGTGTGCATGAATATGCAACAGATATGTTTGCAAACCTTCAATAAACCTATTTGCCTATATTTGAAAAGTCTGAATATACAGCTTTATAGCATCTCAATTACATGCAATGTGTGACCGTGATTCTTTATAGAGATCTATGTGGACATTAAACCCTTCGTGAACGCTAGGACATTCTCTTTTATTGGTGCTAATAGACGCTAGGACAGCATAGAACATCCAGCTTTTAACAGCTCATCGTGGCTCCCTGCCATGTGCTGTGCTCGGAACCCGCTGCAGGGACTTGCAGCGGGATCCTACCTGTCACATGAGGCCGTGAACACCGGCTACATTTAACCAAATCGCGCTATGCCTGAACTTCCTGGTTCAAGCAGATTCCATGACATCACACCTGATGTCGGGAGGTATCGCAATCATTTGGCTGGCTCCCACAGGTTCTATTAAGACCCTGATCGGGTCTCTGCCATTGTGTTCCTGGATAGCGATCACCTTGTGATCGGTGGCCAGGAACTAAAAGTGGCGTTTTGGTGCTTGCATCGTCTGGGACGCAAGCATCTTGCTTCATGAAGGGGTTAAAAGGACTATATCCCCTAAAGATTGTGTTTCTGTTCACTTTTGATTTGCATATTACTCAACAGTGCTTAGCAACTTGAACAGTTTGCCTAAGAGATTACAAAGGAATGTGCACCATTTCTTTCAACAACAAAAAGTTAGGAAACAAAGAAGGATTTAAAGCTCTGTTTTATAACTTGTAAGTACTTTCTGAACTGTTTCTGAAAGCTTTCTGGCTATTCAACTGAAAAGATCTTACCCTTACTCCAACTATTGACAGCACCAAACTTACATACAGGTGTTTGTATTGTTTACTCATTTTTTAGGGACACGTATAACTTATCTATGCTGTATAATTCATTTGTGATTAGAAATAAATCGGTTAATTCATCAAGTTAGTTCCGATTAATTAGCCTGTTTACTTAGGGTAGGATAGTCCACCCCTTCGCTAACCATTTTAGCCTTTGAAAAGGGCTCACCGCCTGTCTGTTTGCAGGTGCTATGGATTTCCACAGTTTCTGTGAAAGCGGTACGCCGTGGGTAACGTGCTGAGCGCTGGGGACGTCAAGTTCTGGTACTCAGTGTGTCACCCACGGCTTTCATCCAGTGCTGAAGTGCGAAGGAAAGGAAAGTTTTGTATGGCTGTGTGTCTGCTCCTAAAAAGCTGTCTGTAGGTCAATGGGGGCTAGTCACCAAAAGGTGAGTTGAGGTTAGATGTACTTTTAATCTCACCAAATAAGCTATGCACTGTGCAGGGACAATCCTGGTGAGTTTGTTTAGTGGGGGAAACTCACCAGGTTTGTCCCTGCACAATGGATTGTTATAATGGTAACATGAAATGCTGTCTGGGGCACTGTTTGTTTTCACAGCAGCACTGAAAAAATGTGCAAATATCGCCTGCTTTAAGCAGCCAATGGACAATTAAGTTTTTTTTTTATTTAAGTATAAAAATATCAAATATATTTTTTTTCCTATTAATTTTACTGGTCCTCATTTAATCACTGTTTAATTACCACACAGTTCAGTGTTTTATAGCAGTTTTTTTTTTTTCATTAATGATGTAACAATTTTGCCGCCCCCGTTAACTTCGATGGCAGCCGGCATTGAATGTCAATAAAACGTGTAATAAATCCAGATTGTTTTGGATTAGAAACAGATTTGGATTAGCAATGTGGATGTTTGTATAACCTTCTGACCATAACAGAAATAGTTCAAAGACCAGTAATTATTATTATTGGAATGAAATGATGAAACATGTATAAACATGGAAAGGATAGTGCTAAAGGTTAAAATAAATATTTAAATCATTTAAAGAGCAGGATCATATAACTATTTACAAAGCAACTTTAAACACATACATCTTATATTAAACTTTTTTTAGGTTTTGTCCATCAAATTCATGTCTATCTTGGCATTAAAACTGCCTGTGCACAGTGCTTTGCAGCGTTGTATTTAAACTGTATATATCTAGCAGAGATGCACAGTCTGAACATGATGAAAGGAGTTCCAGTCACGCGGTGTCTGTACCAGGTAGTCTGGCGCTCAATACTCAGTCACACCCCTTTAGGCTCCACCCTATTTTTTTCCCGGAACAGTGACAAAGAATGTTTGGAAGTATATACCAGTCAAATCATATAATATAAAAGTCCCTGGTACTGGGTACTACTTATACAGTGAGTGGCCAGGCTAGCCCTTGTTTAAAGTCATTGGAAGTGATCTGGACTTTCTGCTGCTACTCTTAGAATCAAATGAACTGTGTGCAGATCTGTGGACTATATAATTTATTTTTGCTTGCTACAGAGCCTATTGGATCCAGGATTCAACCCTTCCCTTAATGCTTATATGTTTTATTGGGTATAGGCAGGGACGATCCTAGGGTCACGGGCGCCTGGGTGCAGGTTTTCTTTTGGCGCCCAAAGGTGGGCGTGGTTATATTATGAACTCCTCTCCTTTAGACATGTCTGTTCCAGACGCCCATTTCATTATTGGGGAGAGGGGAGGAGAGCACAAACTTTATTTTGATGTAAAGGACCAACACAAACTTTTATTTTAAATAAAGATATATATTTTGCCATAATACTGTGAAGTGGTTTTATTTATTTCTGTGATGCTCAGCCAGCAACATGGGAGAGTTTTTGCTGGCTAGCAGAATGAGTTTTTACTACCATTCCCATGATGCCCAACCAGCCAAAGTCTGGCTGAGCATCACTGGAAAAGAAGTACACAAGGAGCGATAAATAATATTCCACCATTCCAGTCACTCACGTGTCTCTCTCTCCCCATGCCCTCATGTCTTTCTCTCTCTTTCCCATACCCTCATGTCTGTCTCTGTCTTCCTATACCCACATGTCTGTCTCTTTCTTCCCATACCCTCATGTCTGTCTCTGTCTTCCTATACCCACATGTCTGTCTCTTTCTTCCCATACCCACATGTCTTTCTCTATCTTTCCCCCTACCCTCATGTCTGTCTGTCTCTCTCTCTCCCCATACCCACATGTCTCTCTCTCTCCCCACTCATACCTAATGTCTGTCTCTCTCTCCGTCTCCACTCCTGCCACATATCAGGCACTTTTGGCAAAATCCTGACATATTGAGTGACAAAATCCTGGCATATTAATTGGCATAATTCTGACATATTAATTGGCATAATTGGCGCGGTGCACCCCGGCGTATAGGGTATTATCAATGCACATTAAGAGTGTCTTTTCTCATATATTCCTCTATAATCATTAATATTTTTTTGCCGTGGATGCACAGTATATATTTTGACTTATATGTTTTATGTGTTTTTGTGAGAGAGGACTCTGGTGGGGTAGTAACGCTGTATTTTAGCAGTTTTTTCTACCAGACTGCCTATCACTCCCATCCTGCAGGATTTATTTTAACTTTCTAGATTTATATATTGTGTATTGTTATATGTTTTGTATATATTGCCTGTATTTTTGATGTTAATATGTGTGGTATGGGTAAGATGTGTTCTCACTCCATGGTTTTCACCCAGATGATTTTTTGAATAAATTACCGGTATTAATCTTTTGCAGCAATTACTGTATTGTTCAGTTGAGACCTTCAGTATATAGGTGTGGAGTGCCTTTTTAACAGACCCCCGTTCTGATCTGTAGCCCTCTTTAGGGGTGTCAGTTTAGTCTCTTTTCCATTTTAGTTTTGGGTCTGCAGGCACCCATCCCCCACTGCAATATTTGGGGCTGTAAAAAATGGGGGGTGTTTCTACCAAGGTCTCTCTCTTCAATTCATATTATGGTTGATGCAGGGTGGCAGTTTGGCATTATTGTATTATTTAATTTAATACAAACCCACAGTGTATGCCACACATTACATTTCCCATACAGACAGAAAACAATTAACAAAATAATTATGTATTCATATGTACACGTGTTTGTAAAATATATATATATAATGTGTGTATATTAAAAGAAAAACGTTATCACAATTTCTTGCTGCTTTGACTGCCCTATTTAAAAACAATAGAACCTAAAGTGGTAATTACTTTAATAAATCATTTCTAGTATAGAGGATTACCATAGCAAATAGTATGTACACAGTTTTGAATTTTCATGTTAGGATTCTAGAATGTCTACATGTTACAAACTGAATTTCCTCTTCTGCTCATTCCCAGCGGTGCATTAGTGGGGCCTCCTACTAGGTTCAGTATTCTTTAAAAACCTAGAGCTATGCCTTTCCTTTTCCAGATTTATAAGCAGCTGTTTATGGGAACTTAAATTGTTAAGAATGTTACCTTGTTATTTCTAGGTGTAGTTAGCTATAGCCTAAGAATCACATTTACTTTCATTTTTAAATACACAGATCCTCAAGAGAAGACGTTTAAACTATTGTACTACTTTTAGATTGAGTTTTTTTTTTTTATGCACAAGTTTGTTAACAAAAAATGAAAATCACAAACCTTATTTCAGTGGATTGCTGAACTTCCCATGCAGTGAGCACTTGTACAACAAGAGTCTCGATGTAACTGGACGCAGATGGTTAGACTTTGTCACAAATCCAGAACCCCTCCCTTTTCTGAAGAAAGAAGATAAACATATGTGTTTTTCTTTCGCTATAAGTAGTTTCCAGTAATATACCAAAACAAACTGGTTGTTTTATTCAAATAAATACATTTAAAAGGAGATTTCTTGTATATTCCTTTTGTAAAAGGTAACTATTTATGGTTTTTTTTTTTTTCATTTTAGTCATAGTATTTATAGTTTATCTATCTCCAGGGCATTTTTAACCAGCAGGGGTATCTCAAGGCATAATGATTGGATACAAAAATACAATAAATAATTCTGCACTCTAATAAAGTGTGCACAACATCAAATACATATATCAGTAGACATGTTACGGTTGATACCATGGCTTGGGTCCATGTATAATGTAGATAATTCACATAAGTTCCCCAAAAACTTGTCTTTACCACAAATTTCCAGGGTTCTCCTTGGATATTATCTAGAAAGGTGGAAACTCACTAAACTATTATCTTCAAAACACCATTTAACCCCTTACGTCGGTAAGGGGTTAAATGGTGTTTTGAAGATAATAGTATAGTGAGTTTCCACCTTTCTAGATAATTGGTCTGCCAGGCATATCCTGGGAACACCTCCTATTCGTGACAAATGACGTGCCTTATACATTCTGCCATTTTGAATCCCCAGTAGGGCTGCCACCTTTCCACACAAAAAAAGGCCAGCCTGCCATTGCCTGTTAACATTGGCAGGAAGCCATTTCTTTACCGGCTTGCCGGTAAAATACCAGCTGAGTGGCAACCCTAGTCCCCAGCCCCCCTTAATTTATTCCTGACCTCTTGGCTCAGTTGGGTACCTGATGCAAATGAGCCAAGGGGACGAATGTACCAATGAAAATTTGGAAGATGGCAGGCACTAAACTGTGCACATGTGTCGGCTGGGGACTCTATGAATGAAATAAAGTTTAAAGTAAGTCCAAAAAAGAACATAACTTCAATAAAGTTAATACATTCAGTGCTAAAATCATTCACCTATATGTGAAAAGTAAGTGTTATATAATCACTATAATCACTGGAACAAGTCACCATACACTGTAGACCTTGATACAAAGCAGGGTAAAATATAATTTGGTTAACCTTTGGCCCCCAAGATATAACGGGCAAATTCTTATAGCACAAGTGATGACTGGAAAATGTAACAATTATTTTACAATAATTCTAATAAATTTTATAGTAATGTACTTTTGGCCATCATTTAGCTGTTTTTAGTCAGATATCTGTAGATCCCATCTAAGGTGATGAAAGTCCCACCCCCTGCGTGATCCTGCACATTGCGTAGGCTCCGTGTGCAGAGGAACCTGGGTCTACTGGATTTTGCTGCTGGATAGTGTATCTCTGAGGTCTAAAGATTTTTCTGCTATTTTCCTGCTATGTGATATTTGCACACCTGTTTGTAAGTGCAATCTATCTTCCTTATACACTTATGTCAGTGGTACTGTGCTCTCCTTGGATTCTGTCTGTTTTAACTTTTTAGAACTCAAAGATAAAAGATTTATACTGATGAGCCTGATTGAAGTCTAAGTCTGTGAGTGCAATCATATTAGTAAGCGCACACTGCACTTTTTTTTATACTGTGTCACACTATGTATGTGTTTTAATATATTTTATATGTACCTACACGAATTAAGCTGGTCTTGTGAAGAATAAAGATACATTTGATGAGCCTGATTTAATTTGTCCATTTGTAAAGGTTTATAATCCCCCACCATATACTATTTCTTTGTGTGTACGGTGTTACACTATAGCGTTGTAGCTTTTTTTTTTTTTTTCTCTTTATGTACATGCACCCTGTTTTTGGAGTACTGGTTTGTTTATAAGTGCTGGAGAAGCTCTTTGCCAAGTGAGCAGTATTGTGAGAAGAGAATGGGGGGGGGGGGGGGGGTGTGATTCGCCTTTGTAAATAATACGCCTATTTAGAAATAATACTTTGTGTATTTTGTCTAAGAATATACACTATCGTTCAAACGTGTGGGGTCACTTAGGAATTGTCTTTGGGTTTTTTTGAAAGAAAAGCACAGTTTGTCCAATGAAATAATATTGCCTTTTGCATGATTTTTATGGATCTGACATCGCACTTTTCAGAAGTTTTTTTTATGTCTTTTTTGTTTAGGGGGGTTTAGGAACCAATATTTTTCTTTTTTATTAGTTAGTTAATTAGGGGGGATAAGTGGGTTAGTGTTGCACTAGTTGTGTAGCTTATTATTGGGAAAATAATGGGGAAAACCTTTTTTTCCCCCCAAAATTTCCTCTTTTATATGTATTTTTTAATACTAAAATGTAAATAATTTTTATGTATAGGGTATCAAAAGAAAGCTCTAACTGTCCTTTAAAAAACAACATATAACTTGTATGTTTGCGTTAAATAAGTGAGAGGAAAATTATGTTTAAAAAAACGCATATTAAAAATTGAAAAACGCTCTGGTCTTTGGCCTAGGATGTCCTACTGTTATGTTGTGTTCATTAAATGTCTGTATTTAAAGGTGTGATAACATTATATCATACTGTCTTATCTAATTATCTGTTTTAAATGATTATATTGTTTGTGGTTTACCATGTGTTAATTAGTTTCCCCTGTGCCTAACCCCTTAGTTGATGTGACATTGTGTGTGTGTGTGTGTGTGTGTGTGTGTGTGTATATATATATATATATATATATATATATATATATATAGTAGAGGACTCTATGATTGTCCTAGCTACCAGCTACCGCCCCTTCAGCCTCACTTTGCAAAGTCTCTCTACTGAGACCAGCATCCTTGGGGAGATATAGTCACTGACTTGACCCCGGTCCCTTCAGGACAATACACTAATACACTTAGGGGAGAGTCTGCTCTAGGGTTCCGTATCGTCACAGAAACATCTTTAATTTTCCGTTGAGCAGCTACTCTATTTTTATAATCAAATTAGCTTGTCAATGCCAAACTGTGAATGCTCTTTTGCCCACTCCTTGTTCTGTGTACTTGTACTTCAGTTGGGAATCCCATCTTCGGGTGCTGGGCAAGTACTGGTTACCATAACAACACTCCATTGGTTCTTAACTACCTTTTCCATAATGGTCAGGCAGGTTTGACCGCTGTGCTGGGTTTCGTATCAGACCTGCTGTTTTTTCCCCCTATCATTTCCAGTTCACCTTTGTTCCTAAACACTGTTGACTGTCAGGCAGAATAATGAGAGGATAATATGTGTCTAAAGAGTAATAATTGATTTGCTGCGCTACTGCTGTGTGTGTTCCTTTGGTAACTCCCCTCCGTATTGAAGCGTAATCAGGTGCTAATAATCCCATAAAGTGTACTGGGGCCACCACAATATAATCCAAGAATAAAAAAATATGACCAATCACTCATGTAGTACACTCTATTTTATTTTTCACAAGACAAACAATCCATGTTAAATGGTGATTGTTTTCAAATCCACACAATGTGATGACAATGTGATCCTTGTGTGGCGCATAGCCAGAGTATGAATATATTCATGTTGAGCTTTATGTGTTCAGCTTTGCCCTTTGAGGGATCATTAGTGACAAGAATGTTTTTTTTTTTGTTTTGTTTTTTCAGGAGCTGGCAATCCAAATTGTAAAGTGGCAATTTTAATGGGAAAAACTGAAAATGCGTCCTCATCTAGGTATGAAGAGCTAACTAAACTAATCTGTGCAGTGACTGCATTGTGAATTTGACATTTGACATGATGGCTGAATTATTGTGTAAAACTAATGCTAAAAGTAATGCACTCCTTTTCCAGTGCCCGTGACGAAAGTGATGGCGGCAAAAGGTTATAACATACTGAAACAAAACTCAAGTTTTATAAAAACACATATGGTATCGGTTTTTCTACCTTATATTTCCTGCGTCCTCTTTTTTTTACTGCTAAAACCGAAATGTGCTCCCTACAAAGAAGGATGCAGCCAAATTTTTCTAAAAAGGAAGCTTGGCAACAGTCTGTTAAGAGCAACTTAGAAAGCAACGGCTCGTGGCTAGACACTAGCTATGCTAACTTTTAAAGCTCATTATCCTATCTGTTTGTGCCGATCATAATCGTGGTGCCAAGGGAGAGCATAACTGCAGCCCTGATGCACAGCCACAATAAATGGTATGCCACATGTTGCCAAACACTTTTTTTTTCTTTTGTAGGTAGCTTGCTGGCACTTTCATCTCTCCCAATAAGACATGAGCACCTTTGCTTCAAGATCTTGTTAGCGACATTTTTCCACCTCTAACAAGATTGCTTCTTCCATCATGTTGATGTCTAGTAAAGAAAACGTGCTTGTAAATCAACAAAATGGTGGCGCATATACAGAAAACAAAAAGTATTTCCCTCTATACCAACTATTACCAAATCTGTCTAATAATAAGTATTCACCAAAGTAATGTCAAGATATTTAGAATGTTGATACAATATATGAGGCCAAATGTTGGGATTTTAAAACTATTGATTTTTTAAAATATATTTTAGATACAAGCAGCATAGCATGGTCATTGTACCTATGGACACCCAAGGTGTGAATATCGTGAGAGCACTGAAAGTTTTTGGATATGAAGGTAAGTAAACATATGTAACAATCAAGGTTCATTTTCCCATTAGGAACACCAGACAATTTGCCTAAAAATATACTTTTGCAGGAACACAATAGGAGACTAAATTGTTGGGCTTAGGTATAGTTTTACCTTCTTGAAAAGCTCTATATTTCTTTTACCCATTTTTATGCTTAAGCAGAGGGTATCTTAGATGAAAATCCATCCCTAATGGCAGATTTCAATTCTAAATGAATGTGTACTGGTATGCACGTTAGAAAGGTAATGATCAATGTGCATAGAAAAATAGCCAGAATAGGGAGTAGTCCCAGGAGTCTTCAATACACGCAATTCGAATGAAGATTTTTTTTTTGTCTTTAAAATGAAAAAATGGACATTAACCTTCTTAATAAGTTTTTTTTTTTTTTTTTAATGTGTATGAAGTTAAGTACAGTCCATTTTGGCTATCCCTTTAACACTTTATTACACAATATGTATGGAATAATTGAGGGCACACAGATATTTCTTGCATCATTCTCTCCATAAATTTGACTGCAGCTCTATAATGCGTTAGATACGCGCATCATTGTGTCATTTAATAGCAGGAAACTGACTTGCATATGAGCCGCTTTGTTTTGTTCCATTTTTTGTAGGCGCTAAAAAAAAAAATGTTATCTGTTTTCAGATACTCCCCATGGAGGCCATTTTGAGGTGCACTTCAATGACGTTCGAGTTCCTCTCTCAAACTTAATACTGGGTAAGACTCGACCAGCAAACATTTGTATAATATCACCGCCGCCACTTTTGAAGATAAGATGTTTTATTAGATGTTATATAGCAAAGTGCAACTGTTACTGAAAAAAAATACTTTGATACAGTTTAAAGAGGAATAAAATCCAGATATACATCATACATAACAGCAGCCCAAGATTTGGCAGGACAGTCCAATTATTTAAAAAATAAAATATACATCATTTAAATAAGAAGATGTGACCTGTCACCTCCCGGGACTAGTTCCTGGCTATCGGCAGGTATGTGCTTATGAACCTTCTACCATGACGTAGATAATTTTTTAGTCCCTTTAAATGTCATGTGTGTCATATGTGTGCACAATTAACACCATGTGTGAAAGCATCCTAACATTTAAAACTAGCAATGTGTTATTGGGAATGTCTGAGTCAGAGACATGAAAGATTAACACTCTTGACTTGTAAACATATGAGAATTTCCAGCTTCAGCTCGTTCTTAGTAAAACAAACATAAAACAATCTTCTCCTCTCATCCTCAGTGTATGCCCAATGCATAAACATAATAAAACAGTTGAGTTTTGAGATATATAAATTAACCAAGCCATTCTTCAAATATGCATGAAATGACTCTGATAATATTGCAATATTGATTTAACATTTGTGAATTTTGATGTCTAAAATGGTTTTGAACACTGCATAAGCTTGTATTTAATTAAAAGTGATGCAAAAAAGTATATAAATGTTTTTAAGGTGAAGGAAGAGGTTTTGAGATTGCCCAGGGGCGCCTGGGTCCTGGTCGTATACATCACTGCATGAGGACCATTGGTGCTGCCGAAAGTGCCCTACAACTAATGTGTGCGAGAGCTGCTCAACGAAAGACCTTTGGGAAAAAGCTCTATCAGCATGTAAGCACTGATGACTACACAGTTATTTAGTGAGACAACGGAAGGGAGGACTATGAAAGTGGAGGAACAGAGTACCCTTTAGGAATAAAATCAATATGATAAAAACAATATTTAACAAGTGATGCTTTTATATTTTATATTGAGACATAGAAACATAGAATGTGTCAGCAGATAAGAACCATTCGGTCCATCTAGTCTGCCCAGTTTTTTAGAATACTTTTATTAGTCCCCCGTTCCCGGTCTTATAGCTAGGATAGCCTTGTGTCTATCGCACGCATGCTTAAAATCCTTGACTGTGTTTACCTCTACCACTTCTGCTGGAAGGCTATTCCATACATTCACTACCCTCTCAGTAAAGTAATACTTCCTGATATTACTTTTAAATCATTGCCCCTCTAATTTAAGACTATGTCCTCTAGTTGTGGTAGTTTTTCTTCTTTTAAATATACTCTCTGCCTTTACTGTGTTGATTCCCTTTATGTATTTAAATATTTCTATCATATCCCCCCTGTTACGTCTTTCCTCCAAGCTATACATGTTAAGATGCTTAAACCTTTCCTGGTAAGTTTTATCCTTCAACCCATGATCCAGTTTAGTAGCCCTTCTCTGAACTCTCTCCAAAGTATCAAGAGACTGAAACATCAAATTGATATAAGCTATAGCATTTATTTTATTTCTTTCACTGGTGCACAAACCTCACATTTGTAATCAAAGCTGCATTCTAATTTTTTGTTTAGCTGTAATTTTCATGTTTCACATTTACTGTACCCACACGAATATATATATGTATATATTTTTTTCACGATAAGAAGGGTTAATATAGAGTTTACTAAACGTTTGTGACACTAATATGTTTTTCTCCACACAGGAAGTGGTCGCACATTGGATTGCAGAAAGCCGCATTGCTATTGAGCAGGCCAGATTACTCACTCTCAGGGCAGCAAAGGCCATTGACACGATTGGAAGTGCACGGGCAAGAAAAGAGGTACTCACTATGTTTACTGAACTATGCGTACTGGAAGATACTTGTTATTGTTAGCAGAAAGAGTGGTGAAAATGACGACATATACAGTAAGCTGACAAAATTCCGAGGAATCCAACTCTAATAACTACTTGTAAAACCTGTTAAGTTTCACAAAGGATTGTCATTCTTAATAAATAAAAAATAGATATAAAGTACTCACTATGTACACTCTTATCCAGCTTTGGAAGTAGAAGTCCTTTAAGTCAACTTAAGATGGTTCACATTTCAAACATTCTGAAGTTATTTCTCAAATATTGTAGATCCAATGCACTTGTGATTCTGAAATAGAAGCACAACTGAATCATTTAGTGCCCCTAATAGGAGGATGAACTGGCATGTTATTTTGATAGTACTTGTCAGTTTATCTTCTGACTGGCAGCTGCCAGAAAGAGACAATCTTTGTTTTCAAAGATGAGAAGCAGAGGAGACCTTAATTAGCACTACCAGAGAGTGATCACTATTTTTTTAACGCTTGCCTCGTCTAATGAAGCAATGGTTAAAACAAATCATTAGTTCTCCTTTAATAGAGATTACATCCAAATAGTTTATTTTTTGTATTGGAATTCATTTTTGGAGTATGGTTGTGGCAGTGGTTTTTTTCATAGTCTTACTTTATTTTTTTTTTGTATAATTTTTGTTTATGTAGTAAAGAAACCTAACTGACCTCATAGCCTTGACATAATATTAGCACAATTACTGTTGGTGTATTGGACATGCGGCTAGCATTTTTCACACAATGTTACATTTCTGACTTTCCAAATAAATAACCTGCTCCTCATTGTACAGATGATCAGATAGCAACAAACTAAGTAACGTCATCAGCTCAATGCACCTTTAACACTTACTTCCTGTGATAGTGTTTCACTGCATTCAGAGAACAAATATACAGATATAGAGAATTGTATCTTAACTAATATGGAGGTCATATGTTTCAGAAGAAAAACTATAGGGGAAAAGGCTATCAATGCAAGGAACTAAGAATGTGTAATAAGAGGACAATACATAGCCATGTGTACTAGTGTATGCCAGAAACACATCAAATGTACTATATTGTAACTGAGAAGGATGTTCCTGTTATTTGCAGATTGCTATGATCAAGGTTGTTGCTCCAAGAATGGCATGTGAGGTTGCAGACCGTGCAATCCAGGTGTTTGGAGGAGCTGGATTTTCCCAGGATTACCCATTAGCATTCATGTAAGCAGTAAAAGTAATATATATATATATATATATATATATATATATATATATATATATATATATATATATATTAATATTAATGGATAATATCATTTAGTAAAGCTGAAAGATTCATTTTTGCTATAAGTACAGGACACATTATCAAATATTGATCACCTTTTTGACATTTTAGAAAGAAGAAAATGTTACTTATTTTTTTGTTGTTGTAACTCTTTTACAGTTATTTTTATTCATGTGTAACATATGTTAATCTGCCCGTAATGTGATTTGCACATAAATCAGTTATCTCTTCTTCCAATCTGTCATGAACACCAACTCTAGTCCTACACTTCATACATCGTTCAGCATCTACCAACCTGCAATCCTTTTATCGAAGTCTGTTACTTTTAGAGAGAAAAAATCTATTTTCATTATTGCAGCACATCTCTTGCCACTGCACCAGATTGTCAGAGCACCTAGATTGCACCCACGGGTCTTGCCAGAGCACCAAGCTTGCACCCGCTGGTCTTTCCAGAGCACCAAGATTGCACCCACAGGTCTTGTCTGAGCACCCAGATGGCACACACAGGACATACACCAGTCAGACCCCCCAGATTGCACACACAGGACATGTCATTGTAACTCAGATTGCACACGAAGGACATGCTCCAGCTGGCACCCAGATTCTATCCATGTGACTTCATTGGTCTAGTGGTAGGCAGATGGATGTCTGTAGATGCCTGTGTGCTGCCCAGGCACACAGACATCAAGTTGCCCGCTCGCATGTAGAAAGGGCTGGTGAGAGGAGATCTTATGATCTTTTTTTGCCAGCAACATTTTTTAAGCAGCTATGAGTGGGCCCCTCACGTTTGTAATATTTCCCCAGCCAACCATTTTTCCAATGGACCTACACCTCTCTTATCCTGTCATCACTTCCCCCACTTTGGTGTTCAGGACTTTTCCAATGCTGCATCTGATCTGTGGAACTGCAGGTCCTGAGTGACCTTTTCTCAAGTTCAGGTTATTCTCTCTTCTGTCCTCCTACTTTTTGCTTTTGCCACCAACGGTATGTTATATTTACAAAATATTGTGTAAACTATTGTCCTTTACACCCCTGTGACATTGTAATCAGAGTGGTCTCCTCACAGAATTATTCATTACACATAAACCAATATACTAACAGATCTGACTTAATAACCATATTAAACATAGCACATAATCCAGGTTGAGTCAGGATTACAGAGGACACAATCTGGGTGCATGGGTAAAGTCAATTAAAAGTGCACCCTTACCCACTGTACCCAAATCCCAATGCCAGGGCCCATAATCTATAGGGAGAAGGCAAGCCATTAGCTCTCTCCAAGAACCTTCTGTCACACTTATATTGTACAGCGCTATAGAATTTGCTGGCGCCTTATAAAAAAATAATAAAATGATGACTGCACTTAGTAAAGTGGAGACCAAACATGTTCCTGAAACTAATAGAGTTTTCTTTCTGTATTTCAAATAACAGTACAATAGACTAGGGCCATTTAAATGGACTCCTCATTATATAAATAGCACATTGCATTATCAATTGGATTGATACTCATAGTTACACTACGTTGTATAACGTGTGAGAACCTGACACCTATCTTTAGTAGATTATGTTTGTATTGCAGGTACACTGCTGTCCGAACTCTGCGTATAGCAGATGGTCCTGATGAAGTTCATCTCTCGGCTGTTGCAAAAATGGAATTGCTGGAACAATCGAAGCGGCTCTCTGCAAAAATGTGAAGATTTGAAAGCTGTGACCTGTTGCCTATTCATAATATAGGGGAAAAATTCATACTATGTTGAGCTATAACTATGTTCATCATAATAGGATAAAAATATATGTATTTTTTCAGATAATAATTTAAGGGGACAGCAAAATCTTATTAAGGATCACGGATCAGTGAACCAGGTCATGAATTGCTTCACTGTCAAAAATGAATAAGGTTTAAGAAAATAAAAAAATCTCTAGAGCATTTATCTTTTGCTTCGTCCAATATTCAAAGTTCCAGTAACAGAAATAACTCAGGAACACCCTGTATACAAGCATTTCCAATCCATTAATTTACACGAAAGCTTGGATGCCAACATCTTGTGCATGAGAGGAGACTGACATTCTAAAAGCGCCTTGGGAATGAAGGAAAATCCTATTTTGATTTCTTTTACAATTAGATAAAAATATTGGCCTGAACTGTTTCTTTTAAAAATGTAGAAACAAGTTTTATTGCTGAGAACAGTGAAGCAGATTATATGCAATACCCCTCTTCTTGTGAGCAAATGTCCATGGCTGTGGCATGACACCCACCCATCAACATGACTATGCCATAGAATGGGAAGATGCCATCACCTGTTGATTCACGTAGTCATTCCAAAATCATTTTGGGTTGACTGTTCCTTTAAATCTGTCATATTACTAAAAATAAATAAAATCAGTAAGGCATACATTTGGTACATAGGTTTTATGAGAATCCAATGGTTAAGCAGATTTATTTAGTCCTACTAAAGAAATATTAAGTGTTTAACATTAACTATGTGCAAGCAGGGAAAATAAAAATGTTGATTTGCTAAGCTAGTCCCAGGCTCAAATAATATAAATGTATAAAATGATGCTTACCAAACAGGTGTGAGCATGCTGCAAATACAGTGTGATTGGCTGTACAATGTATACAAAAAAAGGTTGTTGGCCCCTCATTATCTGGTTGCAGCTTGCTGTTATAGGGTTAATTGGGAGGAGGTTTAATTGCACCTTTTCCAACACATTAAAAAGGTTTTGGTAGCAGTATAAACTGCTTTGTGTGCCCACTAGATAGGAGGCGAGAGCAGGTTCTCATCCTATTGAGTGTGTGCGGGTGCCTTGACGTGGCGGGTGAACTTAATTATGCTTTGGCAAATTCATATAACCAAAACCTCTCATTTATATTATGTTTATACATTTGCGCAGACCGTGTTTGTGTTTTTTATACATTGTACAGCCAATCACACTGTATTTGCAGCATGCTCACACCTGTTTGGTAAGCATCATTTTATACATTTATATTATTTGAACCTGTGACTAGCTTAGCGCACCAACATTTTCCTTTTCACTGAGTAACCTATGTTTTAACTCAATTGTAAATAAATATTAACACGAATTACAAACCCTAAAAAAAAAAAGTAATAGGTCTGATATCCGTCCATATAAGGAATATTGCTGAATGAATCAAACATATTTTTGATTTGATATTTGTCACAAATGATAATGTACATTATTTGCATTTTTACCAATGAATAAAAATGATTCAACAAGAAATACATTTCCATATCTCGGAAAATAAAACATAACCTTCGATATACTTTTAGCATCATATTCTAATAAAATTGACCCATATTCCTGTTGGTTCCATAATTGATTTATAAATGAGTTCAATAAAAGTGTTTTATTTTTATTTTTTTAAAATAACAAATTATAATTTTTTTGGCAATATCATTAAAATGCATTTAATAATAGATCCTTTGTTCCTAGATCATTAGGTTGTATCTTGTTTTTATTTGACAATAAATGGGTTATGAAGAAATCAATTAATGATCCATGTTTTAATAACACAATACATAATTAATTAAGATAATACAACTATAAAATTGGTTTGAGTGAAAGTTAACAGTTTGCACTTGTGTTTTTTTTCCCCACAAAGTACTGCAATAATGTTTGCTACTGCATTTAAGCTGTATAGTACAAATGCAGTGTTTAAATTACAGGTTTTCTTATTTTATGTTGAGTATAGTTATTCTGATCTACACATTGCAGTCTCTGTTTGCTATCTGCCATCACCTTTCCTGAAAAACTTGAGTAAATTATAACTATAACACAGAAAATCCTTGTGTCTGTTTGATGGATTATTGTTATACATCACCAGTGATGTCATAATCGCCTTTTATCCATGCTATCCTTAGAACCTTTGAAACCTATAATACAAGGTCTTCAGGATATACATCTCATTTGCTGCTGTTCAACTGCATTGAAATCTGAAGAAACCTACAAATGTCAGAAATTATTTTTATAGACATCAACATGACTGACTTGGATGCTGACTGTATGGACACTGGGGATGGACAAAAGGAGATTATGACATCACTGGTGATGTAGAACAATGACAGATCAACTTTACATCACTTGCAAGATTTATAAGGTAATTGGTCCAAAGTTCAGAAAGATTCGGGGTCATATCAATAGGCAAATTTCGAGCTACACAATATGTCCCAATGTGACCCCGAATAAACCTCGCAATTCGGCCATCATGGTATCAAAAGCACACCAAACGAGAAGCAACGTCAAAAATCTGAATCCCAGGCAAAGCCGGTTAGTAAAGCTAGTGTAGATATGAAAACGATTCTGGTGATATCACCGTCATCTTGCACAAGTGCAGTGAGCATCTCCATGCATATCTATGGGAGCCTTTTGATTGTCCATCTGGGTTTTTTAAGCAAAACAATGGCTGAATATGTCTAGGTCATTCACACAGGTTTAGGCCAGCAGAATTCAGTTAATTAAAGCTTACTAATAAAGTCAAGGTTGTTAGATCCAGAAATTTACAGTGGCAGAAAGTAGCACCGAGTATTTCTTGATGGCAATGGACATTGACTATGGTGTCTATTCACTAATCAGTGAAGTGTGCTAAGGGAAGCAGGAAATCCAGGAAATAATTTTGGATACAAGGTGACATAAAACAAGTGGAAAATTGGCAGTACTTCATGGAAACGCCTGTTCTTTTAAATGGGGCTTTCCAGACTAGTGTTTATTATGTTCATCAGTTTCACATTTTTCTGGTTGAACCTTTTTTTTCTGCAGGATGAACAATTGTAATTTATATTTATACTAAAGATGTCTGTTTATAAGAGATTTTGTGCACATCATCACATCATATATATATATATATATATGTATGTATATATATATATATATATATATATATATATATATAGCATTCCAATTTTGCTAAAATTAACTGAAAACAAGTGGAGTGCCGGTGGTTTGGGGGAATATATATATTTGTATACTCAATATACAGTGATTTGTCCCAAATTGGCATCTGGCAGGCACTTTCTCAAAAATCTCCCTCTGAACTCGTTCCCCCTATTCTTAAGTCTCTCTTGCTGCAAAATTCTCCAAAACTACCATGAATCCCAAGTACTCCATCTTTCTGGATGCTTCCAATACAGACTTCTCCCAAGATACTATGAAGCCCAGATATTTCAATAGATTCAGTAATTTGTTTCTGTATTTCCACATTGTCTTTTCCTTGGGCCATAATTAGAGGGTAATTTAGATATATAATCAATCTCATTCCCCCGCTTCTCAAATATGCCTCTACTGCAGGGGCGTCCAACATGCGGCCTGCGGGCCAAATGCGGACCACTTTTTTTTTTTATTAGTCCCCCGTTCCCGTTCTTATAGCTAGGATAGCCTTGTGTCTATCCCACGCATGCTTAAAATCCTTGACTGTGTTTACCTCTACCACTTCTGCTGGAAGGCTTTTCCATACATCCACTACCCTCTCAGTAAAGTAATACTTCCTGATATTTTAAATCATTGCCCATCTAATTTAAGACTATGTCCTCTAGTTGTGGTAGTTTTTCTTCTTTTAAATATACTTTTATAAGTGTGGACAAGAAGGTGCGGCCCACGTGCGATCTGCAGCAGTAACCGCACCTCCAACTACATGTGGAATTTACCCCGCGCCAGTGTTAAAACACTGGGAAACTTATTTTCTGCAGAGCAGTGCTGATTCTCCCTCCTCTACCCTGCGCGTGGGGTCATGCGCAAGGGTCAGAGGGAGGAAACTCAGAAGCACACTGACTGACTTAAGGTGCATGGAGGAAGATCTGGAGCCCAAAACCCTGCTTAAAAAAGTGTGTGTAAGTGTCTGCCTGCGTGTGTTAGTGTCTGCCTGCGTATGTAAGTGTGTCTGCCTGCGTGTGTAACTGTATGCCATCAGTGTGCAAGTGTGTCTGCCTGAATGTGTAAGTATGTCTGTCTGTGTGTGTGTCTGCCTGCATGTGTAAGTGTGTGTGTGTGTCTGCCTGCATGTGTGTGTCTGGCTGTGTAAGTTAGTGTCTGTCTGCATGTGTAAGTGTGTCTGTCTGTGTAAGTAAGTGTCCGCCTGCATGTGAAAGTGTGTGTTCGTGTGACTGTATGTAGGTGTTTAAGTATCAGAGAAATGTAGCTATGTCCAAGTGTAACTGCATGTGTGTTTTGTGTGTGTGTCCACGTGTTTGTGTTGTAAGTCTGTCTGTGTAACTAGGTACCTGTGTGTGTAAGTCTGTTTGTGTTCTGTGTGTAAGTCTGTCTGTGTGTGTCCCTGTGTTTGTGTGTGTGTAAGTCTGTGTGTTTGTGTGTATTAGTGTGAGTATGTAAGTGTGGATGTGTATGTATCACAGAAATCTGTATGTGTGTAAGTCTGTCTGTTTGACTTTGTGTGTGTGTGTGTCTGTATATGTATTTGTGTGGTCTGAGTGTGACTGAATGTGTATGTAGGTGTCTTAGTATCACAGAAATCTGTGTGGGGAAGTGTGTCTGTCTAAGTTTGACTCTGTTTTTGTGTGTGACTTGCCATATGCATTTGTGTATGTATGTGTTCTACTGCTGTGATTCCCTCACCCTGCAGATTTCTGTCTGTGATATATATATATATAACATACACATGTGTATGTGTGTATATATGTATATATATATTTTTTTTTTTTTCACACATTGAAAAATGAATGTGGCCCACGCACACATACATTTCTGGTGAACTGGCCCTCTTCAGAAAAAACTTGGACACCCATGCTCTACTGGGTTCATGAGGGTCTACTCAATGTGCTCTGATCTGTTGCGAATTGGATTCTGATCTGGCATAATAGCAGAAATTCAGAAATCTCCAAAATGTGGCTACTTAAGATCTCTCAATTCGGTTCCAAATCAACAGTTCGTGTCGTTCAAAAACCAAAGCTTTGGAGGCCTTCAGATGAGGACATTTTCATTTTAAAAAAATGTATACCATCTTCCACTAGTACCCAATATGCACAGATCACCCCCAAACACATTTCGGATTTGGGTGAAATAGGAGGAGTTCTCCTGTTGTGAGACGGAGAATTCAATTTTAAAGCCCCCCTACACTACAAAACATTTGAAACAATTTTCTTCACAAGGGAATGCAGACATATATGTCATTTCCCATACAAATATCCAGTATTATGATAGTTTTTTGAAGAAAAAAAAAAAAAACATTCACCTGTATGGAACTGTCACCTCTGGAATAACAAGGACAATTACATAAAGATACAATTGAAATATGTATATGGGCAGGGAAATTGATGTAAATATGCAGTAATAGCATTTATTACATGGCAATAATGATGTATGCTGCAATACACACCTCTTTGCTCCTGTGAGATCCCAGCAATCAGATCAAACTGATCACAAAATCCAATCAGGATCATAGAAAAGAGGGAGATTCACACCCACATCCATTGCTACCCACAGACAGGGAGGGAAGTTGTTTAGAAAGTGAGAGAGATCAGTGGTGTATCTTGATTTTGTGCTGCCCTAGGCAGACAAAATCCGGGCACCCCCCTACCCAAGCTGCACACCCACGTTACACACCTAAGACATGCCCCATCATTCAGACTCACATCAAGCTCATACTCCCATCACACTCAGTCACACACTCCGACTCCCATCACACTCAGTCACACACTCCGACTCCCATCACACTCAGTCGCACACTCTGACTCCCATCACACTCAGTCGCACACTGTCTCCCATCACACACACTCTGACTCCCATCACACACAGTCACGCACACTGTCTCCCATCACACACACTCTGACTCCCATCACACACACTCTGACTCCCATCACACTCACTCTGACTCCCATCACACACACTCTGACTCCCATCACACTCAGTCACACACACACACACACACACACACACAGTCTCCCATCAGCACTTACCTTTCCTTGGTGGCTAGTGGCAGGCAGCATGGTCCCTCCATGCTGCCTGTTCGGCTTCCCCTCGATTGTGCCGACATGTCACGTGACCGGGCCCGCATATGACGTCAGCGCGCCCGTCACGTGACTGTCGGCACTTCCGTGTCGGCACACTGCAGTGGGAGCCGAACAGGCAGCACGGAGGTTTCTCTGTGCTGCCTGTTCGGCTCCCTGTGCAGCCTGGCAGGCAGAGCGATGGTGAGGGGGGGATCTTCCGATTCCCTTCTCACCTCCGTCTCTGCCTGCAAGCACGGTCTTTTTTTTTTTTTTTAAAGGGCCGCGTTTTTTTTTTCTTATTTATTTTTCTTTTCAGTGCTGCCTAGGATGCCTCGTGGTAAATACAGCACTGAGAGAGATGCATGCAATGTACCTCAATCTTGTTCAGAGGCCTGGAGCGAGACCCAGAGTGATGACAACCAGGGAGCACTACTGTCTGATTCTGCTAGGGTCTTTTCAGTATGAAGATTGGACTCACAGGAATTACCCAAGCATGCCAATCACACTCTCAGGACTTACACTAGCACTTACATTGCACTTACAGGACTTGCCCCAGCATCCAGGACTTACCCCGGCACCCATATTGCCAGGGCTGTCTTTACGCATGGGCATTCTGGTGATTAAGCAGGGGCCCCCGAGTTATGCGAACACATTGTGTTAGCAGAATTGCAGCAAATGCCTAAATTAGGAGAAAATGTGTTTTAAATGTCTCTGTGGTGTCACTTGTCTATGACATCATCTGTGGCTTGAAATTCAAATTACAAATTTTCCATTGAAAACCATCAAGCCAGGTGATGTCATAATTAAAAATTAGGGTTGCTACCTTTTTCAAAAAAAATACTGGCCATAGTGGAACAATGTTAGTCAGAGGGGTGCGTCACCCGAAATTACATTAGCCCTTGAGAATGAGCTGCAGTCCCTTGTTACAGAGTTCTAAACTCTGTATTACGCCTTCTTGTGGAGGTCTGTGATAGATGTCACATTACTGTAGCCTTCACTACCTATGATGCTCAGCCGACATCATTGACATTTTTGGCTGACTTGATATCATAAGAATTGTAGTCCACAGCTAACACATGGTACCCCATATGTTATTAAATGCAGTTCCCATGAGACTTAGCTAGGCAATACTGGCTGAGCATTATGGGAATGCCAACACATTATATGTTTCCATAAGTAATATCAGTGAAGAAGTTAAGCATTCATGGGATAGGTATAAGGTTATCCTAGATATAAGATAAGGCAGGGACTAAAGAAAGGATTACTTAACTGAGAAGGTAGTGGATGTATGGAATAGTCTTCCAGCAGAATGGTAGAGGTTAATAGAGTGAAGGAGTTTAAGCATGCATGGTATAGGTATTAGGCTATCCTAGATAAAAGATAAGGCCAGGGACTAATGAAAGGATTACTTTACTGAGAGGGTAGTGGATGTATGGAATAGCCTTCCAGCAGAAGTGGTAGAGGTTAATACAGTGAAGGAGTTTAAGCATGTATGGGATAGGTATAGAGCTATCCTAGATATAAGCAGGGCCGGACTGGGAACAAAAACCAGCCCTGGAAATATTTGTATACCAGCCCCATAGCATTGCGTCAATAGATTATTGTTTAGAAAAGGGAAAAACATGCATTTTTAAGCACATTTGAAGTTATATATAAGACTGATAAATACACCTGCACAGGACAATATATAGCCCCCAGTATGTACACAAGGTTACATATATTGCCCTGTGAAGAGGTATATATCAGTGCATGAGCTATAACCTTGCTTACATGCTGCTGTGTAAATATAGACCTATCTCAGCATCCAAATTGCACTGACATGGTGTGCCCCAGCACCCAGGACTTACCCCAGCACCCAGATTGAACTCACAGCACTTGCCCCAACATCCAGAATTTGACCCAGCACTAATATTGCACTCACAGGACTTGCCCTAGCACCCAGGAGGAATTACCCTAGCATGCAGATGGACACCCAATCAATGGTGAATGCAGGAAAGAAAAGGTGCCAGATATGACATATTGTGCCCTGCATATTTTGCCACCATTGACTGATCCTACCCTCAACAACAAATACAGTGTCTCACACACATACACAGTCACATACACAACAGAGCTACAAAATCAATAGAGCTGTCAAGAGCGAGTCCCCTGCTGTTTTTATTGCCGGGAAGCACTGCGATATACTTATTTATTACACTCTGCCGCTCTCACGCACACCTGCACTCTGCAGCTCACTCACACACACACATACACTGCCACACACATACATTGCCACTCACACACATACACTCACTCATGCATTGCCACTCACTCTCAGTCCCATGTTTACACTCTGATATTCACTCATGTACAGGGGCGTCACTAGGGTTGGTGTCACCCTGTGTGGAAACTCATGGTGTCAACCCCCTGGATTTCCTCCAATACAATGCCAAACAGATTACTTAGTAATGCCAGTTAGATGGCCTATTAACTATGCCACACACAGGAGCCCCATAACTATGCAACACACACCAGAGCCCCAGAAATTATGCCACACCAGAGCCCCATAAATTATACCTCACAAAAGAGTCCCTTAATTATGCCACACATGGGGCCCATTAAATATGCCACACACAAGCGCCCCATAATTATGCAACACACAGGAGCCCCACGAGGTGACAATTGTACAATTATAGATACCAGGAATATTGTGCCACTCATAGCCCAGTAATATTGTGCCATTCAGATACCAGTAATATTGTGCCATTCAGATACCAGTAATATTGTGCCAGTCAGGTACCAGGAATATTGTGCCACTCAGAGCCCAGTAATATTGTGCCAGCCAGATACCAGTAATATTGTGCCAGTCAGATACCAGTAATATTGTGCCAGTCAGAGCCCAAAAATATTGTGCCAGTCAGAGCCCAAAAATATTGTGCCACTCAGACCCCAGTAATATTGTGCCAGTCAGAGCCCAGTAATATTGTGTCATTCAGATACCAGTAATATTGTGCCAAACAGATACCAGGAATATTGTGCCAGTCAGAGCCCAGTAACATAATGCCAGTCAGAGCCCAGTAATATTGTGCCAGTCAGATACCAGTAATATTGTGCCAGTCAGAGCCCAGTAATATTGTGCCAGTCAGATACCAGGAATATTGTGCCATTCAAAGCCCAGGAATATTGTGCCAGTCAGAGCTCAGTAATAGTGTGCCAGTCAGAGCTCAGTAATATTGTGCCAGTCAGAGCCCAGGAATATTATGCCAGTCAGAGCCCAGGAATATTGTGCCAGTCAGATACCAGGAATATTGTGCCAGTCAGAGCCCAGTAATATTATGCCATTCAGATACCAGGAATATTGTGCCAGTCAGAGCCCAGTAATATTATGCCATTCAGATACCAGGAATATTGTGCCAGTCAGATACCAGGAATATTGTGCCAGTCAGATACCAGGAATATTGTGCCAGTCAGAGCCCAGTAATATTATGCCAGTCAGATACCAGGAATATTGTGCCAGTCAGAGCCCAGTAATATTGTGCCAGTCAGATACCAGGAATATTGTGCCAGTCAGAGCCCAGTAATATTGTGCCAGTGAGATATCAGTAATATTGTGCCAGTCAGATACCAGGAATATTGTGCCAGTCAGAGCCCAGGAATATTGTGCCAGTCAGAGCCCAGGAATATTGTGCCAGTCAGATACCAGGAATATTGTGCCAGTCAGAGCCCAGTAATATTATGCCAGTCAGAGCCCAGTAATATTGTGCCAGTCAGATATCAGTAATATTGTGCCAGTCAGATACCAGGAATATTGTGCCAGTCAGAGCCCAGTAATATTGTGCCAGTCAGATACCAGTAATATTGTGCCAGTCAGAGCCCAGTAATATTGTGCCAGTCAGATACCAGGAATATTGTGCCATTCAAAGCCCAGGAATATTGTGCCAGTCAGAGCTCAGTAATAGTGTGCCAGTCAGAGCTCAGTAATATTGTGCCAGTCAGAGCCCAGGAATATTATGCCACGGCTAACGTCTTAAAGCGGCCGCATACTTAAAGCGGCCCCAGGGCCGGCGGCCCACTGGGAAATTTCCCGGTATCCCGGTAGGCCAGTCCGGCCCTGGATATAAGATAAGGCCAGGGACTAATGAAAGTATTACTGTACTGAGAGGGTAGTGGATGTATGGAATAGCCTTCCAGCAGAAGTGGTAGAGGTTAATACAGTGAAGGAGTTTAAGCATGCATGAGAGAGGTATAAGGCTATCCTAGATATAAGATAGGACCAGGTACTAATAAAAGTATTTAGAAGATTGGACAGACTAGATGGGCCAAATGGTTCTTATCTGCCGACACATTCTATGTTTCTAACAGCACATAAAATATAGAGGTTAGCTTTAAACTAACATCTCGATATGCTAAGCCAGCCAAAAGACTCCATGATGCTGGCTGAGCATCATGGGAAGGGTGGTCCATAGCAGCAAGCAGGATTTTATTTAAACACCTAGTACCCCATATGTCATTAAATTCAGTTCCCATAAGACTTGCCAGGCAGTTCTGGCTAAGCTTAATGGGAAATAACAGCACATAAAAAGTAGAGGTTAGCTGTGAACTATCTCATGATAACCATCTCATGATGCTCAGCCAGCCAAAAGAAAAAAAGTGCTGTAGTAATCAGAAATACATTAGTATCCTTTGCTTAATATTTTTATTGTTTTATCTTGTCTGTACATCCAAGCACACTTTATCTCTAAGTAGTGGTGTGACTACTGAGGTGCACTCTACTATTATTTCTCTGTTACATCAGGTATAATACCAGCCAGATTGCAACACTATATGCAAATCATGTTATATGTAGAGTTGAGCGAACACCTGGATGTTCGGGTTCGGCAGGTCCGGCCGAACTTCTAAAAAATGTCCGGGTCCGTGCTCGAACTTGACCCCGAACTTGATCCCGAACCCGAACCCCATTGAAGTCAATTGGGACACGGACTTTTGGCCACTAAAATGCATCTAAAAAAGTCCTGGAAAGGGCTAGAGGGCTGCAAAATGAAGTAAAATGTGGGTAAGAGTAGGACAAGTGCCCTGCAAGCAAATGTGGATAGGGAAATAACTAACAATAACATAAAATACATACAAATTACAAATACAGCTGAGCCATAAAATAGCACCAGATGGAATCTTTGATTTTAGCTTTGGAAGAACATAAATCTAAATCTAAAGCATGGCTGCCAGGAGGATCAAGAGAATTATCCATTTGAGAGAGGGTTGGAGTGCAGGGTATTCTCTTTCAGTTTATACTAAGTGACCCATAGGTTGAGGAGGCGGTGACCGTGGGGGTGTAGGTGGAAGCGGCGCTGAAAGAGGAGGAGGAGGAGGTAGCCAGAATTTTTCAAAGTGCGCTGTAAGCACAGTATTGGACTGTTCTATTTGACTCTCAGATATGAAGTGCACTGCAAGACGCAAATGTACTATTTACCACTCAAAACTATTAGAACTTTTCAAAGTGCGCTGTAAGCACAGTATCTGACGGTTCTATTTGACTCTCAGATATGAAGTGCAGGACGCAAATGTAATATTTAACACCAACAGATTGCAGTATTTAAAAATGCCTATATGTTGCCCACTGAGCTAACAGAAAATGATTAAAGTCATGTGCCTGGCACACATGCAGTTGCAAGTGCACTGCACTCTCTGTGGCACTGGGCTCAGGGCAGGGTACAAATATGTAGTATAGCACCCAATTAAATAATCACTGTAATTTGAATAATCGCTGTAGGATTATGCCCCTCAATATGCCAGTATTATGCCTCTCAATGTGCCAGGACTTAGCCACCCAATATGCCAGGATTATTATGCCACTCAATATGCCAGGATTTTCCCACACAATATGCCAGGATTATGCCCCTCAATATGCCAGGATTATGCCTCTCAATATGACAGGACTTAGCCACCCAAAAAGCCAGGATTATTATGCCACTCAATATGCCAGGATTTTCCCACCCAATATGCCAGGATTATTATGCCACTCAATATGCCAGGATTATGCTTTTCAATGTGCCAGGGCTTAGCCACCCAATATGCCAGGATTATTATGCCACTCAATATGCCAGGATTTTCCCACACAATATGCCAGGATTATGCCCCTCAATGTGCCAGGATTATGCCTCTCAATATGCCAGGATTTAGCAACCCAATATGCCAGGATTATTATACCTCTCAATGTGCCAGGATTTAGCCACCCTCTTCCTCCCCCCTTCCCCCTCTTCGCTGCTCTGTCTCCTGGTGCTGCTGGTCCGTGGCTGTGAGGGAAGCGTTGTGCGTTCCCGTCCAGCCAATGCAATAAAGTTTGTTTAAAAAAAAAGTTTAAACAAACTTTATTGAATCTGCATCGGCTGGAGGGGAGCGCACAACGCTTCCCTCACAGCCACGGACCTGCAGCACCAGGAGACAGAGCAGCAGCGAGGAGTTAAGTAAGGGGGAAGGGGGAGGATTTGTTTTTTTTACGGTTCCGGCGCCCCCTGCTAAGTTGCGCCCTAGGCGCCTTACAGGTGGCGCCGGCCCTGCCGAACCCTGAACTCCAACACGAACATACAGTGGAATGTCCGTGTTTGGGTCCAGTGTCCAAAAAAACGTAATGTTCGGTATGTTATGATAATTTTCATAGTATCTTCTTCTAGAAATGTACTGGTAAATGGTACATTTGCATCTTGCAGTGCACTTCATATCTGAGAGTCAAATAGAACAGTCCAATACTGTGCTTACAGCGCACTTTGAAAAATTCTTATAGTTTTTTGTGCTAAATAGTACATTTGTGTCTTGCGGTGCACTTCATATCTGAGAGTCAAATAGAACAGTGAAATACTGTGGTTACAGTGCACTTTGAAAAATTCTAATTGTTTTGGGTTCTAAATAGTATATTTGCGTCTTGCGGTGCACTTCATATCTGAGAGTCAAATAGAACAGTGAAATACTGTGCTTACAGCGCACTTTGAAAAATTCTAATTGTTTTGGGTGCTAAATAGTACATTTGCGTCTTGCGGTGCACTTCATATCTGAGAGTCAAATAGAACAGTCCAATACTGTGCTTACAGCGCACTTTGAAAAATTCTAATAGTTTTGGGTTCTAAATAGTACATTTGCGTCTTGCGGTGCACTTCATATCCCGGGACGGACTGGCCAACCGGGATACCGTGAAAAATCCCGGTGAGCCGCCTGCCCCGGGGCCGCCTTTCCCGGTTAAAGTGACTCGGCGGTGGCCGCCACTTTAAGAAATTCGCTGCTGCAACAACCGGCGGCAGCAGGCGAATTTCCTAAAGCAGCGACGGCCGCCGAATTGCTTAAAGTGGTGGGGGCGTTTGCTTACCTCCTTCCTTGCTGCTGTGCAGGTCCGTGGCTGTGAGGGAAGTGTTGTGCGCTCCCCTCCAGTCGCGCGGATCAATAAAGTTTGTTTAAACGTTTTTTTTCAACAAACTTTATTGACCCGAGCGGCTGGAGGGGAGCGCACAATGCTTCCCTCACAGCCACGGACCTGCTCAGGGAGACAGAGCAGGAAGCAGGTAAGTACTGGCTGGGGAAGGGGGGAGGAGGGTGGCATAACGAGCATACTGACTGGCATTATCCTGGCATATTGAGGGTCAAAATCCTGGCTTATTAAATGGCAATATCCTGGCATATTAAGTGGCATTATCCTGACATATTAAGTGGCAATACCCTGGCATATTAATTGGCAATACCCTGGCATATTATATGGCAATATCCTGGCAAATTAAGTGGCAATACCCTGGCATATTAATTGGCATTATCCTGGCATATTAAGTGGCATTATCCTGGCATATTAATTGGCATTATCCAGGCTTATTAAATGGCAATATTCTGGCATATTAATTGACTATATCCAGGCATATTAAATGGCATTATCCTGGCATATTATGTGGCAAAATCCTGGCATATTAATTGTCAATATCCTGGCATATTAATTGGCATTATCCTGGCATATTAATTGTCAATATCCTGGCATATTAATTGGCGATATCTTGGCATATTAAATGGCAATATCCTGGCATATTAAGTGGCAATAGAGTGGCAAAAATCCTGGCATTTTGAGGGGCAAAATCCTTGCACTACAGGGGGGATGGGGTGAAAGACACTACTGGGGGGATGGGGTGAAAGACACTACAGGGGGAAGGGGGGGGGGAGAAAGAGACAATACAGGGGAAGGCGGGAGAAAGACACTACAGGGGGAAGGGGGTAAGAAAGACACTACAGTGGGAAGGGGGTAAGAAAGACACTACTGGTAGAAGGGAGGGAAGAGAGACACTACAGGGGGAAGGGGGGGAGAAAGCCACTAAGGGGAAGGGGGGGAGAGAGACACTACAGAAAGGATAGAGAGAGAGAGACGCTACACAAAGGACAGAGAGAGAGATGCTACAGAAAGGACAGAGAGAGAGACGCTACACAAAGGACAGAGAGAGATGCTACAGAAAGGACAGAGAGAGACGCTACAGAAAGGAGAGAGAGAGAGAGACGCTACAGAAAGGACAGAGAGACAGACACTACAGAAAGGACAGAGAGAGAGACGCTACAGAAATGCGAGAGAGAGACGCTACAGAAATGCGAGAGAGAGAGACGCTACAGAAATGCTAGAGAGAGAGAGACGCTACAGATATGCGAGAGAGAGAAAGGCTACAGAAATGCGAGAAAGAGACGCTACAGACATGCAGGAGAGAGACGCTACAGAGATGCAAGAGAGAGACAGGCTACAGAAATGCGAGAGACAGGCTACAGAAATGTGAGAGAGACGCTACAGAAATGCGAGAGAGAGATGCTACAGATATGCGAGAGAGAGACACTACAGATATGCAAGAGAGAGACGCTACAGATATGCGAGAGAGAGAGAGACGCTACAGATATACAAGAGAGAGAGACACGCTACAGATATGCAAGAGAGAGAAAGATGCTACAGATATGCAAGAGAGAGAGAGAGAGACGCTACAGAAATGAGAGAGAGAAAATACAGAAATATGTATTATTTTATGTTATGGGGCTGGTTTAAAAATTTTATGCTATGGGGCTGGTATACAAATTTTTTCCAGGGCTTGTTTTTGTTCCCAGTCCGGCCCTGTTCATATCTGAGAGTCAAATAGAACAGTCCAATACTGTGCTTACAGCGCACTTTGAAAAATTCTAATAGTTTTGGGTGGTAAATAGTACATTTGTGTCTTGCGGTGCACTTCATATCTGAGAGTCTAATAGAACAGTCAAATACTGTGCTTACAGCGCACTTTGAAGAATTCGAATAGTTTTGGGTGGTAAATAGTCAATTTGCGTCTTGCGATGCACTTCATATCTGAGAGTCAAATAGAACAGTCCAATACTGTGCTTACAGCGCACTTTGAAAAATTCTAATAGTTTTGGGTGGTAAATAGTCAATTTGCGTCTTGCGATGCACTTCATATCTGAGAGTCAAATAGAACAGTGAAATACTGTGGTTACAGCGCACTTTGAAAAATTCTAATTGTTTTGGGTGCTAAATAGTACATTTGCGTCTTGCGGTGCACTTCATATCTGAGAGTCAAATAGAACAGTCCAATACTGTGCTTACAGCGCACTTTGAAAAATTCTAATTGTTTTGGGTGCTAAATAGTACATTTGCGTCTTGCGGTGCACTTCACATCTAAGAGTCAAATAGAACAGTGAAATACTGTGCTTACAGCGCACTTTGAAAAATTCTATTTGTTTTGGGTGGTAATAGTAGTTTTGCGTCTTGCAGTGCACTTCATATCTGAGAGTCAAATAGAACAGTCCAATACTGTGCTTACAGCGCACTTTGAAAAATTCTAATTGTTTTGGGTGCTAAATAGTACATTTGCCTCTTGAGGTGCACTTCATATCTGAGAGTCAAATAGAACAGTCCAATACTGTGCTTACAGCGCACTTTGAAAAATCTAATTTTTTTGGGTGCTAAATAGTACATTTGCCTCTTGCGGTGCACTTCATATCTGAGAGTCAAATAGAATAGTCCAATACTGTGCTTACAGCGCACTTTGAAAAATTATAATTGTTTTGGGTGCTAAATAGTACATTTGCTTCTTGCGGTGCACTTCATATCTTAGAGTCAAATAGAACAGTCCAATACTGTGCTTACAGCGCACTTTGAAAAATTCTATTTGTTTTTGGTGCTAAATAGTACATTTGCGTCTTGCGGTGCACTTCATATCTGAGAGTCAAATAGAACAGTCCAATACTGTGCTTACAGCGCACTTTGAAAAATTCTATTTGTTTTTGGTGCTAAATAGTACATTTGCGTCTTGCGGTGCACTTCATATCTGAGAGTCAAATAGAACAGTCCAATACTGTGCTTACAGCGCACTTTGAAAAATTCTAATTGTTTTGGGTGGTAAATAGTACATTTGCGTTTTGCGGTGCATTTCTTGCAGTCCAATAAACAAAAAAACAAAAAAAATACAAATAAAAATTGTTGACCAGCGAAATAACTAGACCTGAAAAGGAGAAGTAAAAAAAATGGGATAACAAACAACTGATCTAAACTTGAGCAGGAGTGTATACAGGTATACCACTAAATACCTGATTCAAGCGAAAAAAAAATGAATAGGAGGGAATAACCCAAAAAACACATAAATACACTCCCAAGCTAACAAAAGTAAAAAGAGCAATACATGAATAATGAATAATAAATATGAAAAAAAAATGGAATAGCAATGTGTGTAAAAAAAACAGATAAATAACAATATATCTTATCCTTCCATACCAGATATATATATTGTTATTTATCTGTTTTTTTACACACATTGCTATTCCATTTTTTATTAGACATGTGCATTCGTTTTCGGATTAATGCATTTTCGTCCAAAAATATCATTTTCGTCCATTCGTCCGAAAAACGAATAACGAAAATGTTAACTAACGAAAGCCGAATGAACGAATGGTAATAAACAAAAATCATTCGTTCATTCGTCCATTCGTCCATTCGTGCTATTGGCATTCTAAACCGAAATAGAGTCGGTTTATAGAATACCAATAGCATTACATTACATTCCATAAACCGACATGAACGACTTTCGGTTTATGGAATGCATGTAATGCTATTGGCTTTCTATAAACCGAAATAGAGTCCCCATTCATACGAATAGGTCAATTGACCTATTCGTATGAATGGGGACTCTAGTTCGGTTTATAGAAAGCCAATAGTATTCTATAAGCCGAAAGTCTTTTAACTGAACGACGTTCGGCTTATAGAATACATGTAATGCTATTGCTGTTCTATAAGCCGAACGACGTTCGGTTTATAGACTTTCGGTTTATGGAATGTATGTAATGCTATTGGCATTACTATAAACCGAAATAGAGTCGGTTTATAGAATGCCAATAGCATTACATCCATTCCATAAACCGAAATTCGTTCATTATGTCGGTTTATGTAATGTATGTATTGTATTTGGCTATTTTGCTATTGGTATTCTATAAACCGACTCTATTTCGGTTTATAGAATGCCAATAGCATGAAATGATCTACAATTTGAATTTAGTATTAAAAAATACATTTAAAAAAGTGGAGAAGTTTAACCCCTTTGTGACGCATGGTGCTTGCGTCCCAAAAGACGTAAGCACCAAAACGTCATGATTTGTTCCTGGCCACTGATCACAAGGTGATCGTTAGCCAGGAACACTATGGCAGAGACCCAATCAGGGTCTTAATAGACCCTGTGGGTCCCTTCCAAAAAATTGCAAGCCCTTCGGACGACACGCACGATTTAGAGAAATGTAGCCGGTGCTCGTTTTGAGCACCAGCTAAATTTCCCCTGTCAGACTGAGGCCACTTAAAGTGACCTCATCTGACAGGTGGGATCCCACTGCAAGTGCCTGCAGCAGGATCCGAGAACAGCTCATCGTGGGGAGCCGCGATGAGCTGTTTAACACAGGACGTACTATGGGACTTAAAATTAGAACGTCATAGTACGTCCTAACGTCACAAATGGGTTAACGTTTGCTCTGGTCATAATCCCAGCACAGGCTTGTAGGAGTTAACTGTAATTAATTTAATACATGAAAAGAATATAAGTAATATAGTAAAATTGTACAAAATAATTTTGTTTTTGAAAAAACTAAATGAGGGCCATAAAAAACAGTAAAAAGAAACTGTGATCAGCAAGGCAAGTGTTAATACCCCTCTTATAACCGAGGTCGTCTTATAATCTGACCTCAAATTGAGGTCAGACTATAAGACTGGGATCCAGGTCACCCGTAGAGCTGCAGGGGTCCTGGATCCCCCTCTCTAATAGCAGGGGAATGTCTGTGCAATGAGCGCAGATCTCTCCTGCTGCCGCCCGGAATGACCGCCGTGACTTCTATGATGAAGCCGGGTACTTCCGGCTTCCTCATAAAAGTCCCGGCGGTCGTGCCGGGCGGCAGCAGGGGAGGTCTGCGCTCATCGCGCAGATATCCTCCGCTGCCCCGCTAGCCTCCAGGAGAATCGGGCAGCTGGGGGATGTCTGCACGATACGTGCAGACATCCTCCATGCTGCCCGACACTTCCGTCTATTATGACGGACAAGCTGTCTGTCATAATAGACGGAGGTGTCGGGCAGCAGGGAGGATGTCTGCATGTATCGTGCATACATCCCCCGGCTGCCCCCACTGGCCACCAGGGAGCAAGAAACAGGTGAGGGGGGGGGGGACAGAATAACAAGGGGGGGGGGGGCAGAGTAACGAGGGGGGGGCAGAGAAACAAGGGGAGGGAGGGGGGAAGAGACAGAAACAAGGGGAGGGGGGCAGAGAGAAACAAGGGGAGGGAAGGGGGGAAGAGACAGACACAAGGGGAGCGAGGGGGAGACAAAGGGAGGGGGAGAGAGAGACAACACTAAGGGGGAGGAGAGAGACAAATCTGGGGGCAAGGGAAAGAGAGAGGCAGCATTGGCACATAAAAGGAAATAAAAACAAGAAATGCATTTTTTTATATCATAATTTTTTATTAAAAAAGCAATTTACATGTGAATAATATAATGAAATTGCTATTATATAAACCGAAATAGAGTCCCCATTCAAAGGAATAGGTCAATTGACCTATTCGTATGAATGGGGACTCTAGTTCGGTTTATACAAAGCCAATAGCATTACTCCATAAGCAGAAAGTCTATAAACCGAAGGTCGTTCGGTTTATAGACTTTCGGCTTATGGAGTAATGCTAATGGCTTTGTATAAACCGAACTAGAGTCCCCATTCATAAGAATTTCTTATGAATGGGCACTCTAGTTCGGTTTATACAAAGCCAATAGTATTCCATGTACTCCATAAGCCGAAAGTCTATAAACCGAACGACCTTCGGTTTATAGACTTTCGGCTTATAGAGTATAGAGTATAGAGTCATTTGCAATGCATGTAATAGTACTATTGGCTTTCTCTACACAGAGACAGAGTCTCCATTCATAAAATTTATGAATGGAGACTCTGTCTCTGTGTAGAGAAAGCCAATAGTACTATTACATGCATTCTAAATGACGAAAGTCTATAAACCGAACGTTCGGTTTATAGGCTTTCGGTTTATGGAATACATGTAATCCTATTGCTATTCTATAAACCAAACGTTTTCGTTTTGCACATGTCTATTTTTTTATCATATTTATCATTAATTATTTATTTATTGCTCTTTTTACTTTTGTTAGCTTGGGAGTGTATTTATGTGTTTTTTGGGTTCTTCCCTGCTATTCAAAAATTGTTGACTATTGGCGGTTACATTGTCGCCTGACATAAACCATCTGTTACTTTGGTGGGTGACCACAAAGAATGAGGAGAGAGTCAAATAAGGGACGTGGCCCTGGTCGTGGTGCTGCTGGTGTTGGTGGATAATTCTGTTGATCCTCCTGGCAGCCATGCTTTAGATTTAGATTTATGTTCTTCCAGAGCTAAAATCAAAGATTCCATCTAGTGCTATTTTATGGCTCAGCTGTATTTGTAATTTGTATGTATTTTATGTTATTTTAAGTTATTTCCCTATCCACATTTGCTTGCAGGGCACTTGTCCTACTCTTACCCACATTTTACTTCATTTTGCAGCCCCCTAGCCAGTGGCGTCCCGCCCCGGGTGCCACTGACTAGGGGGGTGCCACCGGTGCTGCCGGCACCCCCCGCGCTGCTTACCTTTTTTTTTTTTTTTTCTCAGGCGGCCGAATCCTCTGGATGCGGCTGTCGGGTGAAAAAAAAAAAATCACAGAGACCGGATGTGACGATACGTCACATCCGGCGACTGTGTTTCCCTCCTCCGTGCAGGAGGGAGAAGAGAAGACTGCACGGAGGAGTCGTCCGTCCGGGAGAAGCAGCGATTTGGTAAGTGATGGGGGGGGGGGGGGGGCTGGCACTATATTACTGGGTTCTGGCTGGCACTATATTACTGGGTTCTGGCTGGCACTATATTACTGGGCTCTGACTGGCACTATATTACTGGGTTCTGACTGGCACAATATTACTGGGTTCTGGCTGGCACTATATTACTGGGCTCTGGCTGGCACTATATTACTGGGTTCTGGCTGGCACTATATTACTGGGTTCTGACTGGCACAATATTACTGGGTTCTGGCTGGCACAATATTACTGGGTTCTGACTGGCACTATATTACTGGGCTCTGACTGGCACAATATTACTGGGCTCTGACTGGCACTATATTACTGGGCTCTGGCTGGCACTATATTACTGGGTTCTGACTGGCACTATATTACTGGGTTCTGGCTGGCACTATATTACTGGGCTCTGACTGGCACTATATTACTGGGTTCTGGCTGGCACTATATTACTGGGTTCTGACTGGCACTATATTACTGGGTTCTGGCTGGCACTATATTACTGGGCTCTGACTGGCACACTATTACTGGGCACTGACTGGCACACTATTACTGGGCACTGACTGGCACAATATTCCTGGGCACTGACTGGCACAAAATTACTTGGCATCTGACTGGCATAAAATTCATGGACACTGACTGGCACAATATTACTGGGCATTTGACTGGCACACTATTCCTGGGCTCTGAGTGGCACACTATTACTGGGCACTGACTGGCACAATATTCCTGGGCACTGACTGGCACTATATTACTGGGCTCTGACTGTTACAATATTCCTGGTATCTGACTGGCACACTATTACTGGGCTCTGACTGGCACACTATTACTGGGCACTGACTGGCACAATATTCCTGGGCACTGACTGGCACAATATTCCTGGGCATCTGACTGGCATAATATTCCTGGGCACTGACTGGCACAAAATTACTTGGCATCTGACTGGCATAATATTCATGGGCACTGACTGGCACAATATTACTGGGCATCTGACTGGCACACTATTCCTGGGCTCTGATTGGCACACTATTACTGGGCACTGACTGGCACACTATTACTGGGCACTGACTGGCACACTATTACTGGGCACTGACTGGCACTATATTACTGGGCTCTGACTAGCACAAACAATAATACTGGCTCTGACTGGCACAATATTCCTGGTATCTGACTGGCACATTACTGGGTTCTGAGTGGCACTATATAACTGGGCTCTGACTGGCACACTATTACTGGGCTCTGAGTGGCACACTATTACTGGGCTCTGACTGGCACTATATTACTGGGTTCTGAGTGGCACTATATTACTGGGCTCTGAGTGGCACACTATTACTGGGCTCTGACTGGCACACTTACTGGGCTCTGAGTGGCACACTATTACTGGGCTCTGACTGGCACAATATTACTGGTATCTGACTGGCACAATATTACTGGTATCTGACTGGCACACTATTCCTGGTAACTATAATTGTACAATTTTCAAACATTGAAAAAATTGTGGGTGTTTTCTTGCATTTTTATTGTGGGGGGGGGGGGGTGCCACACTCGGGGTCCGCCCCGGGTGCCAAATGCTCTAGGTACGCCCCTGCCTCTAGCCCTCTCCAGGACTTTTTTAGATGCATTTTAGTGGAAAAAAGTTTGTGTCCCCATTGACTTCAATGGGGTTCGGGTTCGGGGTCAAGTTTGAGCACGGACCCGGACATTTTTTCGAAGTTTGGCCGAACCTGCCGAACCCGAACATCCAGGTGTCCGCTCAACTCCAATAATTATCTGTCTGGTTAACAATACATTGATTAGAGCTGTTCTGTACATGCAGCTTTAAGTTTACTACATACTAATGGGAGTTATACTGTATAACATTTGTGCGTTTGCTAACTAAAGAATGAACTTGACTATACCACTGAAATGGTAACAGTATGTTGAGGGTGACAAAAATCCTTGCACTGGTCTGGAGTAGACCCTAAGGTATTTCTATATATTTAATGGTATATATATAATAGATGGAAGTGTCGGGCAGCATGGAGGATGTCTGCACGTATCGTGCAGTCATCCCCATGCTGCCCCCACTAGCCACCAGGGAGAGACGAGGTAAGAGGGAGGGGGGGCAGAGAGAAACAGGGGGGGGGGGAGACAAAGACAAGGGGAGGGAGGGGGGAAAGAGACAGAGACAAGGGGAGGGGGGAAGAGACAGAGACAAGGAGAGGGGGGAAAGAGACAAGGGGAGGGGGGAAAGAGACAAGGGGAGGACTGACAACCTTAGGCCTGAGGGGCAAATCCAGTCAAGTGGCCCATTGCACCACCGAATCGCCTCCCCATCCACGTCCATCTTTTCCTTGTTTTATAACGAATATTGCCAGGATTTCCCCCCACAATATGCCAGGATTTGCCACTTAATATGCCAGAATTTTCCCGTACAATATGCCAGGATTATTCCCCTCAATATGCCAGGATTTTCACCTTAATATGCCAGGATTATGCCCCTCAATATGCCAGGATTTTCCACTCAATATGCCAGGATTGTCCCCTTAATATGCCAGGATTATGCCCCTCAATATGCCAGGATTTTCCCCTCAATATGCCAGGATTATGCCCCTCAATATGCCAGGATTTTCCACTCAATATGCCAGGATTATGCCCCTCAATATGCCAGGATTGTCCCCTCAATATGCCAGGATTATGCCCCTCAATATGCTAGGATTATGCCCCTCAATATGCCAGGATTTAGCCACCCAATATGCCAGGATTTTCCCCTCAATATGCCAGGATTTCCCCCCACCATATGCCAGGATTATGCCCCCTCAATATGCCAGGATTTTGCCCCCCAATATGCCAGGATTTCCCCCCTCAATATGTCAGGATTATGCCCCTCAATATGCCAGGATTATGCCCCTCAATATGCCAGGATTTTGCCACCATATTGAGTACTTACCTCCTTGCTGCTGCTCTGTCTCCATCTCCCGGTGCTCTCATCTGCCCGTCTGTGGCTGTGAGGGAAGCACTGTGCGCTCCCCTCCAGCCAAGCTTCTTCAATAAAGTTTGTTTAAAAAAAAATTTTCAACAAACTTTATTGAATGCGCATTGGCTGGAGGGGAGCGCAGAACGCTTCCCTCACAGCCACGGACCTGCAGCACCGGGGGACAGCAGCAAGGAGGTAAGTAGTGGGAAAGTGGGGGGGGATTTTTTTTTTCCTGGCGTGACCTGGGCCCGCCGGGCCCGGGACGCCAGTATCGGCCGTAACTTCCTGGGGTGCCCAGTGTTAAAGACGGCCCATTTTTAGCATGCGTTAGGGCGGCCTGGGGGGCAATTGCCTTGAAAGATTGCCTTGGAAGAGACAGAGACAAGGGGAGGGAGGGGGAAGAGACAGAGACAAGGGGAGGGAGACAAAGAGAGACACAAAGTGAGGGGAGAGAGATAACGCTGGGGGGAGAGAGATAACGCTGGGGGAGAGACAGACAACACTTAGGAGGGGGGTAGAGCGACAACGCTGGGGGGAGGGGAAAGAGAGAGGCTGCATTGGCACATAAAAGGAAATAAAAACAAGAAATGCATTTTTTTATATCATAATTTTTATTAAAAAGCACTTTACATGTGAATATATACAAGTTGAACTTTTTTCCTATAGGGTAGTCTTATATTCAGGCTTTTAGTTTTTTTCCTAAAGGAATATCTAAAGTTTGGGGGGCCATCTTATAATCAGGGTCATCTTATAATCGAGCAAATAGGTAGTGGATCTACTCCTATTTTATGCTTAAAAGAATGACTTTCTTGACAGTTGTAGCCTCGACTACCAGGCTGTATCTTTACCATAAAATAGAGACACATGGCACAGACGTAGTGGGTAGAAAAGGCCACAGCCATTTTATTTAAAACATATGTCATTGCCTCCAACCTTAACATAACACATTGTAATAAATACATGTAGATATACAAATTAGGCAATGACAAACCCACATATTCACACATATGTCAAAATGACATGAACCTCAAAATTAACATAATTTACCAATAACTTTATTAACATAGTTAACATAACACGGAACATGTCCCACACCAACTTGCTCCCCAGGGGTCCACCGTCCATTGAATCCATTGCCAGGCAGACCTTCTGCCCAGCCCACCAACAGGCTAAGAGCTCCAGCTTAGCTCAGAACCTCTCCCGTAATCCATTTGCACTATGGCTGACTCCCGATATTCCAGCCATAGACCCCCCTAAGGAGCAAGTTACCGCCAAAGCCCTTCTGAGTGAATCCTCACTACAGAAGGGCTACCCCATCCAATAAAAAGAGAGCCTTTTCTACCCCTTCCTGAACTCCCAACAGGAAAACATCCCAACCAAGGTCAGACAAATGCACTCCATCCTTAGCTATCAAGCCTTTCCGATCTCCTTCCAAAGTGCGATGTCTGACCACCACTCCTTTTTGTTTCCGTACAAAAATCGACATTAACTTATTAATCTTCCCCCTGCTGCGCTCCATTGCCCTGACATCTCTTGCATACCTCCATTGGTCTCTTGGTACCATTTCGGACCATACAATTTTTACCCCGGGAACCCGTGATAGAATGTGGGTAACATCCTTCTGCATGATCTGGACCAACTCCCTCTGTGGAACCAACCCCAAATCGTTCCCCCCGGCGTGTATCACTATGACATTAGGCAGCACCCCTCAGTCAATGAAGCGCAGCAGCATGGGTAAGACCCCCGCCCAGCGCATACCCCGGGCCCCGAACCACTTCACCTGAAGTAATTCGTCAGGAAAGCCCAGCCGTAGGCCCGCTGGCCTAACTGCGGCCCTCCGTCTAGCCCAGAACACGTAAGAGTGGCCAATTATCCACACCACGTAGATGGACCCTACAAATAAAAGGAAGGGAGAGGAAAAGGAGTGGGAAGGGAACTATCATGTTGCTCTCATCGCCCGACTTTTACAGCAACCGATGCGGCCTCACGTACGTTCTAAACCTGTTAGACTCCCACCTGCCAATACGCTTAACCACGTCATCACCTAATCATAACCGCGCCGCCTCCGTGGCCGCCCCTATCCGAAAGGAGTGAGTGCCATATTCCTTTTCCGGCAAACCCAACTTACTCAACCCCAACCTGAACACCCTCAGAAATTGGAACCTGGAAAGTGACCTTCCACTCCTGTGTACCAATAGGGAACCCTCTACCGCAGGCCTAACCAACAAGTAGCCCTGCAGGCCTGCCACCGGGCAGGCCACACTGCCCGGTACCCCATATAATACCACTCGGGTCCCTCTTCCCGATTGATCCATTTTGGATGAGCGTAACAACACTATTACTTGATCTGCTGTGCAAGAAACATCACAAAACCGAAGGCCCCCTGCCACCTGACGCGAGCTGCTGACCAGCTCAGATATCCGAAAGGCCCCAAAGAAAGCCAGTGAAAAGGCAGCCTTGAATAGCAATGATTCGAACTCCGAAGAGCAAACATCACTTAGGACTCCTATTACCCTACCTAAGACTCCCATGGATACTGGGCGACGGTGATCCTGAACCGCCTTACCCCTCCTTAAACCCTTCATAGCCTGCCGGATCACAAAGTGTTTTGTGATATCCTCCTGCCCCCTTAATTTGAACATAAACGCCAGTGCAGCTAGCTTTGCGCTCAGCTGAGCAGGGGAAGTCCCTCGCGACGCCAAACGGAATAAAAACCAGAATAATATGTCCAACTGATTTTCCTCTATCGCTTCCCTCCCTGCCCAGGCAGCCAAATCGTCCCACTCCTGCCATACCCTATTATAAGCCGTCCACGTGGCAGGGGCCAATGAAGACTTCACCCATCCCTGCAACATTCGGTCCCGAGCTTCCATACTACCTCCGGGCAAGGGGAGCCCTCGGCCTCCGCCCCTGGCGCCACCTGCCTGAATCTGTCCCACTGTAAGCGAGAGAGAGAATCCGCGATGACATTCTGGTAACCCGGAACATGTTTTGCCCTAAATGCCACATTAAGCTCCATGCACAGCAACACGAAGTACCTCAGAAGCTTGACCACGGCAGGTGAAGATGCGGAGACCTTATTAACCGAATATACCACAGCCAGGTTGTCTGAATAGAAGACCACTCGCCTATCCCTCATGGACCATCCCCACAGTGAAAGTGCCACCACCAACGGAAATAGTTCCAGAAAGGCCAGGTTGCGCATTAAAGGTGACGACTTCCACTCCTCTGGCCATGCAGCCGCACTCCACTTACCCCCATAGTATGCCCCAAAGCCCACACTCCCGGAAGCATCCGTATAGAGCTCCAAGGCCGGTGCCGAGACCGTCGGCTTTTGGAAAAAAGCCCGGCCGTTGAATTTTTCCAGGAATACTCTCCATACCAACAGGTCAGCTCTCATGGCCTTTGACATTCTTAGAAAGTGATGTCCCTCACGTATTCCTACTGTCGCACGCGACAGCGACCTCAGGAACACTCGACCAGCCGGTATAATTCGACACGCAAAATTAAGCCTCCCAATCACAGACTGAATCTGCCTGAGCGTGACCTTCTTTGCCTGCAATACCTCAGCTAGCACCCTCCTCAAGATGACAAGCTTATCATCCGGTAACCGACATATCCCTTTAACTGTGTCAATTTCCAAGCCCAAGAAACTAAGTCGGGTGGTTGGGCCTTCCGTCTTTTCCGCAGCTAAGGGAACACCAAAGGATTTTGCAACTAATTGCATCGTCCTCAGTAAATGGGTGCAATCTTACGAAGCCTCTGGCCCCACACATAGGAAGTCGTCTAAGTAGTGTACCAATGTTTCAACTCCCGATTCCTGCTTAACCACCCACTCCAGAAAAGTGCTGAACTTCTCGAAGTAAGCGCATGAGATAGAGCAACCCATTGGTAAGCACATGTCCACAAAAAACCTATCCTGGAACCAGCACCCCAGCAGATGATGGCATTCCGGGTGCACTGGCAAAAGCCGGAATGCCGCCTCAATATCCACCTTAGCTAGCAGAGCCCCAGGGCCCGCAGATCTAACCACGTCAATTGCTCTATCGAATGACGTATAGGATACCGAACACAGCTCACGATCTATGTCATCATTCACCGACAAGCCTTTTGGGTAAGACAGGTGGTGTATCAACCGAAATTTACCTGCCTCCTTCTTGGGGACCACCCCCAAAGGGGAGACACGTAAATTAGGCAGCGGAGGGTCCACGAAGGGGCCCGCCATCCTCCCTAAGTTCACCTCTTTCATCAACTTTTCCCCCACCACCTCTGGAAAGGATTGTACTGACTTGAGATTTCGTTTAGACCCTAACGCACCTTTGGGCACGAAAGGAATACGAAACCCTTTGTCAAACCCTTCATCCAGGAACAACGCGTCCTCTTGCTTACCGTAGCATTTTAGCCACGGCAGCATCGCGCTTCTGCTCATTGGAGAGTTCCCCTTTTGCCCCCAATGCCCCGGTTGTTCCTCCCGACTTCCCCTTCTTAAAACACTTAGTGTAGCTGTGGCTACCTCCACATCCGGTGCACTCATGCCGGAAACGGCATGAACTGCCCCATTTGCACTGACTGTCGTTAAACAGCCAGCAACAACCCTTTTTTCCGGAGGCCGGTGAAGAACTTGATGTTCCTGCACCGGCCCCTGCCTGAAAGGGCGCAGATTTTTGCCCCAACATGAGTTTGAGCCAGAGAGTGATGTCCATTTGATCCCACCTCATTGTGGGATTGGCAGCCAAGCGTTGACGAAACTGTTCGTCATACCGCCACCACGCCAGCCCTCCATACACCCTGTATGCGTCCCAAATCCCGTCCAAGTATGAGAACAGCGCCGAACACTTCTCCGGCGCCCTCTGGCCCACAACGCTACCTAGTATACAAAAAGCCCTCAACCAATTCCCAAAGGTCTTGGGAAGCTTGCTGTAACGCTTTTTCCTCTCTTCCTCCTCCTTCTTTGCCCTATCCTCTTTTTTCACATCCTCTTTCAGGTCGACCGACTCTTCCAGAGGAAGCAAAGAAAACAACTCTAAATATTCCCCTTTCCAGATTTTTTCTTTTGTCTCTAATTTTAAATGCGCCCCCAAGGGGCCCGAATATGACAAATATGAATTATAAACCGCTGCTTCGGGTACCCCGTCCCGCAGTTCATCTGCTCCGTCCTTCCCTGACCCTTCCTCCACTGCCCTTGATGTCTCCACAACCTCTCCCACATCGATACCTTCTATCGCGCCCCTACCGCTTTCTGCGCTAGATGAGACCCACGCTGCTGCCGCCGACGGCGGACCTGCTCTTTTCTTACCCTCTGACCAGGAATTTAAAAAGGCCTGCAACCCAGCCATCAAGCCCCCGTCCCCCGTAGCCCCCTCGAGGCCCTTGTGTGTTATGTATAAAATATCAGAACCCTCACCGGTTGTTCCTCCAGCCGTCCCAGACTTCGGATCAGAACTCCCAGATGTGTTGTTTTCGGGAACCGCACCGCCGGCTGTTGTCCCACACGAACCCTGGGTGGCTGGTCTCCTGTTGTCATCGTTGGTTCTCCTGGAATGGGAAACAGATTTGGGGAGTGCTGCTGATGGATGTCCTTCCCTTTCCCTGCGCCCGCCCCTTCGCGGTGAATGCTCAGCCAACTGCCCGTCCGCCACCCCGACCCTGCCGGACCTGCCCCCAGACCGGGATCTTATGCAACCGGGATGAGGTGATAAAGATGAACGGTGGGCCCTATGCCTCCTACAGCGCTCCCTAGAAGATGAATCTGAAGCACTGACGCTGCGCGGATGAGGGCTACGTCTGCGGTGTTTATGCCCCCCGCCATGGCCTCTGGGGGATCTGTCCTGGGACCTCCCCCTCTCCACGCTACTACCGCTACCTGGATCCCTACCCGCCGGAACCTGGCGCCAGCTAACCCTACCTGGACTAGCCCTCGATGAATGCCCCATCCTGCCCCTGGGAGATCTACCCCTATCGCCCCCCCATCTGCCACTCTTACCCCGGGACCCTTGCCTAGGTGAAAACCTCCCGTGGCTCCTTGAGGCCCGAGCCCCAGGGGAAACCCTACGGCTGGCCTGAGTAGGGGTAACGTCCCTAGGTACTCGCCTTTTTGTTCCCACTCCAGACATCCTGGGCCTCTTGGATCCTGGCGCCGCCTGCCCACGGTTGTGACCTGGACGCGCTGCTGCCGTCCCCATAGCACCTGCGGAAACTCTCGGCATGGCCTCTTCCTCTTCCTGGGCCCGTACGGTAGGCCCCTGGTCGACATCCCTTCTAGCCTCCTGGTATGCTTCCGCCGCCTCGGCTCCGTCACTGCTCCAGCCTGCATCGGACCGGTCCCCCTCTGGACTTCGGCCCGGGGCTTGGTCCCCTGAGGCCCGACCCTCCTCCAGCGATATCCTGCGGTCCTGCAACACCCCATGCTCTGTTACACCTAACCACCGACCTCAGCAGCCAGGGCCTCCCCTTCAGGATTGTCCCTTCCCACGATCGACACTTCGGTGCCCTCCTGGGTCCAGCAGTCACCTCACCCCAGCCTGGCAGTCCTGCTGCCCCACCTCCTCCATCCTGGACCTCCCCTGGACTTCCATGTCCACCAGCAGCCTGTCGGGGCCTATCTTCTGTGTCCCTCTCCCGGCCACCATGCTACTTCACCAGTTCCCACGTGGTCGCGGCCCTGTCAGGTCCCCGTCATCCACCGCCGTTGTTTTCGCCCGCCGGTCCTCCCTGTCCTGTCACGTGGTCCCTCCGGTCACCTGACCCGGTCCCCGATCACCTGAACGAGGCACGCCGGCCTCCTCTGCTCTCCTGCGCCGCTCGCTCCACTTCCGGTAGGCCTCAATCCACCGGATGCCACCAACGGAGCTCCTCTCCTCTTCTGGCCTGGGGCTTGGTCCCCTGAGGCCTCCGCTGCCGCGCTGGGACCCTTCCCTCTTCGCCGTGCCGCTGCTCCAGTCCCGCTTCCGGAGGCCTTCTCCCGGTCCACCAGTCGGCCACGTGGTGCTCCTCCCGAGGTCCCATCATCCGCAGCCATCCGTCCTCGCGCAGGGGATCCAGGGCTCAGTCTCTGCGGCGGACGGGTCCTCCTCACCGGGCGTGCATCAGGATCAGGTACTGTCACCAGATGTCCCAGCTGTTCTCTTGCCCATCCAGGTCCTTTCTTCCTTGCAGCCTCGCAGATCCCAGCCAGGAGCCTTTCCAGCGAAGAATCCATCCTGAAACAGAAGAAGGGAGAAAGCAGGGAGACAGAAGCAAGCAGAAAATTCTGGTAGGCCAAAAATTATGAGATTTTCCAATATTGCACAGCCTTAAATACCCTCTGATCCCCTCCCCCAACTCCTCCCCTAAAACCTTACCAGCAATGTGTGCAGCCTTGCTACAGCACAAGCTGTCAAGGCCCTCTTGCACCTAGGCGTCTCCGGGGGCTGCGTTATTCATATATTCAAACAAAAATGTATATTGTGCCATTTGGTAAGCTAGTACCATCTACTGACCTTATTACATATTCTGTAACAATGATGTTAGCCATACTGAAACTGCATTCTTTGTGCATATATAATAAATTTTTTGGGAACAGAAATTAATATTGAAAATATATACATATTTTAAGCACAAGTTTATATTTGTTAGGGAAAATCCAGCTTTGCTTATTTATACTCTTTCTAGCCCAAAACAAAGAATAAAAAAAATTACAGTGTCATTACATTTTAGTGTATTAGTATCAGGAGGGGCCTGATACCCTTGGCAGTTTCACTGCTAAATAGAGGTGTAACAAACAAAATAAATAGCATTAATTAAATTTGATTCTAATTACAAAGTGAGAACAATTTAACACAGATTAAGATAAAATGTAATCTCTTAATATTGAGTGTAATAAATAACCACTTTATTATTTGTCTGGTTATTATGTTATTAAGTGCAATAGAGAAGATGATCATGTTATACATCCATACTGCAGTGTAAAGCTATTGACAATGGCTCTGATGCAACTAGTGATGTCATAAAGGCACATTTATCTTTAGGTCATTTAGTAATTAGATTTGATGGCATCTTAGTCAGGTGGTATAGTTTGCAATGTCTGGAGTGCTGTTTGATATTATGGAGAAGTTCCCTGTCTATGGACGTATTGGGGCAAATGTATGCAAAGTAGGTTAATTATGATAAATGGAAGAATATGCTGCCATATTTGTACATAAGCTGTTTTATGGAGATTCATTCTTGAGTGAATGAGAAGGTCCCATTACCTTATAGGACAGATCTCTCAAATGAAAGGTAATGAAAAAAAATAGAGAGTGCAATCGTAAGTATGATGACCTTTCTTTAAATAGCTGAATTGTACCTGGCGATGCCCAGATACTTTTAAGATGGAATCTGTTTCCTCTCCATATTAGATCTACTTCTACCATCTTAGTTTCACACTTCATTTGTATGTATCCTCCTCATGTGCTGCTTTCTACTTAAAATTTATGTAAGGAGCATGGGTGTCTGCAGGAATGTTTCTGGGAGGCAGGCGTCTGTTCCATTTACTCACAGACAGTGGCATAACTAGAGACCACCTGATCCCACCATGCAACTATAGCCCAGAATTTACACTTATACATTATATGCTATTTATTTTTTTGCAATATTTCCACCTAAACACATTGGCTTTCTATAAACCGAAATAGAGTCCCCATTCATAAGAAATTTTTGTCACTGTCACACACACACATCCACCCTTACACACAGGATACACTTACACAGACACTCATGTACACACGTACACACACATGCTTATACACACTGACACGCACACACATACTTATACACATTGACACACATCTATACACACTGGCACACACACATGCTTCTGCAAATTGGCACACACATACTTAAACACACTGACACACACACACTTATACACATTGACACACACACCTATACACACTGAAACACACACACCTATACACATGGGCATCCGCAGAAATTTTTTAGGGGGGGGGGCATAATTTTACCGTCATCCTTTCTGCTCCGCGCCTCTTTTTGACAAGTTATCATGAAGTGGAGGAGCTTTGTCATTATCAGTGAAGGCATGCAAAGCGTTGATAAACCCTGCACCAGATATAGATCCACAGCACCTGTTATAAACCAAACACACTAGATATAGCCTCACTGCACCAAATATAGATCCACTGTGTCAGATATAGATCCACAACGCCAGATATTAACCCACGGTACCAGCTAAAAACCCATGACACAAGATATAAACCACAGCACCAGATAAATATCCAAAGCTCTAGCTGAAACTCCACAGCAACAGATAGAACAACATAGCAAAGATATAACCCCATTGACACCAGATACAACACTATAGCACACAATATAACCCCACAGCACCAGATACAACACTATAGCACACAATATAACCTCTCAGCACCAGACACAACACTATAGCACACAATATAACCCAACAGCACCAGATACAACACTATAGCACACAATATAACCCAACAGCACCAGATACAACACTATAGCACACAATATATTCCCACAGCAACAGACACAACACTATAGCACACAATATAACCCAACAGCACCAGGTACAACACGATAGCACACAATATATTCCAACAGCACCAGATACAACACTATAGCACACAATATAACCCAACAGCACCAGACACAACACTATTGCACACATTATAACAACTCAGCACCAGATACAACACTATAGCACACAATATAACCCCTCAGCACCAGATACAACACTATAACACACAATATAAGCATACGGCAACAGATACAACACTATAGCACACAATATAACCTCTCAGCACCAGACACAACACTATAGCACACAATATAACCTCTCAGCACCAGACACAACACTATAGCACACAGTATAACCCAACAGCACCAGATACAACACTATAGCACACAATATAACCTCTCAGCACCAGATACAACACTATAGCACACAATATAACCCAACAGCACCAGACACAACACTATAGCACACAATATAACTCCACAGCACCAGAAACAACACTATAGAACACAATATAACCCCACAGCAGCAGATACAACACTATAGCACACAATATAACCTTACAGCACCAGATACAACACTATAGCACACAATATAACCTTACAGCACCAGATACAACACTATAGCACACAATATAACCCCACAGCACCAGATACAACACTATAGCACACAATATAACCCCTCAGCACCAGATACACTATAGCACATAATATAACCCAACAGCACCAGACACAACACTATAGCACACAATATAACCCAACAGCACCAGGTACAACACTATAGCACACAATATAACCCAACAGCACCAGACACAACACTATAGCACACATTATAACCCCTCAGCACCAGATACAACACTATAGCACACAATATAACACCTCAGCACCAGATACAACACTATAACACACAATATAAGCATACAGCAACAGATACAACACTATAGCACACAATATAACCTCTCAGCACCAGACACAACACTATAGCACACAATATAACCTCTCAGCACCAGACACAACACTATAGCACACAATATAACTCCACAGCACCAGAAACAACACTATAGCACACAATATAACCCCACAGCAGCAGATACAACACTATAGCACACAATATAACCCAACAGCACCAGATACAACACTATAGCACACAATATAACCCTACAGCACCAGATACAACACTATAGCACACAATACAACCCCACAGCACCAGATACAACACTATAGCACACAATATAACCCCTCAGCACCAGATACACTATAGCACACAATATAACCCAACAGCACCAGACACAACACTATAGCACACAATATAACCCCACAGCACCAGACATAACACTATAGCACACAATATAACTCCACAGCACCACATACAACACTATAGCACACAATATAAGCCCATAGCACCAGATACAACACTATAGCACACAATATAACCCCACAGCACCAGATACAACACTATAGCACACAATATAACCTCTCAGCATCAGATACAACACTATAGCACACAATATAACTCCACAGCACCAGATACAACACTATAGCACACAATATAACAGCTCAGCACCAGATACAACACTATAGCACACAATATAACCCCACAACACTATAGCACACAATATAACCCCACAGCACCAGATACAACACTATAGCACACAATATAAACACAAAGCAACATATTCCCTAAACACCCACATTCCTAAATCCATGACATTTCTTTATCTCTTTCCCCCATTTTTACATGTTTTATTCCTCCATGTTTGCCATCTCTTTCCCCATCATTTTATGTGTTTTATTCCTCCATGTCAGTGACCTCTTTTCACCTACATTTTATCTTTTCTGCCCCATGTCATCCCATTTTGTTTGCAATCTGCTCCCATCTATAACATCATTTTATCCTCTATTATCTTTTCTTCCCCATCCACTTGTCACCATGTTGATGTGAGCAGAGCCTGGTCAGAGGAGCTGCTCAGACTGGACAAATGGAGACCTCAGGGAAATGGGAGGGACCTCCTTGGATTTACCCCACTCTACCATGTACCTTAAAGCTATTATAAGCTCTTCCTACCTGTTACAGAGGCTCAGCTGTGGTCTCTGAGTATCTTCCCCTGCAGGCTCTCTTCTGTCAGTCATGCTGCCACATGGAGGGCTGAGGGGCGGGGCTATAACTTCATATCCCCGGGCACCCCTGTCATTGGCTCTCCATGCAGCATGACTGACAGCTGCAGAGACCTGCACCAATGTGGATGGGAGACCAGTATTACAGCAAGCAGAGTTGCAAGGAGCAACAGCTTTGGGTGCCACCTCCTATCCCAGCAACTGGTGTGCAGTCCCCTAGGGACAACTAGAGGCTACACACTGAGTAAAAATAATAATGATAAAAAATAATCTTGCCCCCCCCTGCGGACGCCCATGCCTATACACATTGACACAACACTTATACACATTGACACACACTTATACATGTCATCTGACATCCGGCGTGCCGCCCACCTCACAGCGAGACGGGCGGAGCTTACACCCATTGCACTGTGGTTAGTGTGAGCAGGAGGTGCGGTGACCGCAGGTGCTCACCTCCGGCCCGCACCTTGGGGGGAGGTGCTGGGGAGGGAGCTCCCTGTAGCAGCGCCTCTCCTCCTGTGCGTGGTGCACCCCACGCACCCGCCCAGGATCAGCCCTGAGACAAGGTTTTTTCAGAGAAAATGCTTTGATAAAGACCCTTTGTCTTATATTCGAGGTTCGTCTTCCAATCAAACCTCAAATCAAGGTCTGACTGTAAGAATGGGATCCAGGTCACTTTCAGAGCTGCAGACCTTGATCCCCCTTGCAAGCAGCTGGTGGATGTCTGCGCAATGCGGAAGTGCCGGGCAGCAGCGGAGGATGTTTGCGCATATCATGCAGTCATCCACCGGCTGCCCCCACTACCCACCAGGGAGATTTGGTACGTTGGGGGGAGAGAGCCAGCGTTGGGGGGAGGGAGGGGGAGAGAGACAGCATTGGGGGGGGGAGTCAGAATTGGGGGGGAGGGAGGAGGTAAAGACAGCATTAGGCAAGTCTGGGGGAGGGAGGGGGGAGAGCCAGCATTGGGCAAGTCTGGGGAGGGAGGGGTGGAGAGGCAGTATTGTGCAAGTCTGGGGGAGGGAGTGGGAAGAGGGAGCATTGGGCAAGTCTGGCGGGTAGGGGAAGCATTGCCACATAAAAGGAAATATAAACAAGAAATTAATTTTTTTATATCATAATTTTTAGTAAATATGAAAAAGCAATTTACATGTGAATATATTTTTTTTCCATATAGGGTAGTCTTATATTCAGGCTTTTAGTTTTTTTCCTAAAGGAATATCCAATGTTTGGGGGGTCATCTTATAATCAGGGTCATCTTGTATTCGAGCAAATAGGGTAATTTCTTTTCTTCTGTTTTTACAAAGATAGAACCCATGGACAGGGCCTATCCTAGGGTCACGGGCGCCTGGGTGCAGGTTTTCCTTTGGCGCCCAAGGGTGGGCGTGGCTATATTATGAACTCCTCCCCTTTAGACATTTCTGTTCCAGACATGCCCATTTCAATATTGGGGAGAGGGGGAGGGAGAAAACTTTATTTTAATGTAAAGGACCAACGTTTATTTTAAATAAAGATATATATTTTGCCATAATACTGTGTATTGGTTTTATTTATTTCTATGATGCTCAGCCAGCAACATGGGAGACTTTTTGCTGGCTGGCAGAATGAGTTTTTACTACCATTTTACTACCATACTACCCATGATTCCCAACCAGCCAAAGTCTCTCATTAGTCTGGCTGAGCATCATTGGAAAAGAAGTACACAATGAGTGATAAATAATATTCCACCAAGTCAGTCACTCACGTGTCTCTCTCTCTCCCCATACCCTCATGTCTGTCTGTCTCTCCCCGTACCCTCATGTCTGTCTCTCTTTCCCCGTACCCTCATGTCTGTCTCTCTCTCCCCATTCCCTCATGTCTGTCTCTCTCTCCACTCATGCTCCATGTCTCTCTCTCTCTCTCCACTCATGCTCCATGTTTGTCTCTCTTTCTCCACTCATACTCCATGTCTGTCTGTCTCTCACTCTGCACTCATTCCCCATGTCTGTCTCTCACTCTGCACTCATTCCCCATGTCTGTCTCTCACTCTGCACTCATTCCCCATGTCTGTCTCTCACTCTGCACTCATTCCCCATGTCTGTCTCTCACTCTGCACTCATTCCCCATGTCTGTCTCTCACTCTGCACTCATTCCACATGTCTGTCTCTCACTCTGCACTCATTCCACATGTCTGTCTCTCACTCTGCACTCATTGCCCATGTCTGTCTCTCTCTCCACTCATGCCCCATGTTTGTCTCTCTCCACTCATACCCCATGTCTGTCTGTCACACCCCATATCTTTCTCCTATACCTCCTACCTACCATGTATTTGTCTCTTCCCATGTCCCTTTTTCATGCCCCCTACTGACCTCATCTCAGAACTCAATTAGCGCTGCCTTGATCTCCCTGCACATAGTGATGACTCTGACCGTTATGTTCCGACGCTCTGTCATCACTGTGCACGGAAAGAGCAGAAAGCGCTGACTTAGGTCTAAGGGGAAACATGGCGCCGATCTGCAGAGCTGGCTCTGAGAGGCAGCAAAGCAGCACATGGGCAGCCCATTTGAAGAGGTGTACTAAGGGTACACTTTGCCATTAACATAAGCAACAGCCAGTTTGCCTATTAAAAATGCTACAGTTTGCCCAATAAAAATGTCAGTTCGTCCTCAAAATACACCAGTTTCCCCAGTAATATGCCAATTATTTTGCCCATTAATATGCCACAGCCAGTTTGTCCATTAATATACAACAGCCAATTTGCCCACTGATATGTCACAGACAGTTTTTCCATTTATATACCTATGCTAGTTTGCCAATAAATAGGCTACAGCCAATATGCCACAGTTAGTTTACCCAATAAAAGCATAATCTCCTCTCCTGCCTTCCCCAGTACTCACCCTGCTGCTGCTCTCGTGTCCCCGGCCATCTCCTCCGCACAGTCTTCCCTCTACGCACGCTGAGTGCAGGAGGTGGGAAATAGACGCCAGCTGGTTGGGGGCTGGTGCCCTCCATGTGATAAATTGATGAGCGCAGTGAGGGCCCCGGGCAAGAACACACTTACACACAGCCACACATAAATACACACAGTCATACATAAATACACACAGTCACACATAAATACACACAGTCACACGTAAATACACAGTCACACATAAATACACACAGTCATACATAAATACACACAGTCACATGTAAATACACACAGTCACACATAAATACACACAGTGACACATAAATACAGTCACACATAAATACACAATCATACATAAATACATACAGTCACACAAACACAGTTAAACACTTAGTCACCCTCACAGACATACATTTACACAGACACCCTTATACACACTGTCACACATACATAAATACACACACCTTTACACAGACACAGGATACACTTGCACAGACACTCATGTACACACACTTACACAGCCAGTAACACACACATAGTTATACACATTGACACACACATACACACTTATACACATACACTTCGACAGTAACACACACATAGTTATACACATTGACACACACATACACACTTATACACATTCACACACACTTACACAGACAGTAACACACATAGTTATACACATTGACACACACATACACACTTATACACATTCACATACACTTACACAGACAGTAACACACACATAGTTAAACACATTGACACACACATACACACTTATACACATTCACATACACTTACACAGACAGTAACACACACATAGTTAAACACATTGACACACACACATACACATTCACAGACACTTCCACACTTTTTTTTTTTTTATATATTTTAACAATACCCCCCCCCATCACCTCCTCCTCCTTCTTCTTGGTAATCCAAGCACAGAGCAACGGGGGAAAGCTCCGCCCCCGTCGCGTTCTGTGATTGGCTGCAGGGAGGAGGATGTTCTCTATGGTGTCTTGGCAGAGAACGTCCTCCTCCCGGCAGCAGCCAATCACAATGGCTTGCTTTTACAAGGAGGAGGACGGCAGGGAGAGAGCTCCCTGCTTCAGCGCCTCTCCTCCCGTGCGCCTGGGCGCGGTGCACCCCGTGCACCCGCCCAGGATCGGCCCTGCCCATGGACAAGAACCTGCAAGCTACTTTCACAGAACAGTCACAATAAGAATGTAATAGGTTGACACAAGAAAAGGCGTTAAAATAAATAAATGGTGTTAAGGTAGACAAAGCCCCAGAGCCATGGGCATCCGCAGAAAATTTTTAGGGGGTGGGGGCATACTTTTACCGTCGTCCATGCTGTGCCACGTCTCTAAGTGGAGGAGCTTAGTCATTATCAGTGCAGCATGCAAACGGTAATGCCACAGCATCACTTTGCCAATTAAAATAAGCTACTGTAAGGTACCAATTAAAATGGCACAATCCCTTTGCCATTAAAATATGCAACAGTCACTGTGCCCTTGACAAAGTTAACTGGCTTTTAGGAGCCAGCTTAAAAATCTAGGAGCCAGACAACAGCACATACACACAATCACACGCAGTCACACACACACACACAGATACTTACCCTTTCGTATGCCAGTATTATTTTGCCATTAATATGCCAGTGCCATTTTATTAAGCCACAGCCAATTTGCACAATAATATGACGGTATTTTTTTGCCATTAACCCCTTAGTGACATTTTCACCTTGACTTTCCCTTGGTGACAATGGCTGTTTTGACATTTCTGAGGTGTTTGTGTTTAGCTGCAATTTTCTTATTTCTCAGATACTGTACCCATACAAATTATATGTTGTTTTTATCGTCATAAGAAGGGCTTTCATTAGATACCATTATGTTCATCATATCTTATAATTTACTACAAAAGAAATCATAAAATATGATGAAAATTTTTAAAAAACCTACTTTTTCTAACTTTGACCTAAAATATAATTTAGACAAATACAATCATTAAAAAAGACCCCATCTAAATAGTTTCTAAATGTTGTCCCAAGTTCAGAAATATGCATGTTTCCATATTTCAGAGTTATGGGGCAAAACACAAAAATAGTGTTTTTTGATTTTTTTCCTATATTGACCTTTTGACCCCAACCCAAACCCAAAATTTAACCTTAACACTAAATTTAACCCCAACTCTAACCCTTATGCTATCCCTTAATATATTTTAATTTTAATTTAATTGTAACCCTATCCCTTATGCTAAATATTTTTTAATGTTAACCCTATAGGCTAATCTAACTATATAACCAGTTTTTAGTTAATTAAATATTTATTTTAGATTTTTTCCATTGCTATGCTACTTAACTACCACTAGGGGCAGTCAAGTAGCATATTCAGAGCGACGGAAGTGAAGTTACTTTCACTTCCGAAGCTCAGACCTCCAGAGGGCATAGCCATATTGATCGCGAAAACCGCTTGATTCACCGCAGGACGTGCCAGGCACGTCCATTGTCAGGAACAGAGTTCCCGGCAGGACGTGCCTGACACGTCCTTTGTCGCGATGGTGTTAATAAGCCACATACAATTTGCCTAATAACATGCCAGTATGATGTAGCCATTTAATATGCCAGTTTTTGTCACTCAGTATGCCAGGATTTAGCCATTTAATATGCCAGATTTTGTCACTCAATATGCCAGTATTTAGCCATTTAATATGCCAGGATTTTTCACTCAGTATGCCAGGATTTAGCCATTTAATATGCCAGGATTTGTCACTCAATATGCCAGGAGTTAGCCATTTAATATACCAGGATTTGTCACTCAATATGCCAGGATTTGTCATTCAATATGCCAGGATTTAGCCATTTAATATGTCAGGATTTATCCATTTAATATGCCAGGATTTGTCACTCAATATGCCAGGATTTGTCACTCAATATGTCAAGATTTAGCCATACAATATGCCAGGATTTTTGCATGTTACAGTGACACCTGGCTTTTGACCCAGGGTCTGTTTTTCAGCCTTCTAAGATTTACATCCCATTGTATCCACTGGTTGTGTAATGTGTTTGTTTTGGTGTTTCAGCCCATTTATCCCAGGCAATTTGCAATGTGCGACCCTTCATGCTCATAGTCAGCTTTCCTTTCTCTGTTTCGAATATTTATCACTGCTTATTTATTATTACTAACTTTTATTGGTTCTACTTGTGGGGCTGTATTTGAGAGATTTAACAGCTGTACTTGGCAGAGAGCCTCCCATCAAATATTGACTTACAGAGACCTCTTTATGAGGCCTATTTACCGTATATACTCGAGCATAAGCCGAGTTTTTCAGCACATTTTTTGTGCTGAAAAATGCCCCCCTCGGCTCATACTCGAGTCGGTGTCTGGGGAAAAAAAAAATCTAAAACTTACCTCGTTCCTGCTCTGTCCCCCGGTGCTCTGAAGGTGTGTGGCTGTGAGGAAAGCGTTGTGCGCTCCCCTCCAGCCGCGCGGTCAACAAAGTGTGTTTTTTTTAAACAAACTTTATTGTTCCGCGCGGCTGGAGGGGAGCTCACAACGCTTCCCTCACAGCCACGCACCTTCAGAGCACCGGGAGACGGAGCAGGAACGAGGTAAGTACTGGGGTCTGGGGAAGGGGGGGAGGAGGGCATAACGAGCATACTAAGGGGCAATATCCTGGCATATTAAATGGCATATTGGGGGCAATATCCTGGCATATTAAATGGCATATTGGGGCAAAATCATGGCATATTAAATGGCATACTGGGGGCAATATCCTGGCATATTAAATGGCATATTGGGGGCAATATCCTGGAATATTAAATGGCATATTGGGGGCAATATCCTGGCATATTAAAATGGCATATTGGGGGTAAAATCCTGGCATATTAAATGGCATATTGGGGGCAATATCCTGAAATATTAAATGGCATATTGGGGGCAATATCCTGGCATATTAAATGGCATATTGGGGGCAATATCCTGGAATATTAAATGGCAGATTAGGGGCAATATTTACCAGTAGCTGCCTCAATTCCCACCCTAGGCTTATACTCGAGTCAATATTTTTTACCACTTTGTGGTAAAATTAGGTGCCTCGGTTTATATTCGGGTCGGCTTATACTCGAGTATATACTGTAGTAAAAAATGAGCAGTATTGAAATGACAAGTGAAAACATTGAGAACTTCAGCTTAAGGTACACTTGTAACTCAAAGTATGATCCTCTTTTTTATAGGATACATAAGGGAAATATAAATATAATGCACACAGACATTGAGCATAATAGTGGCGCAATCTCAATGTACGCCAATGTATAGTGCTAGTAACTCCCGACAAAAGTTAGTGCTTTTAGCGGCATTTGCGATACCTGTGCAGAATCTGCATTTCTAGGTTGCTCTGCCACTATTTGCACCAGTGCTTCCCATTTATATCAGAACATGTGGCGGCAGAGTAGTAATTTCAGTCATTGAACCTTTTTCACTCTTTCAGCACTTGCAACCTTTAAGAATCCCCTTCCCCATGGTATCACCCTAAGATATTCAAATGTACCTTTAAGGGAAAACGTTTGGCCGGAGGGTGAAATAAAATTTCAAGCGAGGGAAAATAAGACGGGAAAGGGGTGTAGCAAATGATTAGAGGGTCTAATTCATTCTGAACACACAATGAAATACCAATGTTTACACTGAAAAAAACACAAAGAAAATCTAAAACTGACCGCATAAATCACATGTTTTCTCAGCCACTACTGTAATGCATGTGGAATTTAGGGTTAGGATGGGCTGTTTGCGCACAAAATCTTTACCTCAAAGCTAACCGAGTGACTGTTTTTTCAGAATCCAGCATGAAATGTCATGGGGCAGCCAACATGTGGTTATGGTGATAACGATGAGCAAAGTCAGATCAAGAAACCATAATTACTCCCAGCCATCCAGGAAAGGCCCTTTGTTGTCTAAAAAAAATAATTTAACACAAAGTGATAATTTTCAGCTTAGAACCATTAAATTGTCTGCCCACATTAATCTGGCAGATTTTTTTTTTTTTTTTTTACCAAAGCACAAACTATTGTGCATATATATAATATTTTGGCAATTATACAAACTATTAAGATTTTTCATTACAAAGGCATGTATTTAAAGTAGGTTTGCATTGTATTTAGCACAGTACATCTTCTCTCAATATAATGTCTCTAACATGATGCTGCTGAAGCCAAGCCATAATTGCCAACACTGCCCATGTTTGCAGGTACACATATGTCTTCCATGTGCTACGTAAAGATCATGAAAAGGGCAGGCCGGTAGTATGAAGAATTCATATACACAAAAAAAAGAATCCAATTAATTATTCATCATAGCTCCTATGAGTTTTACCCAGAGAAAGATGATCTGAACATGCACCGATTTATTTTGAGTCTTCAATCCCACCCCCCACCCCCCCTGACTGTTATGGAGCTTGTAAAACAGAGCAGTTTCCACTATATAGGTGAAATAGCTATTAATATCAGTGACTGGTAGTCACACACACAAAACTCATATAACCAAATTAACCACTTCCCGACCGATGGTGCTTCGGTCCGACCAATCTATAGACCCTGTCAGTCCCTGTCAACATCCTGCGATACTTCGTGATTTCACATGTGACGTCACAGTTCGGGCACACCGGGATGTCAGTAATGTAGCGGACATTCTGTTTGAGCATTTGCTACATTTCTTGTGTCAGACTGAGGCTACTCAAAGTGGCCTCATCTGACAGTAAGGGCCCTGCTGCAAGTGCCTGCATGGGGCCAGCACACAGCTGATAGCAGGGGGGCCGCAATAAGCTGTTTAATGTAGGACGTTCCATGCCATCCAACTAGAGTAGGACAAAGTAGGACAGCATAGAACGTCCTACAGGCGGGAAGGGGTTAAAACATTATGACAGGAACCCTCCATAACTGGGGTTCTTGCAGAGAAATGATGGCCCGCCTTCTCCCTATAGATTATGGGCCTTGGAATTGAAAAGGGGTTCTGTTTTTTGGGGTAGTGGGTAAGTTTGCACTTTGCATTGACTTTACAATGTATATGATGTTGTTAGTTCCTGTTAGTTGTATGTTTCTACTCCTATACTGGTGTTGTCTGGTACTTGGAGTAAATGGCTGAGGGTCCTGTCTGGTGATTTGGAAGCTCCAGCTACAACACTGGTTCTGCCTGGTTGCTTGGGGTGGCTGATACAAGGAGTTATGATGGAGGTACCCGGTCGGGGTACCAGGGTGGTCCGCAACATTATATCACAAAGGACGCACTTTGATGACACCTTAGTTTGGTGAAATGCATTGTGCATTTGTGACAACTAGACACTGACGTTAGTAGAAGTGTTTGTCAACCATGAAGGTCTCAAAGGAGAAAAGGAGTGGTCTCCATCCCTCAAGTGTTGAAAGTTTATGTTTAAATTTTTATGATGCACTTATGTGGCTTGCACATGGAAACTTGTAAGCATACATATTTGTATTTTCATGATTAAATATAAGTTAATCTGTTTTATCTGGCTGTGTGTATTGGAAAAGTTAAGATTATTAAATACTCAATATCTAAATTAATACCAGAAATGGCATCAATTGGAGTCTGTTTAACAGTTTACGGTTTGACTCAAACAAATAGGAGCCAAATGAGCATTACCTCAACAATAAATTTATATAGGGTTAAATATAACATACAATGACTACATTTAACAACAAGGTATTATTAGAGGGTTATATTCAATAACCAAATAACAGAATACAAATAGCACTTGAATAGGTTATAGCATAACACATTTTAATGATAACTCTACAACAATATCTCCTATAAGTGATACAAATAAGAAATGCTAAAATGCTCAATCAATTAATAGAATCAAGACTAGTTAATTGTATTCAAGTAAAAGAAGATAGAGAGAAATATATGAAAGCTGATGCTTAGATGTTATGGTGCCAGGAGAACTCAGCTGGAAACTCTGGCTTCACTAGCTTCTTTTTATGATGTCCATTGTTCAAGCTTCAGGGGAGTTCTGCAATATCTTTCCTGTGTATCTCTTTAGATGGATGCTCTTGTTCAGGGGTCCTCAAACTTTTTAAACAGGGGGCCAGTTCACTGTCCCTCAGACCGTTGAAGGGCCGGACTATAGTAAAAATAAAAACTATGAAGAAATTCCTATGCACACTGCATATATCTTATTTTGAACAAAACGAGAACAAATACAATATTTAAAGTAAAGTTAAATCAACAAACTTACCAGTATTTCAATGGGAATAGTGTGCCAGTCAGAGCCCAGGAATATTATGCCAGTCAGATGCCCAGGAATATGATGCCATTCAGATGGCCAGGAATATGATGCCAGTCAGATGGCCAGGAATATTATGCCAGTCAGATGCCCAGGAATATTATGCCAGTCAGATGCCCAGGAATAATATGCCAGTCAGATGCCCAGGAATATTATGCCAGTCAGATGCCCAGGAATATGATGCCAGTCAGATGCCCAGGAATATGATGCTAGTCAGATGCCCAGGAATATGATGCCAGTCAGATGCCCAGGAATAATATGTCAGTCAGATGCCCAGGAATATGATGCCAGTCAGATGCCCAGGAATATGATGCCAGTCAGATGCCCAGGAATATGATGCCAGTCAGATGGCCAGGAATATTATGCCATTCAGATGCCCAGGAAAATGATGCCATTCAGATGCCCAGGAATATGATGCCATTCAGATGCCCAGGAATAATATGCCAGTCAGATGCCCAGGAATATGATGCCAGTCAGATGCCCAGGAATATTATGCCATTCAGAAACCCAGGAATATTTTGCCATTCAGATGCCCAGGAATATTATGCCAGTCAGAGGCCAGGAATAGTGCTTGTTATCCCTCCCTCCTCCCCCGCTTCCCCATCACTTACCTCCAGCTGCTGTGTCCCCGGACGTCTCGCGCAGTGTCCTCCTGTGGAGGAGGGAAACAGTTACCGGATCCGGATGTGACGTAACGTCACATCCGGTCGCGGTGAATTTTTTTATTTTTTTTTCTTCCTGCAGCCGCATCCTTTGCGGCTGCCAGAAAGAAAAAACAAAAGTAAACGGGGTGGGTGCCGGCAGCACCCCCCGCGGGCCACATAAATGTCCTCGGCGGGCCGCATGTGGCCCGCGGGCCGTAGTTTGAGGACCCCTGCTCTTGTTGATACAGCTGTCTATCTAACTGACAGACTCCATGTTGTTTACAGTCCAGCCTTGAACAATAGCTAATATGTTTACCTGGAAACAGTGTTGCTTAGACCACCTCCCACCTTCATGTACCACACACAGAGAAACCTATATTTATATGTTCTCAAGTTATTAGGAAATTTTTAAAGAGAACACAAACCTGGATCAGAAAAATAAATGTAAATGTGTTCAGAGTATTAATTAAACATGCTAAGTGCTACTTGCTTGTAATAGTTTCCAAAATTAGAGTTTCTTTAAAAAATGTTTTATAATACCAGTACATGTTGAGTATCCCTTATCCAAAATATCCAAACTGTTTGGGACCAGAAGTATTTTGGATAACAGATCATTTCAGATAATAGATCATTTTCCCCAGTAAGAAATATTAAAGCCTCTCAGCACTCATGAAATACAATAGTAACAATGCAAATACTGTATAGAGCAAATAAATCAGTTTTACTGTGATATAGCTGTGATGTGAGGCATTACTGGTGCGCCAGACCTGCACATGTACCATTCTATTACCCTTTGTGGGTATGGTGATATCTGAGCATGCATGGAAAGGCTATTTCGCAGCTTAAGGGGGCTGGACACTGGATAAACTGTTGTGCACTTTGCATTCTGAGAGGTGGGGAATTTGCAACTTGTGTTAAAATTCAGAATTTTTTTGGATAATGGATCATTTTGGTTTACAGATTTCTGGATAAGGGATACTTAACTTGTATATTTCATGCTTTTTAAAAATTACTGTAGTTAACCACTAGGTGTCACTGTTTTTACATATGTCAATAATACACATTTACCTTTTCTTTCACTCTACAACTAGTGCACAAATCAATTATTTTCTATATATATCATATACCGTATTTGCTCGATTATAAGACGACCCTGATTATAAGACGACCCCCCAAACTTTGGATATTCCTTTAGGAAAAAAACTAAAAGCCTGAATATAAGACTACCCTATAGGAAAAAAGTTAAACTTGTATATATTCACATGTAAATTGCTTTTTTAATAAAACATTATGATATCAAAAAATGTATTTCTAGTTTTTATTTCTTTTTATGTGCCAATGCTGCCTTTCTCTTTCCCTTGCCCCCATTTTTCTCTCTCTCCCCCCTCCCCTTGCCTGTCTCTTAACCCCCTCACTCCCCTTGTCTCTGTTTCTTAACCCCTTCCCTCCCCTTGTATCTGTCTCTTAACCCCTTCCCTCCCCTTGTCTGTCTCTTAACCCCTTCCCTCCCCTTGTCTGTCTCTTAACCCCTTCCCTCCCCATGTCTGTCTCATAACCCCTTCCCTCCCCTTGTCTGTCTCTTAACCCCTTCCCTCCCCTTGTCTGTCTCTTACCCCTTTCCCTCCCCTTGTCTGTCTCTTAACCCCTTCCCTCCCCTTGTCTGTCTCTTAACCCCTTCCCTCCCCTTGTCTCTGTCTCTTAACCCCTTCCCTCCCCTTGTCTCTGTCTCTTAACCCCTTCCCTCCCCTTGTCTGTCTCTTAACCCCTTCCCTCCCCTTGTCTCTGTCTCTTAACCCCCTCCCTCCCCTTGACTCTGTCTCTGCCCCCCTCCCTCCCCCCTGTCTCTCTGTCCCCCCTGTCTCTCTGTCCCCCTCCCTCCCTCCCTCCCTCCCCCTGTCTCTCTGTCCCCCTCCCTCCCTCCCCCTGTCTCTCTGCCCCCCTCCCTCCCTCCCTTCCCCTTACCTTGATCCCTGGTGGCTAGTGGGGGCAGCCGGGGGATGTCTGCACGATACTTGCAGACATCCTCCATGCTGCCCGACACGGCAGTCTATTATGACGGACAGCTGTCCGTCATAATAGTCTGCCGTGTCGGGCAGCATGGAGGATATCTGCACGTATCGTGCAGACATCCCCCAGCTGCCCGATTCTCCCTGGTGCCTAGTGGGGCAGCAGAGGATGTCTGCGCGATGAGCGCAGACCTCCCCTGCTGCCGCCCGGCACGCTCGCCGGGACTTCTGTGACGAAAGCGGAAGTATCCGGCTTCTTCACAGAAGCCCCGGCGGTCGTGCCTGGCGGAAGCAGGGGAGTCTGCGCTCGTTGCGCAGACTTCCCCTGCTGCTAGAGAGGGGGATCCAGGTCCCCTGCAGCTCTGCTGGGGACCTGGATCCATGTCTTATAATCTGACCTCAATTTGAGGTCAGATTATAAGAGACCTCGATTATAAGACGAGGGGGATTTTTCAGAGCATTTGCTCTGAAAAAAACCTTGTCTTATAATTGAGCAAATACGGTAATTGTGAGGTCTAGAGTAAGGCCCATTTGTAAAAGACAACAGTATATATGTAAAAATTATGAAACATTATGCTATTTTTTTTATCAAAAGTTTTTTATTTTATAGATAACTATCTCTGGCTGCAGTGGCACACTTATAGTTACACAGATTTATCACCATATACAGTACTTGACCTCTACAGCACTGTGATATGCAGGACCAGTAAAAGTTTCAGTAACTTGTGTGACAGAACCCTCCAGCACAGGGGTTCTTGGAGATAACTAATGGATTCCATCCTCCCTATAGATTATGGGCCCTGGCATTGGGATTTGGGTACACTGGGTAAGGGTGCACTTTACATTGACTTTACTCATGCACCCAGATTGTTCCATCTGTAATTCTCACGCACCTTGGCTATGCTTAATATGGTTATTAAGTCAGATTGTTTTGTATATTGGTTTATGTGTGATGTATAATTCTGTGAGTAGACCACTCTGATTGCAATATGTCACAGGGGAGTAAAAGGACAAAAGTTTACCCCCTGTAGTGCAGCCAGCCTGTCTGCTGCTTAAGTGTGAATTAAACTAATTATGATGCGGTTGTCTATATCTGTAGCAATGCTGCTTAGTTGCTGTTTAGTTCCTGTTTGATCATATGTTAAAATGTGGGTTGAGTTTTATGTTAACTGGATTATGTCTGAATATGGACTCTGTTACTGTTCAATAAATGTGCATTCCTGTTTCAAAGTTACTGGTCCTATCTGGTGATTTGGAAGCTCCATCTACAACACTGGTTCTGCCTGGTGGCTTTGGGTGGCTGATACAAGGAAGCAGAGTTCTGACTGAGGTACCCAGTCGGGGTACCAGGGGGTCCATTACAACTTGATTATGCTTTTGTCTGTAGTCATTTGTGTAAAATGCATATATACTTTTCTTTATAAGCTAACAGTGAACATAATTTACCGTATTTCTGCAAATCTAATGTGCACCATTTTTGGAAAAATGTGATTTCCAAAGTTGGAGTGCGCATTAGATGTGATGGTGCATTAGATGGTGGGCCATGTCAAAGGTGTGGTGATGTTCAGAACCGAACCACTTCCAGACAGACACTGTCTTTTTTATGGGGAATGTGACAACCATTTTATGACCAGGACTCCTTTTTTCCAATTTCTAGGCACACATTTTCTGGGGCCAGTCCCACCTCTAACTACAAGGACCACTTCCTGTGTCCCTCTCGTGGAAGAGGCATGGACATACTGTCACAGCCAATATTCCCAGGAATGGGTAGTGCCACCTCTTTATGCAGAGAGGCACTCTCCAAAAAGCCATACAATTAACAAGCAAAAGTTATATCTCCACTTTAAACATTTTACAGCGCTAAGGAATATGCTGGCACATTAGTAATGAAAGACAAAAACATATAACATTTATAGAATAACACAGCATGCTTACTCAGCTGCCAAGTTATATTGTATTTACCAAACTGTAATGATACATGCAATGATATTTTATGAACAAGTATTTATTAATCTTTCTATGGCATGGAAAACACAGCTAGGCCAAAAAAACACAAATCTAAGGCAATTTGATTCCACAGCATGTGCTAAATCTTCTTTCTGATTCCTGCTGCATTCAGCAAACACAGCCCCTGCCAGAACAGCAGGAGTTCAAACATTAAAGTGTCAGAGTTTTAGGAATGGGTTATTAATATAGTGATATATCACAGAACCTGATAGTCTTTCCAGGATTTGTTACGGGCAAACAGTAAAACAGAAATCAGCTCAATACAATGATGTCAGCCTGGACTTTCTGAGCAAGTGACTCAGTATAATGTTGATTACTTTGGTAAGCAGAATAAATTACCACTGGGGATTTTTGGCATCAAGTTCAAATTAAGCAGTTTGTCAAAAAGTTGTGTTAAAAAATATGCTATTTTAGCAATCATTTATCTGTATACATATAAACGTACCCATATGTAATTTCATATATATATATATATATATATATATATATGCACATATATGAATATACATGTGGCCTATATATTGTACCAATCAGTGTTTGAATGCAAGATTATCTATGCTGCTAAATGTATAAACCTGTCTTTAACCAGTCAATACTTATTTTATTACAGGTTCCAGGAAAAGGCAAAGCAAGTTGAAATGATGTAAGCGGATTCTGATTTTTACACACATACATTTTGTATAACTGCAGTTGTTTTCCGGACCATGGGTCTGATATTGAACTTGAAATAGTTCTAATCTAAAGCACAATATTTAATCAACTGTATTAAAAGTATTAAGGAGGTATGGATCACTTAATAATACAGTATAACTTTTCCTAAAGTGTTCAGTTTGATGTAAAATAGTTAAATATTGAAAGCGTATGTTCTGTGTGGCATTTTGATCCTGTTCACTGCTTTTTTATGAAGTTCCCAGATATGTGTTGGGCTATTTGCATACATAGAAGGTGGAAATGTACATCACACGTCAGTGGCCAATGTTCATCACTTATGTAACCTTTGATCAGTCAGGAATTATGTACCCTTCCTGAGTGCATAGGTCCCAAAGCTTGGCCAAATGCTTCTGTCTTTTATTATCATTGTGCGTTTCAGAGTGTTGACAGAGGTTGATCTCGGAGAATATTTTCCATTGTCCAGAATATGTTGAATATCATCCCATTTCTTTGCTAGTACTGCTTCAGTTCCATGTAGGTCTGAACCGTTTTAAGAGAGTGTCAAGTCGATTATAGTCTTCTAGGTGCTTTTTAGAGTTGGGAAGGTGTGCTATTCATGTAACACTCTCTTCCTGTTTGTCTAACTTAGTATGTAGTCCCACTCTATGCTCTGTACCTAGTGCTAGGTAAATTGTTGGCGCTATATAAATAAATGTTAATGTAATGTAAGATCTCATCCTAGAGCTGGATTCTGTGTAGCTTGACACTAGCTCGTCCCAATGAAGCTGTAGCCATCTTAGTACTCTCAATTGCACGGGTCATGGTTGTGATGACGTGATCATGTCAAAGGTCTTGAGAGGTCACATTCTGATGCTATGGAAAGTGTATGTAGTTAATAAAACCAAATATGTATGGCACTGAAAGAAAACACCTTAGTCAAACAACACATTTGATAATTATTCCTTACTCAACCTAATAAACAAGAAACATAATTGTTATTCTTTGCTGGTGAATCTAAATATATATATTTTATTAACAATATATATATATATATATATATATATATATATATATATATATGTATAAAACAGGTTTAAAATAATAGTGCAAGTAATAAATAAAATACATAACCATTTACTTATACAAGTAACTTACCATAAAAGTATATTGTCACAAAGGGTATAAAAACAATAGTAATGTTATATTTAAATTTGGAGGGAAAGCCTGCATAGGGTATAAACAGCTAAAACATCCAAATCCCACTTACTTGGTATGTTTTAGGTATGTTTGTGGCTTAAATAGCCACAGGGTAATTACGTCCCAAGCCCAAACTAAGGCAGCTGCTCAGGACACTGCCAACACAGCACCCAATCAGAGACTTTGCATGGTTGACATAGCAGGAAAACCAAAGCCGCCATGGAGCATCCCGCGTACAGAATCTCTGCAACTGCGGGTTGTTAAAAGAATTTGTGTCCATAAGAAAAAGGCATTAAAATAAAGATATTACATGTTTTTTGAACCCCGTGAGTCAGTGGTGCATTTAGGTATTATGCTGACCTAGACTAAACTCACTCACACCCCCATCATTTTAATTTCCACAATCCCTTCCTGTCTAGGCCACACCTCTTCCTATTAAGGATCCTCCCCTACCTCTTTAGCCTCCACCTCTAATGTATCAGTCCCTGAACAGCTTGTCATTGCCATCTTTGTCCCCATCTCTGTCAATGCCATCGAAACCAGTTGCCAGTGCCACCAATGTCCCCAAATTGCCAGTGCCACCTATGTCCCCAAAAATGCATCTCTGTTGCCAAATAACCTGTCAGTGTCAAGTTTGTCCTCATACAGTTTGTAAGTGTCATCTTTGTCCCCATAAAGGGGGGCATTGCCATTTGTGCCACCTAACAACTTATTAGTGGCATATCTGCTCCCAAACAACTTGCCAGTGCCATCTTTGTGCCCAAACAGCTGATCTCTGCCATCTTTATGCCCAAACACACTACCTATCAGTGTGTGAGTGTTGTCTACCTCCTTCTACAACATATACTCTTCTTCCAGGATAAACACGCTTGTTTAGTCTTCATATTCTTAAAGTAAGGTCAGCTAGATCTTACATCACACTTTGTGATCATATGAGAGTATGTGTGGGAGGGAGTTTCAAAGTCTCCTTCTCTTTCCACACTCCAGCAGCAACTGATAAGCTGCTTCTGTTTGTGTATGACTTCCAATCATGAGTCTACATTATCCTGTAATATCTGACCACAGAATGTGATCAAATAAACAGGGGATTATATAATGCTATAATAAATGTCTGATGCAGATGTCACTGGAGACATTAGAACAGATGTGTCCAAACCTGGAAGTTTGGGCACACTTCTAAAGAGAATGCATTGCTGCAGATTGTTTGGAAGCAATTGGTGGGCAGCTGCAGCCAGAGCCGCCATCAGGGGGTGACAGGCGATACACCAGACACGGGCCCGCTTGGGCCCCAGCCCTTTAAAAAAAAAAAAACGGGACATCTGCCCAGGGCACACTGATTCCTGGGGGTCCATGGCCAAGCCGGCCCTTTAATGGGGCACCTTGCTGCTCAGTGCAGCAGTTTTTTTCTTTCTTTTTTGGAGCTTGATGGAAAGAGGTCTCAGCCAATCAGGTGATTGGCTCAGAGTTCAGAAGCCTCCTGTGATTGGCTTCACACAAGGAGCTCAAAACACAAAGAGGTAAGTTAAAACGGACAGTGTGTGTGTGTATATGTCAGTGAGTGTGTGTGTATGCCAGTGTGAGGGAGAGTGTGTGTATGCCAGTGTGAGGGAGAGTGTGTGTATGTCAGTGAGTGTGTGTGTATGTCAGTGTGAGTGAGAGTGTGTGTGTCAGTGTGAGTTAGTGTGTGTATGTCAGTGTGAGTGAGTGTGTGTGTATGTCAGTGTGAGTGGGAGTGTGTGTATGTCAGTGTGAGTGGGAGTGTGTGTATGTCAGTGTGAGAGTGTGTGTATTTCAGTGTGAGTGAGTGTGTGTGTGTGTCAGTATGAGTGAGTGTGTGTGTATGTCAGTATGAGTGAGTGTGTGTGTATGTCAGTGTGAGTGAGTATGTGTGTGTGTCGCTGTGAGGGAAAGTGTGTGTATGTCAGTGTGAGTGAGTGTGTGTGTATGTCAGTGTGAGTGAGTGTGTGTATGTCAGTGTGAGTGAGTGAGTGTGTGCCTATGTCAGTGTGAGTGAGTGTTTGTGTATGTCGCTGTGAGGGAAAGTGTGTGTATGTCAGTGTGAGTGAGTGTGTGTGTATGTCAGTGTGAGTGAGTGTGTGTATGTCAGTGTGAGTGAGTGTGTGTATGTCAGTGTGAGGGAGTGTGTGTGTATATCAGTGTGAGTGAGTGTGTGTATGTCAGTGTGAGTGAGTGTGTGGGTGTATGTCAGTGTGAGTGAGAGTGTGTATGTCAGTGTGAGTGTGAGACTGCCTAGACGCCTCTGAGACTGCCTAGATCTGTCTAGTCACCCAAGGGGTTAACTCCTCTTACACTGCCTCTGTCTAGCCACCCAAGGGGTTAATGCTTTGGACACTGCCTAGATCTGTCTAGCCACCCAAGAGGTTAACTCCTCTGACACTGCCTAGATCTGTCTAGCCACCCAAGGGGTTAACTCCTCTGATACTGTCCATATCTGTCCAGCTACCAAGGGGTTAACTCCTCTGAGATTGCCTAGATCGGTCTAGCCACCCATGGGGTTAACTCCACTGACCCTGCCTATATATGTCAAGCAATCCAGGGGTTAACTCATCTGACAGTATCTATATCTGTCTAATTTTCACATTAGGTGCCCCCCGTGATAGTTTATCAATTAATATGTGACATCCAGCGTATGTGGACCCCAGGCTTTTAGTCACATATTAATTGATAAACTATCGGGGAGGGGGGGGGGGGGCAGAATTTTTTTCAGTAAGGGGCCCTGAAATTTCTGATGGCGGACCTGGCTGCAGCAGCAAGAAAAGCTTTGCACTGTAGGAAAACATGTTTCCTAAATTCTTAACCATACATATGGGTTCATTTTTACAGCTTTAAAAGGCAAAGTGAGAGTCAATTTGCCAACCAAATAACTCACATCGTTGGCATTCCAGGGGTTAAATCAAACATACACTTAAGAATAAAAATCATCAATCATTAACAGAGCAGTACAAAGGACAAGAGATCATACATTAAGACTTGGCAATCTCGCTGTGTTGTAGTTGAAGACATTTACGGCTAAACCATTATCTCAACTGTGGATCCTAACTCAGGATTAATCCACACTCCTAACGCTATGTCAGGCTGAGAAAGTCTTGTACCTGTTGCACTTGTCTGTTTATCATTCAATCTTTTCTTTGGCCCATGTTGTAATTGTTCATAGTGTCTTCATGTAATGCAGTCATCAGCTAAACTGACCTTAATTTTTTGGTCCTAAGATCGTTGTCACTGGTGCCAGTATCCATCTCTTTGTTTGGATATACCCATTCCGGGACTTCTTCCACTTTTTTTTTTTCCACACATTGTGAGTTACTGGTAATTATTTTCAACTTTGTATCAACAACTCTGCCCTATATTGGTTAAATTGTCCTTAAACCATCTAGGTGTGTATGAGGCTGTCTTCCTAACATCAGTCGTGCTGGCATTTTTCCTGTTGTTGGATGTCATATTGTTGTCCTGTTGTTGGATGCTCTTGTTGTGGTGTTGTCCTATTTACAATAACAAATAGGAAATCACTGATTTCATCCAATGGATGTTTTTTTTAGATATAAGCATGGTGTTAATAAACTTCTTGAATGTCCAAACCCAAGGTTGTACATTTCCTTTTTGTACATGATGTGCAGAGTAAACAAATCCTTCACAGGAAGGCACATAATTGGCATTGTCCTCATTTATTTTTGACCACCAACAGGCCAGTTGTGTCATACTGCTTTCCCTGATGAAGTAGGCAGTCACCTATGAAAAGTGTAGGATTTTGCTGTACGTGAGCGCTCCGTTGCTACAGCCACATCTCCTGTTGTACCACTTCCGGTTTCTAAACCTGCTACTTCTAGTTTCCAGTTAGCGCTCTATCTGTGTTACAGTCATTCTGTTTAGCCACTACAGTGAACAACAAACCAAATAGACCTCTCCTACCACCTCTTTGTATTTTATCATGGCCGCTTTAAGACACCCTTGGGCCCTGGGCAAAGTCTTTAGCAATGGGCCCCCTTGACCCAATTTTTCTAAAGTCGCAATGTAAAAAAACTACATGTAAATGTAAACTTTTTAATATCATATGCAACTATTTTAAAATCACATGTAACTATTTGAAAATGTAATAAACATGTTATTTAAAAATTACAGTTCTTGTTTCTATTCCCTTTATATGCACCCACAAATTGCACCTAAATGACTTAACACAACAGCATATGGTATCCACAGCACTTGCCATGCACTTATATTGACCCACAGCACTTGACTTGTACTCATATTGCACCCACATGATTTGGCATGCCAGAGTGTCACTTTCCCTCACATAACTGGCCCTGCAGAACATGGCACAGTGTCACTTTGCCTCATAGTACATGTTATTTTGCCCCACAGAAGATGCCACGGAATCACTTTTCCAATTAACATATGCAAAATCCAGTTTGCCCATTAATATACCACTGTTAATTTGCCCATTACTATGCCACAGCCAGTGTGCCCATATGCCACTGTTCATTTGCCCAATAAAATGCCACAGCCAGTATGCCCCTATGCCACTGTTCATTTGCCCATTAATATGCCACAGCCAGTATGCCAGTGATGATCCTCTTAGATCTCTCTGCTGCCTTTGACATTGTTGACCAGAGCCTCCTTCTCAACAGATTATCCTCGTTTGGCATAGGTGGTACAGCACTCTCTTGGATCGAGCGCTCCTATTCAGTGTCACTTGCTGGATTGCCATCGTCACCTGTTCCGCTCTCTGTTGGTGTTCTGCAAGGATTGGTCCTTGGCCTGCTGTTGTTTTCCCTGTATACCACCTCTTTGGGAGAACTCATCCGCTCCTTTGGTTTCCAATACCACCTGTACACGGATGACACTCAGATTTACCTCTCCTCCCCTGCCCTTACTCCCTCTCTAGTGTCACAGGTAGTTGAGTGTCTGTTGGCCATCTCCGCTTGTCTGATCCCTACCTGAAACTTAACCTTTCCAAAACAGAACTGATTATCTTCCCTCCCTCAAACACTATGCCTACACCTGGGTTCACAGTCACCGTTTAAAATGCTACAATTGTACTGGATGACCGTGTCCGATGTCTTGGGGTCACTTTTGACTCTGCTCTCTCCTTCGTTCCCCATATTCAGTTTTAGCCAAATCCTGTTGACTGCACCTTGGGAACATTGCATGCATTTGCCCGTTCCTCAGGGAAGAGACCGCCAAAATACTAGTGCACTCGCTTTTGATCTCTCTCCTTGATTACTGTAATGGCCTCCTGACTGGACTACCTCTGGCTCATCTGCCTCCCCTGCAAGCTATCCAAAACGCAGCTGCCAGACCCATCTTTCTTGCACGTCGGTCTGATTCGGCGGCTCCTCTCTGTAACGCCCTCCACTGGCTCCCCGTCTGCTCAAGGATAACATTTTAAATTCTGTCTTTAACCTACAAAGCCCTCCACTCCTCCCCCCCTCCGTACATTGCCTCCCTTGTTAACCGATACCTCCCTGCATGACCTTTGCGCTCCTCACTGGGACTAAAACTCTCCTCCAACCCTTATCACCACTTCTCACTCACAACTGCAAGATTTTGCCTGAGCTGCCCCTCTCTCTGGAACTACCTTCCGCAGAGCATTCAGCTCTCTCCCATCCACACTACTGTTATTACAACTTAAATCCCTCTGGCCTCTTATTGGACCCCATTCCTTCTAGATTATAAGCTTGTGAGCAGGGTTATCTACCTCATGTACCAGTCTTTTTATAGTTTGTCTAACTTAGTATGTAGTTCCCTTCTATGCTCTGTACCTAGCGCTACATAAATTGTTGATGCTATATAAATAAATGGTAATGTAATGTATGCCCATTAATATGCCACAGCCAGTATGCCCATTAGTATGCCACAGACAGTATGCCCATTAGTATGACACATACAGTATGCCCATTAGTATGACACTCTTTGCCCATTAACATGCCACAGCCAGTATGCCCAGTAACATGCCACAGCCAGTATGCCCAGTAATACCACAGCCTGTATGCCCAGTAATGCCACAACCAGTATGCCCACTAAAGCGCCACAGCCAGTATGCCCAGTAATATGTCACAGCCAGTATGCCCATTAATATTCCACAACCAGTATGTCCATTAGTATACCTCAGCCCGTATGACCATTAATATGCCACAGTAATATGCCACTTCCAGTATGACCAGTAATATGCCACTTCCAATATGCCCCGTAATATGCTACTGCCACTATGCCCAGTAAGATGCCACTGCCAGTGTGCCCAGTAATATGCCACTGCCAGTATGCCCATTAAATAATACCCACTTCCCAGACCCCAGTACTTACCTTGCTGCTGCTCTCTCGGCCACATCCTCCATGGCATGCGTAGCGTGTGTGGAGGTGGAACTAACAGATGCCGGATATGACTGACTGTCACATCTGGCAGCACTAAGAGCAAGCCAGAGCACATCCATGTGAGACAGCCATGCAGGCAGTGTGTGTGTGTGTGGGGGGTGGATTGTTTGCCCAGCGGGGGCACCTTTAACCAGTGGGCCCTGGACAAGTGCCCACTTTGCCCATTGGTTAAAGCGGCCCTGATTTTATTGGTGATTGTATATCCAGCTCCCTGTAATTAGCCCATTGGGGGATAGGGGGATATTTTGTTATTTAAATACTGCATCATGATCCCCCTCTGTTGTTCTTTTGTGTTCTAGCCACTAGTTAGTTTGTGTTCTAGCATCACTGTTGCAGGATATGGGTACTTTGTGTCTGATGGACTATTTGAGTTAGCATCAATAGAGTAGTGCCAGGATATTTCTCTCTGCTTTTATTTTGTGTTCTCCCATGGATCTTCCCGTTATCATCTAGTGATTGGAATTCCTACCATAATACTGTCCTTTGTTGCCAAATTCCAGACTCTATTCTAAAATCAAATCGGTTTTAAATATACCTATCCCGATGGATATTGATGGTCAGTAAATGTTGGGAGTCTGGATGGATTTCACGATGTATGTATGCTTGTTTGAGATCAATTATTGTAAATCATTTTCCTCCAGCTATCAAGGCAAATGTTTTGTTTGTCGATTCTTTTTATGAACTGGCACAATGGGTGACGCCCAATCACTATGACTAACCTGTGTGATGTCACCATAACTTCCAATCTAGTGAGTTTTTACACACTGCTTTAATGCAAATGGTACAGGTAATAATACATGATATTTAGCTTTGTGAGAGAAAATCGTGATATCAAACAATATAGAAACATTTAAATATTTGAACAATAAAGTAAACTATAGTAAACATTTCATTCATATCTGCAGGACCTCAAGGTATGACATTTACTGACCAGAATGAAGATATACCAGGGATTGAAGTCTAACGATATTAGTTATGTGCCTGAGAAGCATTGCTATGTAGTCTTGATATGGTATGGTATGCTGGTCTATTGCAGGGTTAGGCAACCTTTGGCACTCCAGATGATGTGGGTACAACATCTCCCATAATTCTCTTACAGCCCTAATGCTGGCAAAGGATCAAGGGAAATGTAGTCCACAACATCTGGAGTGGCAAAGATTGCCTATCCCTGGTCGCTAAAGTGTTTTGGATTTAATGAAGCCTACACAACATTAAAAATAAAAAGAAAGAATATTACTTAATAACCTGATAACTTACCTGATAAGTTAGTGGACAAAGGTCATCAAATTGCCCTGTGATATAGTAATTATACACTACAAACAAAAGGCTACTCATTTGTTTATGGTGTGCTATTTAGTTACCTCCTTAGGGACTAGGTAGGGTTAACCCAGTAAATGCCAGTAAAGTCATAATCCCAAACTCACCTATCTGTTTAGGACCATTCCCCTTAGAGTAAGTAAGAATATTCTGCAGTAATATCAGAGAGTATTCTTAGATTTTGTCTGAGCAAGAAAGAAACCAAGGATCTTGCAGAATATTCTCAAAAAAGTTTCCAATACAGGAATGTAATTCCCCGATGTCTTTGAATTACATAGATCTTCTATGATCTCCCGGGATAATTCTCTTTGTGAAACTCTCTGCTGGTTAGAATTATAGAGATACGAGACATTTAGCCTATGCTCTGTAATTTCCTAATGAAAGGAGATTATGACATCATATACAGTTCTATACACCCTTACATATGTTACATAAATTACAGGTGTGAGTTCAGTGTGATATAACTTACAGTCTATGCACCACCTCCTCAGGCTTGTTCTTCCCACTAACTCTCTTAAGAGCATCCACAATCTACTGCCAGAGTTAATTTTTTTCTCCTCTGGCTTGTCCTCTTTGCTGCTATCCCTATTATACAGTTGTAATGTTAGCACAGCTTGTGTACCAATGCCGTGTTCTCCTCCACTGAGAAACCCTGCTGGTACCATACTCATTCGTCTCGTCAGCAGTCTTGTTGCTCCGTCTTGTAGCAGTGTGCAATCGTTGTTTAGCAAGTCACACCTCTTTTTCCTCAGCAGTTCTGTTGCTCCATCTTGTAGAAGTTCAGTAGAATCAGTGTTCTGAAAATCACGCCTCTGTTTTCTCATCACTTTTGCTGACTGATTGTTCACTTCATGACACATTATATTATATTATGCTTAATATTGCAAGGTTAATTCGGACCAGTTAGCTTAGAAATCTTGCAAGTGCTGTGAATAAATCTTTCTTCTGTAAAGAAATCTTGCAAGTGCTTTGATGGGTCATTGTTCTACATCACTAGTGATGTCATAATCTCAAGAAGTGATAACTCAGGTTGAATACCAATGTATTATGGAAAGGGGGTTTTATGCAGCTAATGGGCAACTGGATAGGTACAGCAAGAGATGCACACCCTTAACTTCTACGCACAATAAGTGAGTTACATTGATCACAGACAATACCCTTATGGGACTTCCCCAACTTTACCCCTCATCCTTCAGATGCTTGATGTTGTTCATCTTATATGTTATGGATATATGTTGTTATATGAGCGGAATATGTATGCATTAATGAAGCAGTTTATGGGAGATTATTTATGATGAATTTTTTTGTTCATTTTTATACAAAACTGTTATTGGAATAAAGAATATAAATAAATAAATTAGGGTCTCCTTATTTTGAAGAGCAATGCAGTGTTTACACCCAATAAAGATGGTGAATGAATCAGTTTAGGGGAATCTAATAATCTCCATGAAGGAACCATAATGCTCCACAGTCAGGCTTTAAATTCCAAACATTTCTAGTGAGTGCAGGACATATTGCTTGACAATTTTAATGATGTCTTCTATCAGGATGCAAGAAGGTAGATCATTTGATCTAGATATCTTGTACGTATTTACAAGCCAGGCAGCGGGCATGTATTTGCTCCACCTCTTTGTAATCAATCTCTAAAATAGACTTGATGAAACTGGCATGTGGGCGCCAGTCCTTGTACCAGCTTCTGCACAGTGAGGTGACTTTTTACTTCCTTATCAAGATGCCATCTTTGAGGACAGATTCTTGTAAGTCTGTAAATGTTGTTTTTATAGTACATCCATGCTCTTCAAGGATTGAATTTATAGATCCCCTTCTCCATTTATGTCCAACTGGTGACCTGAGGGACATATATTCTATTGTATTCATCATGTCCAATCCCCAGCCTAAGAACCTGCATGGTATATAACTCTTTATATTTGAAAGGTGGACAACACAGCCCTATACCATCTCTTCCTTATTTGAATCATAAGGAAGTAATGACCTGTGTATTTTACACCTCCCTTGCTGCTCTACCTGAAAAGAGAACATTGAAACAATGTCATATTCAGTAGTGTTGAGCGAACCCGAACCGCACTGTTCTGGTTCGTACCGAACTTTACGGTTTTTGGACCCCGGACCAGAACACGGACATTTCACTGTATGTCCGTGTTGGGGTTCGGCGTTTACATTGTATGTAATGCTATTGGCTTTCTATAAACGGAAATAGAGTCCCCATTCATAAGAAATTCTCATGAATGGGGACTTTATTTCCGTTTATAGAAAGCCAATAGTATTACATGTATTCCATAAGCCGAAAGTCTATAAACAAAAAGACATTCTGTTTATAGACTTTCTTCTTATAGAATAGCAATAGCATTACATGTATTCCATAAACCGAAAGTCTATAAACCGAAAGACATTCGGTTTATAGACTTTCGTTTTATAGAATACATGTAATGCTATTGCTATTCTATAAACCAAAATAGAGTCCCCATTCATAAGAATAGGTCAGCTTACCTATTCTTATGAATGGGGATTCTATTTCGGTTTATAGAAAGCCAATAGCATTAGATGGCTATTGGCTTTCTATAAACCGAAATAGAGTCCCCATTCATACGAATAGGTCAATTGACCTATTCGTATGAATGGGGACACTCACCCACATTTTACTTCATTTTGCAGCCCTCTAGCCCTTTCCAGGTCTTTTTAGAGGCATTTTAGTGGCCAAAAGTTCGGGTCACCATTGACTTCAATGGGGTTCGGGGTCAAGTTTGACCCCGAACCCGGACTTTTTTCCGAAGTTCGGCCGAACCCGCCGAACCCGAACAACCAGGTGTCTGCTCAACTCTAATATTCAGTCATACTGTCATTAGCCAACACGATGTTGGAGGAGGCTCATATTTGTTTGTCTCTTTGACCACTATGGATGAAGCTTTGTCCATTTACATGTGAAAGAATAGGTAGACAAAGAGACAAACAATGTATGAGGGTGGAAAATCAAGGCAAGCACTTAAAGTGTTCCTGCCCCACACTTCCCCTGTTACTTGTTACTATTCATAATAACCATGCTTTTATGAATAAAACATGGCTAACTGACATTTTAATATTCCACTATGCTATATAACTGACATCCATTTGTTTAATGAACACATCTGGAAATTAGGTTTTTCTGTGAGTTAATATTTAGAAATGTTAATTAAAATGTCAAATTTATAAAAATAAAAAAACATCAAACAAAAAAAAACAGGCCTGTGAGTCTGGGAAATTTCTTTAAAAGAGATGACTTTCTTAACAACATGGTTTTGAAATAAGCTCCAGCTATGACCCGTCTCCCTAGTTACTTTAATGACCAGTGCTGCACTGAATACTATTGCACAGCTTTCCTCAACAGTCCAACAGGTTTTCAATGTTTGGCAATATTACCAGTAGAGCACAATAATTCATAGACACCATTTTATGTTCTGTCTATAAAATAGCCATTAACGAACTAACAGCCAATAAAATTGAGCTCTGAAGATTAGTTGTTACTAACACCCATGCTGAGAATGGGTTATGATGTCAGCATATATTAATACATTTATGTGGCATTTAGCTAATTAATTATAGAGAGAAGCATATAGGATATTTTTTTGAACTGGTTGTATGTATAACATTCTTGCACTTCCTAATTTGAAACCTCATTTTTATTTGATACAAATATATACTGTGATAATAGAGGCTGTTAAATATTAAAAACGATGAAGCTCCCAGACAAAAATATTTAGATCTAGTTTTTATTTGTTTATTTTTATTATTATTATTGTAATCCTGGGAGCAAATTATTTTGCTCCCAGGGAGATAAAAATGTTGCTTAAGTACATTCTTTAATGTACATTCTTTAAATTAAATGGAACATACATGTTTTAGTTGTGTAACACCTCTTTCATTTCCAATCATGATTAGGGATTATCCTAGCTTGGTGTAGTGATAATCTAAATTTTATTAACCCTTCACGACAATGCACATACATGTACGGGCTCCCAATGCAATGCATGTATGGGCTGCGTTTAAAATCAAAAAAATTTTTTTGTCGCAATTCGCACTATGTTCAGCTTTCTTGGAAGCTTCACGAGTGAAGGCATCCAGGAAAGCAAAAAAAAAAAAAAACGCTCCGGGACCGCTGATGGGCGGTCTTATAGTGACAGGCCAGTGGTCACTGAACTGTCAATCACACCCCTCACCCAATGCAAATCGGGTGAGTGGTGTTTTAGAATGCCTGTGATGGAGGCAAGTCTAAAACACTCAGAAAAGGGGCTGTCTTAGCCTGCAATAGCTGAGACAGGCTGTATCAGCCATTGTAGGCTATTTTGTGATATATCATGGGGCATATCACAATCCACTGTCATCCAAACCCAAATTCAGGGGGAGAGATGGGGTGAGTTGATCCTGGTTACCTTAACAGTTAGGCAGACCAGGATCAACCATTATATTTTGCATTTATTGATGTGATCTATGTGAAAATCAATCACATTGATCACATGCAATAAATGCAAAAAATACAGTAAATGACAATCAGTGGTGTGTGAACACTCATTGTCAAAATCCTTCCCCTCTCTCACTGATACACTTTGATCTTGTATCAGAGAGAAATAGGAAATATATATACCGTATTTGCTCGATTATAAGACGACCCTGATTATAAGACGACCCCCCAAACTTTGGATATTCCATTAGGAAAAAAACTAAAAGCCTGAATATAAGACTACCCTATAGGAAAAAAGTTCAACTTGTATATATTCATATGTAAATTGCTTTTTTAATAAAAAATTATGATATCAAAAAATGTATTTCTAGTTTTTATTTATTTTTATGTGCCAATGCTGCCTTTCTCTTTCCCTTGCCCCCATTTTTCTCTCTCTCCCCCCTCCCCTTGTCTGTCTCTTAACCCCCTCACTCCCCTTGTCTCTGTCTCTTAACCCCTTCCCTCCCCTTGTCTCTGTCTCTTAACCCCCTCCCTCCCCTTGACTCTGTCTCTGCCCCCCTCCCTCCCCCCTGTCTCTCTGTCCCCCCTGTCTCTCTGTCCCCCTCCCTCCCTCCCCCTGTCTCTCTGCCCCCCCTCCCTCCCTTCCCCTTACCTTGATCCCTGTTGGCAAGTGGGGGCAGCCGGGGGATGTCTGCACGATACTTGCAGACATCCTCCATGCTGCCCGACACGGCAGTCTATTATGACGGACAGCTGTCCGTCATAATAGTCTGCCGTGTCGGGCAGCATGGAGGATATCTGCACGTATAGTGCAGACATCCCCCAGCTGCTCGATTGTCCCTGGTGCCTAGTGGGGCAGCAGAGGAAGTCTGCGCGATGAGCGCAGACCTCCCCTGCTGCCGCCCGGCACGCTCGCCGGGACTTCTGTGACGAAAGCGGAAGTACCCGGCTTCTTCACAGAAGCCCCGGCGGTCGTGCCGGGCGGAAGCAGGGGAGTCTGCGCTCGTTGCGCAGACATCCCCTGCTGCTAGAGAGGGGGATCCAGGTCCCCTGCAGCTCTACTGGGGACCTGGATCCATGTCTTATAATCTGACCTCAATTTGAGGTCAGATTATAAGAAGACCTCGATTATAAGACGAGGGGTAGTTTTCAGATTTTTTTTTCTGAAAAAAACCTCGTCTTATAATCGAGCAAATACGGTAATGTGTACAGAATCAAATTAAAAAAAACAATTTTTACACTCTTTTTAAAAATTTATACAGTACACAAAGGGTTAAGTTTAAAAAAGAATGGTCTCAAGTGATAGCCTTATCTGTACTTAAAAAAAAAAAAAAAAAAACAGTATATGACATGGGAGGGGGGTATTAATTTAAAAAGCAAGCAGGCAGTTTTATATAAACGCACACATAGCTAAAGTTGTAAAATAGTTATTATTCAGAATGGTCATCAAAACAAAGAAAAACATTGTCCTGAAGGGGTCCAGGACAGAAGGCGAGTATTTGCAAAACTTCCTTTACTGAAAACCCCTAGCAGCAAAGAAACAGTTAACAGTTCAAGAAAAAACAACCAATCAGACACAAGTAAGGCATATAAAACCCTCAGTAACCCCTCCTTCTTTCTCTCTCTTTGTGGAGCCGAACAGTCCACATATGTTCAGGGAACACAATGGAACCAAGATAATTCAATGATAACTTTAAATCTAAAAATAAGAAGAAGCATAGTGAAAGTAACTAATTCTCAATAAATATAACAGAAATATGTTATAAATACCAATAACGTCATATATAGTAAACAAAAAAAGATCAGTATAATAAACATAACAGAAAAATGTCAAAAACACAACCAACATCAAATACAAAAAACCTCTAACCAAAAGGGTGGGCAATAAAAGGGGGTAATACTCTTCTCCTGTCCTTAATAAAACTTAGATTATCACTTCACCAAGGCTAGGATAATCCCTAATTTTATGGCTGGACAGGAGGCTTCATATTTGCAATTTTAACGCTGAGAGAGAAAGAAGTATAATGAGTGAAAATAGAAAGTCTGGAAGGTCGACTCCCGAGACCAATGAGCCACCACAAAGAGTGATAAGGAGCCCCCCAAATCGACTGCTGCTGAAGCAGCTGCACCTCTGACAGATTGCCCACCGAAGGAGATGTCAACACCCGCAAGATTAAGAAGCCATTTGATCTACCTTGCAATCGTGGGAGAAGAAACAGGTTGAAAAGGTTTAACATAGGAAATCAGTAAGGGGCCTGATACCGAGGGCGGTAGACTAGGCGTAGCCAACAAATACTGCTGCACGCGATGAGTTATGCAAACCGTGGGACGTTCCGGAATGTAAGGGTACGACACGGAAGATGAACCAACTTTAGTGTGCCGAGAAATAGACTCAGGAACATTGAAAGCCTGAACGTCGGCGATAAGAAATAGGGCAGAGTAAGATAGCCACATTAGCGTATAACTGCTGAAGGGATAGCACTATGTTGTCTGGTTAACCCTCAACTAAGCGTAACACTGAAGACACGTACCAAAATGACAAATATTTAGTAACAGGAGGTCTGGCTACATGTATACCCCAAAGAAGGCGACAGACTGAAGCGTCTTTGCCAAACCCCGTTCCCAGAATTGGAACATGGGAGGCCAGAAAGGCTGACCGCAAAATATTAATCGTGCAATACGATTTTCCTTGAGGATAAAGATGAGCCCAAAAATGTATAACAACTGCTTTAGGTGCCGTTAAGGAATCAAATCGTTCCAGACACCAGCTGTGCCAGACCCTCCAAGCCTGAATATATGATCAACTAGTGCCAGGTGCCCAAGAGTCCCAGAGAAGGTCACAAGCTGTCTCTGATAAACCTGACACAGCCCATGGAATCTGGGAATTAAGGGGTGTGGGACCACCGCTTGATTGGGGAAGAGGAAATTCTATCCTGAACCCTGACACTGTCTGAAGGACCCATGGATCCTCCAGACAGTGTCTGGAGGATCCATGAGTCGTCGAAGGCTACCCGACTGTAGGCACAAACCCTCTGCCTACTAGCCCACAAGAAAAAAACGCCCTCTTGCATGAAAGACTCTCTTGAGAGAGGACTGAGCTTTATTGAGGGATGTGAAATGTTCACATGCTTCTTTAGGTTCTTGAGGAACTTCTCGCCACAAAAGGCCTTGTGCTTCAGGACCCAACTCTTTGGGGGCCAGTTCAGCCAAATTGGCATCTAATTTAAACTGTGCTGCTTTGCGGCATTCATAGTTGATGGCTGTATTAGTGTTCCCCAGAAGGCAGAGAGCCTTCTGCACACAATTTCGAGCAAGGTTTGGGTCCACAGTGGAGCCAGTCAGGGCTTGGTCATCCATTAGAAAAATCTGGGTTAAGGGCCTGGATGCATCCTGAGAGTTTGTCCTGTGCAGCTTTCAGGCCTTGCTCCAGACCAATGCAGGGGTCTTTCCCATTCTTCGCCATGAAGGTATTGAAACTGTGATCAAAGTATGGGGTATTGGCAACTACCAAGAGAGGGTAGGCCTCGGGCAATTAGCTATGAGTTTCTGGCGAATTTCCTTTTCTAGGGGGCCGTCTCAGCCAATATCTCAGGAATTCCACAATGTGGGAGGGGGAGCCCATCAAAGAAAGGGAGGGTTGGAGGGTGACTCCACATAGGATTCCCATACAAACTGGGATCTACATTGCCCTGAGGTGTAGGACAACTATGGGGGACTCAACTATGGGGGTCAGCAACATACTCATCCAGTGGCATAATCTTTCCTTCCTTCGTCCCAGATGCATCTGCTTCGTAGTCGGTGTTGGTGCAGGGCCCCTGTGAGTGGCGTAGCTTTAGCCTGCTTGAGGGGTGCTTTGCCCTTGGTCTGGGCAAAAATATCTGGCCATGGCCATTTATAAGGTGCAGGTGGGTTGGGCACGTGAGATTCCTTGTGCTCTGGGTCCCCATGGTGGTAGGGTGAGTGGTCATGGGTGGCTGAGGCTAGACCGATCCAAATTGTAGAAAAGCCACCAAAGCAGCTGGTAGAGAGACCACCAGAGTCAACTGGAGCCAATCTTGTAAGGCCGCAGGTATAGGGGCATACAAATCACCTTCCATATTTGATATGAATGACAACTGTATGGTATATTAGGAAGATATGATGGGAAGGTATTTTGAGTATGAGTAAAGTCGTGGGTCACCCGAATATGTTGTGGGGGTCAACCACGTGATGGGTCTTAAGAGCTAGATAGCTTGCCCGGGGTGGAGAGGGGGTCACCTGGAGACAAAAGGAGTACGGAGACCTAAATGAGGCTTAGCGCACAACGGATGGGCGTTGTGCAAATAAGCCTGTTTAAAGCATAGCAAGTGTGAGGTAATTGTGATGTTAGGAGGTGAGAGGAGTGATAACCTATAATGTGGTAGTGGTGTTGTAGTGGATGCAGTCCATGGTGGGAGGGAGAATGGAGCCTGTAAGGTAGGAATACAGAACAGACAAAATCTGCAAATAAATTACATTAATACATAGAGAAAACACTCTAGAGTGGAAAGTGCTCACCTGGAGGCTAGCAGCAAAGAAAGAGGAAGAAGGAGGGGTTACTGAGGGTTTTATATCACTTTCTTGTCTCTGATTGGTTGTTCTTTTCTTGAACTGTTACCGGATTCTTTGCTGCAGGAGGTTTTCAGTAAAAGAAGTTATGCAAATATGAAGCCTCCTGCCCTGCCACAAATTTATACTCTCTTTTTTAAAAATGTTATAATACTATTTTGCCCTAGTCCAACATGAACATAAATCGGTTTTATGTACTTTTCCTCAATCTAAGAAAGGTTCTGTCCTATAATGGTGACGAAACCTTTTCTAATTTACAGATTGGGTACTCTAATGTTAAAAGATGTGTTATTTCTCAATTCTGTACTGCAGCAGAAACCAAAACTGCTGGGACTTTTATACCCTATTCACTGGAACTGTCCATGTAGTTTGTATCAATTGGCAGGTGTTCTGTATTTGCTGAGCTGGGCTGCAAATTCCTGGAAAGGATATTAGTAAATAGCTTGATTTATTTTCAGGTTCTTAGCCAATATTTAATGGGACTGTCTTGTGACCTCACAAGGAAACTGCACGGAAAAAAAACCTAAATTATTACCTTTTTACAGCACAATTCCCAATGTTTCAAAGTTATGTTGACATTTCACCTTTCCTACTCTTGTTAGTTATATAATCATAATGCATGAGCATATCCACTTGGTAAAAACTTGCCATCTTTCTAAATAGATCCCAATGCAGCTTAGTATTAGAAGTTGTCTGACGGGGCAAGTAGCATACAGATTATTCTGTTACAATATGGAAAATCTCAAACAGATATGGGTCTACCGGCTGCCATGGAAAGAAAGGAGTGGTTCAGGAAGCATCTTACATAAATATTTTCATTGGAACATTTGCTTGGCTCTCTTTTTTTTTAATTTTTACATGACTGACCTGCTGTCGAAGCAGTGTTTTCCAACATTTCCTTCTGCTCTAAGGGCATCCTTGGGGGGAAATTTTATCAGATGAATTTGGGCTAATAGCAAAGCACAGCAAGATTTTCTCTTTTGCTTTAAGCTTAAAGCCCATACTCATTTTCTTGTAGAAACAGGTGCAGAATACTAGTTAAAACTGTCTTCCTCTTAAACACATTAATAATTTCTCTCATTTAGGCATGTTTCCTGTCAGATCCATCTTGTCACATCTGTAACAGTGAAAATGCTTCCCACAAGTCCTCAGGGCAAGATCATTTTGCTAAAAGATGCTGCAAAAGAAAGAACATAAGGTGGAAAAAGTTTAGAATACATTTGCTGGTTAACTGGAGAAAATATTCTTGGAAAAGAGGAACAAGGCAATAAATGACAGGTTTTCATTTTCCAGTGTTGCTGAGTTTACATTTTATATGGGTGCAAGATAATCTTCCCTGTATTTCGAGTTGTAGACTTAGAAAAGGCCACAAAATGTTGAATATACACATACTATGGACTATTTTAACCCCTTAGTGACCAGACCTTTTGACCTTGTCTTTCCCTAGGTGACAAGGGCTGTTTTGACATTTCTGGGGTGTTTGTATTTAGCTATAATGTCCTTCTTTCTCATATACTGTACCCAGACAAATTATATGTTTGTTTTTTATTGTCATAAGAAAAGCTTTCATTAGATACTAATATGTTCATCATATCTTATTTACTACAAAACAAATACATAAAATATGATGAAATTTAAAAAAAAAAAAAACACATTTTCTAACTTTGACCTAAAAAATAATTTTCAAAAATACAATCATTGAAAAAGAAAATAATTTTTACATTTTGTCCCGAGTTCAGAAATATACTTGTCCATTCAAATAACTCAGATGACCTTAGGTAGGTAGGAAAGCACCTTTTGTTGTAACCAGCAGCTTATTTTATATTTATATATCTTCTTTTCTCACTTTAACTATCACATATATATTTTTATGAAAAAGGGAGTTTACTTTTCTTTTTTTATTGCAGTTCAGGTACCTGTCCGCTATTTACCCATTTAATTGCACCTTAAAGGGGGATGCTTTAACTATCAAGCTGCTACACTTAATTGGAAAAACTGTTCTTTTTATGCTGCTCTCAATGAGGAGAGTAGATGGAACACAACTGTCCTTGATTCTAATGGCAAGGATCCTAGAGGAGGATATACCTAAATTGGCTTCTCAGTTCAGGTCCAGCTGAAGACAAAATGTAGAAACAGAATGGACATTGAACATTACCTCAGAGTTGCTTTGTCTACCATCACCCCAGACTGAGAAACTTATCAGGAGCAAAAAGCATCCTGAGCTTTTATATCAGTTCTAATTAGTCTCTATATTTCAATGGCTTTTTAAGCTCAATAGCACTTTCTTTTTCACTTTCACTGCGACTACAGCACTATTCATTTTGTGAAGAAGCCCTGTTTTTGTTTAATGTTTTGAACAGTGCATATATATTAACATAGTAAATTAGGTTGAAAAAAGACACCATCATTCCCACTTTTGATCCAAAGGAAGGTAAAAAAAAAAAAAAACCCTAAGGAAGCTATTTCAAATTTTGCTTCCTAGGGGGGAAAATTCCTTCTTGACTCCAAAGGTCAATCAGATTTCTCCTTGGATCAAGGAGCTCTATTTTTAATGCTTATTCTATTATTATTAGCCCTATATGTTCTGCTTTTCTAAAAAAAAAAACATCCAGACTATTTTTAAATGCAACTATTGTGGTTGATAGCACCACCTCTCTTGGCAGTGAGTTCCATAACTTTATTGTTCTTACCGTAAAGAATCCCTTCCTTTGCTGTCTATGAAATCTTTGTTCTTCCAGTCTCAGGGGGTGACCTCTTGTTCTTTGTACATTTCTGTTAATTAACAGGTCACTGTAGAGCTCTTTATATTGGCCCTGCACAAATGTATATAATGTTATAATATCCCCTCTGCGGCACCTTTTTTCTAACGTATATAAATGCAACTTTAGCAAAAAGATAAATAATAGAAACTAAGACACAAATGGCATTGACACTTAACCCCTTAGTGACCGAGTGCTATGTTGCATTTGACGTGCCTTGAAGACCAGAATTCCATTATTTTTGTCATACGTTTACTGAACTGTGAATTTCTTTCTTTGTGTTCAGTCCACCCACACAAATTATATATCATTTTTTAAAGGACAGATAGGGCTTTCATTTGATACTATTATTTTCATCATATGATATCATTTACTATTAAAAAAATATAAAATATGATGAAAATATGCCATAAAAAACACTTTTTCCAACTTTGACCTGATTTTTTTTTTACACAATTACAAATGGTAAAAAAGACCCCGTCTATATATTTCTACTATTTGTCCTGAGTTTAGTAATATCAATGTTTCCTTGTTTGTCTATGTTTTATTTCACGTAATAGGGCAATAAACAAAATTAGTGGTTTTATAACCATTTTTTTCTACAGTGATTTTTTTAACCCGAACCCTAAATTTACCCCAACTCTAAATTTAATCTAACCCTAAATTGACCCCCACCCCTTAATCTAACCCTTGTAATCATCCGAACCCCCATTTAACTCTAATTATTACCCTATTTGTGACCCTAAACCTAGATCTAGGTTCAGTAGATCAAGGGTTAGCTTTTTCCATTTATTTATTTATTTAATGTATTTATTTATTTAATTTTCTATTTTTAACTGTAATACCGTCTAACTGCCTGTAGGGGCAGTCAAGTAGCGGTTTCAGAGCGACGGAAGAGATTTTTTTTTTCTGTCTTCCGCCGCTCTCCTCTGGGCATGCTGTATCGGAGGAGCATGCTCCTCCGATACAGCACACACCCGCAATCACCGGGTGTTCGCGGTGCCCAGGAGGGCACAGATTGTGTTGCATGATGCCTCGATAGAGGCATCATGCAACACTTTAACACACATAGGCAGTGATGAGCTTTCACTGCCTATATGTGTTAGCGCGCATACGATCACATTCGCTGTGATCGTATGCGCGCGGGGGGGTCGAGGGGGGGCTGAAAGCCCTCTCAGAGGCTGCTTCGGATCAGAAGCAGCCTCTGAGAGTAGCTTCAGACATGTAGTGTTGCGCTAATGAGCGCAACACTACATGAAAACGGAGGACGTATATATACGTCCTCATGGTCCTTAAGGACCATGCTTTTCATGACGTATATATACGTCCATATGCGTTAAGGGGTTAAACACAGAGGAAATACCTGTAGACTGCTGCAAAGGACTGAACAGAAACGGGTGTGGTTTAAATAGAAGTAAACTAACAATCAGAGGTAATAAGAGAAAACCTGTAATGGAACATAAGGACAGGCAAAAAAGGAAAACATAACCAGAATACTGGGCAAGGACAAGAATGAGCATAAATAATAAACAAGAAAGCAAAGCAAGAAGGATACAGGCAATGCCTGGATAGAGCCTGGATGAGCCTACACAAGGGTGCATAGTTACAGTACCCCCTTCTCAAGGAGCAAACTCCGGGAGCGACCAGCAGCACTGCTTAGCAGACATCTTCTCAGAGTGACTTATTCAAGAAGCAATGGACCATGCCAATGAAGTCCTCTTGACTTCCTCAGGAAGCAACAATCCATGCTGGTGAAGTCATCTCTTTCAGACACTCAGGAGAGGATGGAGATCCGCTCTGCAGGAGGGCTTCAGACATGGAACTCTGATACTCACAATATCAAGCTGGAGGGTCCCTGGAACTGGTATGGATCAAAGGCAGACTCCAAACAGGAACAGCTGAAATGCTGCTTGCAGAACTCCACTCCACTGACTCCCGCTGTTTGCCTACAGCCATATGTAATGCACAGGGTAACAGATGGAAATAGACCCTGAGCGCCAGAGATCAGGAGCTACGTTTCAGGGTGGAGACAAAGGACCTGGTGCTGGGTAACTGCAATCCCTTGGAGGTTTGGGACACCAAGTTTTTGCAGCCACAACCAGGCCCTGTGAAGCAGCTGCTGTATCCAGGTCCCAGGACTTAAGAGCAAGTGAACTAAAAGACAGCCAAGCAGAGCTAAAACAGGAAAGCAACTGAGGGAGAATAGAACTGAAATACATAGTGCAGGGCTGCAGGACAGAGGCAAGACATAAGATAAAGCAGAAATCAAAATGAGGGTAAACAATACAAGACACAGGGTTAAGGGATACAAGAGAAACTTACAAAGGAACACACATAAATACAGGAACTAGCCTAACACTAAAGATGGTAAAGATGGGGGTTTGGTTCACCAGTTGGCCAATTAGATGTTAGCTTGTCAACCAAGTCAAGGTACCCCTCATTAGGCAAGTCCCTAACTAAGACATAATATTAGCAAAAACATAAATAAACAAGAAAGCAAAGCAAGAAGTATACAGAAATGCCTGGATACAACCTGGATGAGCCTGCACAAGGGTGAATGGTCCCCTTATTAATTTTGTAGCCCTCCTTTGCACTTTTTTCTAGTTCCATAATATCATTTTTAACGACTGGTGCCCAGAATTGTACTGTATATTTAAGGTGAGGTCTTACAATTGACTTGTTAAGAGGCAAGATGATATCCTCCCGTGAATCAATACCTCTTTTTTACATGCCAATATCGGATTGGCCGTTGCAGCTGCTAACTGGCATTGGGCACTGCTGCCCAGTCTTTTATCTACAATTATTCCTAAATCCTTTTCCTTAGTAGTTTTTCCCAGGGAAATACCATTTAAAATATATGTTGCTATATTATTTTTTCCCATAATGCATAACTTTACATTTGTCTATATTGAACCTCATTTGCCACTTAATTGCCCAGTCTCCCACTCTGTCCAAATCTTCCTGTAAAAACAAACATCAAGGTTAGTCTGTATTACCTTACCTAATTTTTTGTCATCAGCAAAATACATTGTGCATATACATTGTGGAATACTGTATCATTTGTTTTGTAGAATAAATGATAATGTTTTGGAAATTAAGTTATTTTTGGGTCATGACTTAATGACCAAGGACAAATGTGGGTCCCGATATAAGACAGTTTGAGAAACACTGATTTAAGCCATATCTTGATCTGTGCAGGGCCAACCAAGTGTAAATGGCAGTGGTACGCCTTGGGACTGATTGGTTATATAATCTTATCTTGGTGGCATTAAAATGACATGACATTAAAATGACATGCACTACTACAGGTGTTAGCTTTCCAGTTGCAAACTAATTTTTTTTGTGATCACTGGCCACATGCTGGGTATTAAAAAAGTAAACTATACGTGCATCTCAGCGATAAAGTTATAGGTAGAACAAAACGTAATTGGTCCTTGTCAATATCCCTGTTACTTTACAATCTGATATTGCTTCTACCTTTGTAATAGAGAAAGTGAGCTAAAACTGAAACAGAACAAAACACATTTTATATTTGACTAAACCACTGTTAAAATTGGTTTTGCATGTATTCTACTGCTTTGCACTTTATTTCCCAATAAAAGGCAGGTATATTTTATTTCAAAATATTCGCCCTAATGTGTTAACTAGGTTATCTCCATATAGCTTTTAATATGTTTATTAATGATCTCCCACGTTGTGCTGAGTGCCATGTCTCAGTGTTTGCTGATGACACAAAATTAGGTAAGGTAATAAAGACTAATCTTGATGTTTTTTCTTTACAGGAAGATTTGGACAGAGTGGGGAACTGGGCAAGAAAGTGGCAAATGAGGTTCAATATAGACAAATGTAAAGTTATGCATTATGGGAAAAATAATAACAAAGCAACATATATGTTAAATGGTATTTCCCTGGGAAAAACTACTAACGAAAAGGATTTAGGAATCATTGTAGATAACAAACTTGGCAACAGTGCCCAATGCCAGTCAGCAGCTGCAAGGGCCAATAAGATATTGGCATGTATAAAACGAGGTATAGATTCACGGGAGGAGGATATCATCTTGCCTCTTTACAAATCAATGGTAAGGCCTCACCTTGAATATGCAGTACAATTCTGGGCACCAGCCCTTAAAAAGGATATTAAGGAACTAGAAAAAGTGCAAAGGAGAGCTACAAAATTAATAAGGGGATTGGAGGATCTTAGTTATGAAGAGAGACTTAAAAAATTGCATTTATGTACTTTAGAAAAAAGGCGTCTTAGAGGGGATATGATAACATTATATAAATATGTGCAGGGCCAATATAAGGAGCTCTCCTGGGACCTGTTCATTAATATAAATGTACAAAGTACAAGAGGTCACCCCCTGAGACTGGAAGAGCAAAGATTTTATAGGCAGCAAAGGAAGGGATTCTTTACGGTAAGAACAATAAAATTATGGAACTCCCTGCCAAGAGAGGTAGTGCTATCAACCACAATAGATGCATTTAAAAATGGTCTGGATGTTTTTTTTTTTAGAAAAGCAGAACATCCAGGGGTATTAATAATTGAATAAGCATTAATAATAGAGCTTTTTGATCTAAGGAGAAATCTGATTGCCCTTTTGGAGTCAAGAAGGAATTTTTTTCCCCCTGGGAGGCAACATTCGAAAAAGCTTCCTTAGGGTTTTTTTTTTGTGCCTTCTTTTGGATCAAAATGCTGAAATGATAGGTAGAAGGGTTGAACTTGATGGACTTGTGTCTTTTTTCAACCTAAATTACTATGTTACTATGTTACTATGTAGTTAAATGAACAATTCAACAATTAAAATGTGACAATATATACTATACTATAATCTCAGTGAGAATTTAATGGTGGATTTCAGCCTATTCCCAAGTATCACAGCTAAAGTTCTTGCTATGTCATCAACAGGGAGAGGCAAGGTGTGCGTACAAGAACGTCCGTGTTCGTGGCAAGGTCAGTGAAGGTCCATAAAACATCATTATATTGTCCGTCGCAAACGTCAGTAAATGTCCACCATGATGCATGCAGGTGCCTACACCTCGTCACCAGACCCACCCCCCCTTTAAAATTTTGGTGCAGTCCTAATTGGTTCTAGCCATGTTACAGACCCTTTATATCCTGTATATATATGGTAGTCAAGGACCAGTAGATCACTTTTCCGAAACTACCCCTCATAAGAAAGCAGAAGAAGGTACATAAGAAACAGTGTCAATTATAGGCTTTATTCACGAAAGTGCGAATCGCACAAAGTTGACAGGGGAATTTTTACAACTAAATTAGCTGAGTTGGAAAAATTATTCAATTCAGAACTTTGTGAACTGCACCTCTGAAGAGAAATAAGTGCTTCAATAAAACATCATAAACAATCATAAAAGCAGTCAAAAAAACATTTTTATTAATCCTAAAGTGTCCATTATATTAAAAACTAAAAAAACTAACCTTAATCACAATTGGGAAACAATGGAGCATATACTATAGAAGGTGTAACAGTTCAGTTCATTATTGTACATTCTTATGTATGTTAGACACATATGTTTGGAGCCAAGGAGTCTGTGACACACTTAACATTTTGAACTCCAAATCGTATGATTTTAATTTATCTGATGGTTTTGAGATCCATGCAAATGTGGTTACATGCCTCACTCACTGTTTCCCTTTATGATTATAATTTAAAACTTTCAGAGCCTAAAACAAGTTAAAGCAGCAGCAGCAATTGGTCTACAAGCCATTCAAGATTTCCCAGTTCCTAATGCTTAACATATTTCTCAGAAGTGGTCAGAAACCACATAAATACAGCTATAAACATTATGGACAATATCAGTCAATTTAATGTTCTGGTGTAATACTGTGGCTTAGAAGACAGGACTGGACAACAGTGTCTCTTTTATACATATTTAGGGTCCAGTGGTGTCTACATACCTAAGTGAATGTGTCTCTCTGAACTCTCAATATATATATATATATATATATATATATATATATATATATATATATACCCACACACATACATATATTGTATAGTTTTATTTACACATGTACCATTTACTCAAGGCTACAGCACTTGGAGCTTACTCAAGGACATTAAGCTAGACCAGCAATCAGTCGCCTTTATAAAAAATGACAAACATAATAAATCAAATAATGATAAAAAAGCAGGATTCATTGCATTTCGCTTTCCAGCTCACCACAGATGACTGTTTAGTGAATCAATACGATATACAATACCACAACTATCAGAAGACTAAAATGTATGTATATTACTTGTTAACATGAGCATCTTATGGAAGAAGAAAAGAGAATGCGGAATATAAATGATAAATTTACCTGACACGTTTTGCGTTTTAGAATTGAATATGCTTCTTTTGATATACTGATCTTAGATTTGTTTTAACATATTAAATAAATACTTCAATTGTACATGCATATTTCCTTACAACATTGGTATAAGACAAGGATAACAAATATCAAAAAAATTAGGTTGTGGTTCTTGCTCATGGAAGGGAAATTTGCAACCACAGAAGAACAAGAAGGATTATTTCCTCTTTCTGTATTGAGTTACAACTTCCAAATCACAATATGTAGATATTAGCTATTGTTGGGAAAACCACATATTTCCATATAGGCTTACCACTCCAACCACACCCTAGCAAAAACATCAAACTTTATAAAACTTCTGCTGTACTGGAATTGAACTGTAGTCATTACAAACATATTTTATGATTTTTTTTCACCACAGACGGAAACATAAAGTAGTCCACGTTGATTTCCAGCACTTTAAATCAAATTGTATTTCCATTTTCGGGCTAAATGTTAAGAGGAGAACTTGCTAGAATCAATTTGGTGGCATTAGCCTGTCAGCCACACTAAACTTGCCACCAAGCATATAAACATGAATTCTGAAATCTCAGTTAAATCATTTGACCAAAACAAAATTAACTTTTTGCACCACGCCATGGTACCTTAGATTTGATAAATTTGTATGCTCTTCTAATATCCTGTGGACGCACAAATGAATTCATTTATTAGATTGATTAGCCCTACCCTAAATTAATCCGTGGCCAGCAAACTGCAAACATATCGTGCATTTGTATCAAATAGTTTCATTTTTTAAAGGCTTTTGGAAGTTAGTGTTATACATGGCGCAAGTGGTGATGGCACGGCTATCTGGTGTACTACTGTGTGTACTACTTGTATACATAAAGTCTTAAAGGTCATAAAGCAGGTCACAATAACCTTTACGTTCTCGAACGTATAACATCAATCACGGGTACGAGACTGGTTGCCACACCACCGGCCATAGTACTGCTCCAGCACACACACTCATTTCATGGCAGACATTAAAAAAAATCACTCACAGTGTATCTCCTGTATACATTGAAAGCTGTTACTCCATCATCCTGAAAACAGCCAATTACACCACTTTTCGCGGCCTGGTTTGACAGAGTTACAGAACTTTGCACAGTGGATGAGTCACAGCAATATGGCATCCTTGGTTCCCACACATATTCATGTCACATTATCTGATACTCTCATTTTCTTCCTATTCTTTATTGTTGTTTTTTTTATGTAGTTTAGAATGTAGAGTGAACTTTATTATTCATGACATTAATCCACTCATTCAAAACAGACATATGGGTCTTACGTTAATGCACTAAATATCTGGCGTACTGATCAAATAAGACTGCTCAAATAAGATTTTGATTTGGATGCATAATGTTCACTTCAATGTTACCAATAAGTAACAAAAGTTCTAGATGCATGCAATATTTTATTACGCAGGATATACTATTCTTAACCTTTTCTCCTTTTTGATATGTTTCGAAGATATGTATTGTAAAGAAACATTTGATAAAAAAACATTTACAATATACAGGGAGTGCAGAATTATTAGGCAAATGAGTATTTTGACCACATCATCCTCTTTATGCATGTTGTCTTACTCCAAGCTGTATAGGCTCGAAAGCCTACTACCAATTAAGCATATTAGGTGATGTGCATCTCTGTAATGAGAAGGGGTGTGGTCTAATGACATCAACACCCTATATCAGGTGTGCATAATTATTAGGCAACTTCCTTTCCTTTGGCAAAATGGGTCAAAAGAAGGACTTGACAGGCTCAGAAAAGTCAAAAATAGTGAGATATCTTGCAGAGGGATGCAGCACTCTTAAAATTGCAAAGCTTCTGAAGCGTGATCATCGAACAATCAAGCGTTTCATTCAAAATAGTCAACAGGGTCGCAAGAAGCGTGTGGAAAAACCAAGGCGCAAAATAACTGCCCATGAACTGAGAAAAGTCAAGCGTGCAGCTGCCACGATGCCACTTGCCACCAGTTTGGCCATATTTCAGAGCTGCAACATCACTGGAGTGCCCAAAAGCACAAGGTGTGCAATACTCAGAGACATGGCCAAGGTAAGAAAGGCTGAAAGACGACCACCACTGAACAAGACACACAAGCTGAAACGTCAAGACTGGGCCAAGAAATATCTCAAGACTTATTTTTCTAAGGTTTTATGGACTGATGAAATGAGAGTGAGTCTTGATGGGCCAGATGGATGGGCCCGTGGCTGGATTGGTAAAGGGCAGAGAGCTCCAGTCCGACTCAGACGCCAGCAAGGTGGAGGTGGAGTACTGGTTTGGGCTGGTATCATCAAAGATGAGCTTGTGGGGCCTTTTCGGGTTGAGGATGGAGTCAAGCTCAACTCCCAGTCCTACTGCCAGTTCCTGGAAGACACATTCTTCAAGCAGTGGTACAGGAAGAAGTCTGCATCCTTCAAGAAAATCATGATTTTCATGCAGGACAATGCTCCATCACACGCGTCCAAGTACTCCACAGCGTGGCTGGCAAGAAAGGGTATAAAAGAAGAAAATCTAATGACATGGCCTCCTTGTTCACCTGATCTGAACCCCATTGAGAACCTGTGGTCCATCATCAAATGTAAGATTTACAAGGAGGGAAAACAGTACACCTCTCTGAACAGTGTCTGGGAGGCTGTGGTTGCTGCTGCACGCAATGTTGATGGTGAACAGATCAAAACACTGACAGAATCCATGGATGGCAGGCTTTTGAGTGTCCTTGCAAAGAAAGGTGGCTATATTGGTCACTGATTTGTTTTTGTTTTGTTTTTGAATGTCAGAAATGTATATTTGTGAATGTTGAGATGTTATATTGGTTTCACTGGTAAAAATAAATAATTGAAATGGGTATATATTTGTTTTTTGTTAAGTTGCCTAATAATTATGCACAGTAATAGTCACCTGCACACACAGATATCCCCCTAAAATAGCTAAAACTAAAAACAAACTAAAAACTACTTCCAAAAATATTCAGCTTTGATATTAATGAGTTTTTTGGGTTCATTGAGAACATGGTTGTTGTTCAATAATAAAATTAATCCTCAAAAATACAACTTGCCTAATAATTCTGCACTCCCTGTATTTATACTTTATTATAATTGGCACCCAAATATTATACTATCTAGAGAGAGGAGAAAAGACCATCATATATTTAGGAGTTCCATGATCCCTCGTCTTCAGAGACTGAAGATCCTGAAGTATATGTTATCCATAGGTTTTATATTGGTAGAAGATGATAATAGTTCCACCCCTAGTAGAGATTGTTTCTGTTGTGTTGTCCTCTATAGAGATGTTCTTTCAGTTAAATAAATGTGCCAAATAAGGCTTAAACCAACACAGATTTCCTAGTTTATATTTTACTACTACACCATTTGGACAGGATAGACCTCTGCAAAACTTCTGCTGCTCTTACGCCTGAAGACCCTGCATCCTAAGATGTAAGTTGTCCAAGGAGATACCTGGGTCAATTAATAGAGATTTTAGCAAGATCCCTAAGGCAGGGAGAGAATGGGCCCAAAACAAGGGACTTAGGCTGTTTGGCTAAACAGAGCAAATATGCCAACTATAAAAACTTACCAAATCATGTCCACTGCAATAGAAATCTTTAGGCAAAGTTGAGTAGGTTCTGCTTCCTACCTGGAGTTTGACCTGGGTTTCAACTGTCGTATCCAGACTTCATTGTTGTACCTCACTAATATATGTGCCATTCTCATATCAACATGGGTTCCAGATATGATCAATCCAAGTAATATCATTTTGACTCATGCTTGATGCTTCATTTCATTGCATCCAATCTCAAGGCAGAAACTTAACTTCTGCAAGTTAAACATGAAATATATGGACCAGTGTTATCTTCCTTTCCTGTTTATTGAGCCGGCTTGCTGTGCTTGGGGGTGCTATTTTTGATGATCTTCTGAACTCTGCCTGCCCTGACCTCTCACCTACACTTGACCTTGTTTCTCTGCAAATTCTTTTTGGTACCCCGTGTCTTAATTTGGGTGATCTCTGGGTGAATTTTAACACTGCTAGAAAGGCAGCATCACAAATCATAAATAACCAACCTTACTGTCATTGAAAGGCTTTTAAGCAGTTTGTTATCAGATTCACAATCACAAAAGAAACATTGCTTTTCAATAATTCTGAAAAGCAGATGTCTAAATGCAGTTTGCTGCCACTGGACATTAAATTATATATATTTCTTACTTATCTTTATTGTGATATCAAATTTACTGCTACTTAGGAATATCATCCTACCATAATTGCTAACAGAGGGTCTAATTTTAGTCCTGTTTCATGTGAGGATTTTTTGCTCAGAAAAGATAGAATAGGAAATGACATGGACTAGTAATTACACGATGACAGACTATAAAATAAACAATATTACTCACCTTTTACATTAGATGCTTTTTTAAAAATTAGATTTGTCATGGGGAGCCTAGCATAATGGGGTCCATACCTTATAAAAGATGTAATTGAATTGAATCTTTTGGTTTTTGAGGGGCATTTTGACATGGCACAGTGTATTCTTTAATATTTCTTCCTTAAAGTGATTCCCAAACACTCTCCTTACCGCAGGCACCCACCTTGACCACATGAAAGAGGTTACAACATGGGTTGCTTCAGAAAGAGGTATAATAACAATACAAGAAAAGCACAAGCCTCAGCTGAGAACCAATATTACCCACCTGACATATCTAACATCTCCCAAAAGTGGATCTCTGTAAAAATAAGCACTTGAATAAGACAAGAAAACCACAACATTCCATAATTTATTGTGTCAGTTTCCTTTGCATAGGTTAGAAATTTAGTTTTGTTCATTTTTTATGATGAAACATATCATATACTTACAAGCCTCTTGTATGTCATGAGTTAGCTTAGTTACCTCTCTTCCATATTATTTATTATATCACATGCAGTTGTTATTGTGGAACAAACCAGTGAAGATATCTTATGAATGCCACGTTTATTGTTCATGTTTGCTTATGTATAACATGACACTACTCAAAACTTTTGTTTAACAGGTGATTTTCCGTTTGAAAGATGGTATTCAGCATTTAATTTACTGAAGGTTAGTAATAAACAGAGCAAGCTTTGTGAAAACCAATAATAGTGATATTATTTAGCTTGATGCTATTTCAGCACATTACTTTGTGAATAACAGAATTGATACGATACATGTGTTAGATGCTTCCAAATAAAGTCAGAGACCGGTTAATTCCTATTGGCTTCCACGCTTTAAAGTGGACAAGTCATCATAACATTTTTGTGCTCTATCATAAAACACTTTAAAAACTACATTTATAGCGCAGATCATTGCAAATGCATCTTCCAAATATTAATGCATATTAATGTGCTTTCTGAGCACTTTAAAATACATGTAATACATTTTGTGTTGCTTAAAGTATAAAATCTTACAGCTAGATGAAATTGTGAAATTACAGCAGTTTGCAAGAAGCCTTGACTGCCCACACTAGCTGAGTAAAAGTAATTTCCTTTTTTTTTTTTTGCTGCAGGAACCAATGATAATAATTTCATTCAAATAAATGGAATTTCTTGTCTATCTAGTGATGTCATCAGACAATGTCTTGCACTGTTAAGGGATCCTACTGTGTACAAGGGCAAGGTCACTTAGAGTCCACACAATTAATTCAATTCCAAGAACACAGGAAGTGACTAAATGAAGCAAAACTTTATATCCTCAGTGTCTATATAAACAGTGCTGCCGCGCCTGCAGTAAACATGCAAAGTAATCACTGGGGAGGCCTTGAGTCAAGAATTAAAAATGTTACTTATGCAGAATGCCTGCATCAAATCACACTGGAAAAGAAGCCTGTGCACTATACAAGCAGTAATCCTTATCTTGCACCAAAGTGATTTGGGGAACTAGACTGTCCCTTTAACCTTGGTTAGAATAAAAGTAATATTATAATTATTTTAAACCAGTCTGATGAAAAAAATATTCAGGTCACAGGCTTATTTTAATATAATTTAACAGAGGAAACGGAGTTTTGAATTTGAGTGCTAAGTTTGCATCGTAGATGAATTCAATGCTGCTCTCAAAGTTAAGAGAATTGACAACATTTCTGTCACACACTTGCAACAAAGACAAAGGAGAGACACCTCATGGAGGCCATCCACAGTTACAGTGGATTTGTTATTTCCACCATCATATATAACTTTAAAAACTTCTGTGCCTGATGTTGGTCATTTTAACATCTTTTCAGAAGTTTTGGAAGGCTGTGAGGAGTCAGCTCAGCTGAGAAAGTAGCAGATTCTGATTACTAGGAGCAGCTTCTTTGAAATAGTAACAGTCTCTGAAGAAAGTGTGATGCAATTCCAAGATGGCCACTTCCATACTGAAAGCTCATATTTGTACATTGTAATTACAGCTACATTTTCATTAGCTTGGTGAGATGAACATAGCATTAATGTGTTGGTAATATTGTTTTAAGCTCAGTTATGTAAACACATTTTCACTTTAAAAAGTTATTTAAATTCAGTAGTTTTAGATTTAGATTGAAATACTTGTCCAGTTTCACTAATCTACTAATCATACTCTAGATATAAATTAACTTCACTTTTCTATATTTAATATGCTGGACTTCTTACACTACAAAGTACCATAGGTTAAATATAGGCTGTTTGCTAGACATCCTGGCTACTTTGGGCAATGAGGGCATCCCTTATTATATTTATAGATTACGATAATGCCAAACATTGATGATCACAATGATCAATGACATCGTGAAACCCCCTGCACCAGAAAATCTAAGCTGCAAGTATCTTCCAATGACCTCAAATGAAATATCACTTTTAGTGCAAAACCTATTACATTACAAATGTGTAAATGCTATGGCTAGTTTCAAATAAGTAAGCATAAACTGCATTCCATCACAAATCATGTGAGATATAGGGGGCATGTTTGGGTTCCAGCAATCCTGCCAACGTAATATTTCACTATAGAAGTAATTATATGAGTGCCAATTTGAACCACCGCACCAATCTGGCACTTAAAAGGCTGTAAAAAAAAAAAAAGAAAATTGACACGCTTTAGTCAACTTTCTGAAAAGACATCCAGTAACATTGAAAGCAAAAAGTTCCTTTTTCTTAATATTTGTATATGTATTAGGCCAATTATGTCTGGCCGCCAGATTCAGCAGTCACCCCTCATTAACACGGGATAAGCAATTTGACAGGTGTTTGGTGGCTTGAACACAGAGGGGTCCTTTATACCCAGCTGTATGTCAAAGAAACGGGTTGAGGTTGTCATGCTGCCATTCTTGGTGTAGGTTTCTTGCACTGGGTAGCAATCCTTGTCTGTGTAAACACCAACCCACGTCTCTTCTGCAAGTTAAACATGACATATATGGAGCTGTTACAAATGGTATTGTAAGAGGATAAAGTACAGACATATAAGCACACATAATATACAGCTTTATTATATTATCAGGAAAACATTAGCATTGCTTGTTTTATATTCAAATTAGCTACTAGTGTTTGTTGTAATTTTATCATAAACTACATGATAGATAAATTAATGAATAGAGAAATATCAAGGCAGACAAAAATAGATAAATTAATAAGATAGATATCTAGAGAGACAGAAAGATTTAAAGATAGATGGCTCAATAGATCAACAGAAATAAGAGAGATAGACTGACAGACAGACATGAGATAGATTGATTGAGAGATAGACTGACAGACAGACATGAGATAGATAGATAGATAGATAGATAGATAGATAGATAGATAGATAGACTGGCAGACAGACATGAGATAGATAGATAGATAGATAGATAGATAGATAGATATACAGACCAACAGACATGAGATAGATAGACAGACAGACAGACAAACATGAGATAGATAGAAAGATAGATAGACAAACTGGCAGACAGACATGAGATAGATAGATAGATAGATAGATAGATAGACTGACAGACAGACATGAGATAGAGAGATAGACTGACAGACAGACATAAGGTAGATAGATAGATAGATAGATAGATAGATAGATTGACAGACAGACATGAGGTAGATAGATAGACTGACAGACAGACATGAGATAGATAGATAGATAGGCAGACAGACATGAGATAGATAGAGAGATAGACTGACAGACAGACATGATATAGATAGACAGACAGACATAAGGTAGATAGATAGATAGATAGATAGATAGATAGATAGATAGAGAGATAGATAGATAGAGAGATAGACTGACATGAGATAGAGAGATAGATAGATAGACTGACAGACAGACACGAGATAGATAGATAGACAGATAGATAGACAGACTGAAAGACTGAAAGACAGATGAGATAGATAGATAGATAGATAGATAGATAGATAGATAGATAGATAGATAGATAGACTGACAGAGAGACATGGGACAGATAGACATGGGACAGATAGACATGCGACAGACAGACATGAGACAGGTAGGTATCAGACAGACAGACATACATACATATAGATAGACACGTGTAGATGGCAGAGAGACATCCCTAAGATAGACAGGCACATACATTTTAAACACATAGAATAGGTAGATAGTAGGAGCTACATATACTAACTAAACTATGTATATATATATATGTATATAGATATATCATATGTATACACAGAAAAGGAATATACAAATGATATAGATATATCTATCTATATCCATTTTCTGTGAAATGTATGCCATGTAACAAAAAGTAAGAGAGTCATCACAGGTGCATGTCTACAATGTTATTTATACTTTTAATGACCCATGTTGTTGGGTAAAATATTTTTGGTTTTACATTTCCACACTTGTAGAACTGGACAATACATCAGACATTTCCCAGCTGTTTTTCAATTTCTATGACTCCAGGGAGCAGACTCTCTGTATAGACGGCGAGAAAACAGAAGATAAAGGAGATCTCTACACAATATGAATTTTATTCCCAACCACTGTAACATGTGGAGCTACTCGTAGCAAAGTAACACATAAAGTTCAACCATGGGAATTACCTTTCAGTATATAAGTTTCCATAGCATCGATGACTGTAACATTTAGGTATGCCCTTGGGGTAACAGGCATTGGAAGTAAGTGAACAGGCTGTGTTTACCTTAGCAATGGATAAATCAGAACTGGTACCTAAGGAAGCTGCTATTCTCACGGTTAAATCCCTTTAACATGCACTTTTCATCTACAGTACATGTATTTTATATGTCATGGAAGAAGGTTTGTAGTTATTCCATATTCCAAGTATTACTTGTAAATCTAGATCATATAATATTTTAACTCTTTAAGAGTTTAACTCTGATACAGATAAAACAACATTTTATATGTAATAGGATCACTAAACTACGGGCTGCAGGTAACAGTATATCATGCTATTTAGTTCTCATAAGTTAGGTGCACAGAGAGACTACATGAAATTCTACGCTGTGTAATGTACCTGGTCCCTAAAGTCAGCAAGATAAGGGGGTGCATGTGGCTCGATCGGAGCTTATGGTAAAGGGTCTATATATTATAGCATATAAACGTGTCCCTTACTCCCAAAGGTGGAGGCTAGTCTACAGGTCAAAGCCTACAACAACTTGGAAATGTCTTGGGGTAAATATCTGTAAAGATAACCTTGGAATGACATCTTTATTCATTCAAAGCTACACAACTTGAATTTACCTGGTGAAAATCTTCACCATCAAAGCAAAGTGAATATTTGTTATAACATCTTTCAGAAAGACCTCAGTGTTTTTTCTGATACCGATAGATGTGCTGATGACAATATAATTGAATTATTTATAACACTACAAAGAGTGATGGAAAGTGAGTTAAATAATTGGTGGGATATTAATACCGTAGAACATTATGTGAATTTAAAGATAGTTCCCAGGGGATTAAGGTGATTTCATTTTTTAACATGTTTTGTTGAGCTGTGGCAAAGTGTCCTAGAAACCTACTCCCTTTAGTTAATACAGCTTTTAAAAGAACAGAAGAAAAATATGCTCCTTCATTTGGAGAAAATAATATGTGAGTAATACCTGGATGAGGGAATGGGTGAGTTTGAAAAAAAAAAAACGTTTCAATGTGATGTTAAAGACTTTAATACAAAACAAGTCTTTGACTGGACCAAAACTAGAGAGGAATCTGAGGCCCCAAGGAACCTCAGAAATAGAGATACTGAATGGACTAGGTTTACCATGAGGACCCAGACTCATAATCGGGGTAATGATCAAAATATAGAGAAAAGACCCCCTGAGCCGACATGTAAAAGAGACTTGATGCAATTTTTTCTGCCCTGTAACATGTGTTTTCTCAGATAATCCTCTTGGGGGTTTTTTCTCTTGCCATACTCTAAAAAAGAGGAAGTGGTAGGTAGGGAAGGAGAGAGTGCATCAGGAGACAAATCTCGATTAGAGAAACACCTTTGTTTAAACCTTTAAAAGAAAGAAGAACCTTTGTGTAGATTTGGATTGTTCTCCTCTTTAAATACCTCAAACCTATTTCTGAGTAGGAACCAGAAAAACATATTTTACATATTTCGCATCTAAAGAGCATTGGAATCTTTAACTTATCAGACCATGTATTGATCAGCAGCCAAGTTACCCTATTATTGAAAGGTCTAACGTTTGCACTGTATTAACCGGTTAACAAGACTGACAGACAGACAACATTTTTGATGTTAATGATTCTGCCTTTGGTGTTCAGCGAGAACAAAATAATGTGCATTGGGATACTAGTGATGTTGCCCCATTGTTGTTATTAAGTTCCCTTGATACAGAAGGTAAAAACACCAACTTGAAATGTCCATCCAAATTCAATACGTCATTTTGTAGGGGTAAATATATTGACATATTTAAGGAATTGAATTGATTTATCTTGATAATGGAGAAAGTCATGATAACGTAACTAAATATGAGAGATTAGCCTTGAAAGAGTTAGTTGGTTGACCATATAATTGTTATATTACAAGGTGGTGTTGTGGTCTAGCAGAACACGGTTGCTTAATTAGAAGAAGCTATGCACCTTCTTTCTGATGAAAATTTCTCAAGTTTTATCCAACACAGATTTTTCCGAGAAAAATTAATTTACTGTTGAATGGAGCCATTTATGAGTACATTATAACTAAAGAGGAATTTGGATTTCTGTTGGTAGATTATCCACATATAGCTATTTTTTACCACTTACCTAAGATTCATAAGAATCGCCTGGACGACCAAACGTGTCAGGTGTTAATTCTCTGACATCAAATTAATCTTTATTTGTTGAGCTTTTACTCCAACCAACTGTATCCCTTATGCCCTCATATTTAAATGATAGCACCTCAGTGATAAAATGGATGGAGTATGTCACTTGGAGTGAGGATATGTGGCCTGGCACAGCTGATATACAATCTCTTTATACCTAAATAAGACATGAGGATGGTGTGGAGGATGTTAGAAGCTGGTTAAAGAAAATTAATTATATAGAATTGAACCACGGAAATGTTCTCTGTGATAATATTTTATTTTACAGTCTAATTATTTTTGTTTTAATGTAATTTTTATTTCTACAAACGTGAGGGACGGCGATGGGGATCCGTTTTGTACTTCACAAATTTATTTTTGGGAAGTTGGGAGGAGGGCAAGGTAAGTCCCCATTATCATAGTGGGCAAAAAGTTATCACCATCAGGCTTGGACAGAGAATATACTAGAGGGGGCAGTTTATGCAGATTTGCAGGAATTGTAGGAGAAAAAATTTTTTTTTGTTCAAGCAAAAAAAATTGAAAAACGTTTCTTTGATAAGGGCTATGAAAAAGGTTGGTCAATAAAGCACTTACTCTTGTTGGAAAGATGGACCATCGGTCCTTGTTAGACAAAAAAATAGACTAGAGAAAAGGCTAAGAAATGGAGGATTAGCCATGTAGATAGTACCGATGTTAGGAAGTTTAAAGCTCCTGTGATTGAACAGATTCATATTGGAGGGGGAATCAGAATTAGGAGACTGTGTCAGAAAGAGACACATTAGATTTTTGAAATGGGTACTTTATTGCCTCATGGTCTAAATCAGGGGTCCTCAAACTACGGCCCGCGGGCCACATGCGGCCCGCCGAGGACATTTATGTGGCCCGCGGGGGGTGCTGCCGGCACCCACCCCGTTTACTTTTTTTTTTCTTTCTGGCAGCCGCAAAGGATGCGGCTGCAGTAAGAAAAGAAAAAAAAAATTCACCGCGATCCGGTAACTGGTTCCCTCCTCCACAGGAGGACACCGCCCGAGACGTCCGGGGACACAGCAGCTGGAGGTAAGTGATGGGGAAGCGGGGGAGGAGGGAGGGATAACGAGCACTATTCCTGGCCTCTGACTGGCATAATATTCCTGGGCATCTGACTGGCAAAATATTCCTGGGCTTCTGAATGGCATAATATTCCTGGGCATCTGACTGGCATCATATTCCTGGGCATCTGACTGGCATATTATTCCTGGGCATCTGACTGGCATAATATTCCTGGGCTCTGACTGGCATAATATTCCTGGGCATCTGACTGGCATAATATTCCTGGGCATCTGACTGGCATAATATTCCTGGGCATCTGAATGGCATAATATTCATGGGCATCTGAATGGCATCATATTCCTAGGCATTTGACTGGCATCATATTCCTGGGCATCTGACTGGCATCATATTCCTGGGCATCTGACTGGCATATTATTCCTGGGCATCTGACTGGCATATTATTCCTGGGCATCTGACTGGCATAATATTCCTGGGCATCTGACTGGCATAATATTCCTGGGCATCTGAATGGCATAATATTCCTGGGCATCTGAATGGCATCATATTCCTGGGCATCTGAATGGCATAATATTCCTGGCCATCTGACTGGCATCATATTCCTGGGCATCTGAATGGCATAATATTCCTGGGCATCTGAATGGCATAATATTCCTGGCCATCTGACTGGCATCATATTCCTGGGCATCTGAATGGCATAATATTCCTGGGCATCTGAATGGCATAATATTCCTGGCCATCTGACTGGCATCATATTCCTGGGCATCTGACTGGCATAATATTCCTGGGCATCTGAATGGCATAATATTCCTGGGCATCTGAATGGCATAATATTCCTGGCCATCTGACTGGCATAATATTCCTGGGCATCTGACTGGCATCATATTCCTAGGCATCTGACTGGCATCATATTCCTGGGCATTTGACTGGCATCATATTCCTGGGCATCTGACTAGCATCATATTCCTGGGCATCTGACTAGCATCATATTCCTGGGCATCTGACTGGCATCATATTCCTGGCCATCTGACTGGCATATTATTCCTGGGCATCTGACTGGCATAATATTCCTGGGCATCTGAATGGCATAATATTCCTGGCCATCTGACTGGCATCATATTCCTGGCCATCTGAATGGCATCATATTCCTGGGCATCTGACTGGCATATTATTCCTGGGCATCTGACTGGCATATTATTCCTGGGCATCTGACTGGCATAATATTCCTGGGCATCTGACTGGCATAATATTCCTGGGCATCTGAATGGCATAATATTCCTGGGCATCTGAATGGCATCATATTCCTGGGCATCTGAATGGCATAATATTCCTGGCCATCTGACTGGCATCATATTCCTGGGCATCTGAATGGCATAATATTCCTGGGCATCTGAATGGCATAATATTCCTGGCCATCTGACTGGCATCATATTCCTGGGCATCTGAATGGCATAATATTCCTGGGCATCTGAATGGCATAATATTCCTGGCCATCTGACTGGCATCATATTCCTGGGCATCTGACTGGCATAATATTCCTGGGCATCTGAATGGCATAATATTCCTGGGCATCTGAATGGCATAATATTCCTGGCCATCTGACTGGCATAATATTCCTGGGCATCTGACTGGCATCATATTCCTAGGCATCTGACTGGCATCATATTCCTGGGCATTTGACTGGCATCATATTCCTGGGCATCTGACTAGCATCATATTCCTGGGCATCTGACTAGCATCATATTCCTGGGCATCTGACTGGCATCATATTCCTGGCCATCTGACTGGCATATTATTCCTGGGCATCTGACTGGCATAATATTCCTGGGCATCTGAATGGCATAATATTCCTGGCCATCTGACTGGCATCATATTCCTGGCCATCTGAATGGCATCATATTCCTGGGCATCTGACTGGCATAATATTCCTGGGCATCTGAATGGCATAATATTCCTGGCCATCTGACTGGCATCATATTCCTGGGCATCTGACTGGCATAATGTTCATGGGCATCTGACTGGCATAATATTCCTGGGCTCTGACTGGCACACTATTCCCATTGAAATACTGGTAAGTTTGTTGATTTAACTTTACTTTAAATATTGTATTTGTTCTCGTTTTGTTCAAAATAAGATATATGCAGTGTGCATAGGAATTTCTTCATAGTTTTTATTTTTACTATAGTCCGGCCCTTCAACGGTCTGAGGGACAGTGAACTGGCCCCCTGTTTAAAAAGTTTGAGGACCCCTGGTCTAAATGATGATCTGCTTCCTTTAATGGGAGGCCCTTCTATCTATCTTCTGTTAGGGGTAACTAGTGCAGTATTTACCACGAGGCATCCTAGGCGGATGACAGTACTGGTGCGGGAGACTGACTAGGAACCCCATGTTATTGAGCACTATATAATTTTATATATATATATATACACATTTGTCCAATCTCAGTTTATTTATTTATTTTTTAATTAAAATCTGTGAACGAATATTATGCATCCAGTTTTTGGTAATACATACTTCTGATAGTTTTATGATATTTTCATGTCTTTGTGTTGCTTAAATGTCTTGAACACCGCCTTGTGTGGGCGGATTGCTTTGCTGCTATGCAACTGATCTAATTGGTCCACATGTGGGGAGTGTCCAAAGCATTGCCTCTGCTTAGGGCGTGTAGGTGTTTAGAATGTGGCAATTTAACATTCACCATGTTCAGTTAGCATAGTGTGCTAACGCCCCGCTTGTGAAAGGTGTACAGCAGGGAGGGCCGCCATGAGACATTTCAGGGCCCCTTACTGAAAATAATTCTGCCCCCCCCCCCCTCCTCCTGGATAGTTTATCCTTTAATATGCCACGGATAATTTGCTAATTAATAGCCACTGATAATTTGTCCATTAATAGCCCACTGATCATTTGTCCATTAATGGTCACTGATAATTTGTCCATGAATAGCCACTGATAATTTGTCCATTAATGACCACTTATACTTTGTCCAGTAATAGCCCACTGATAATGTGTCCATTAATAGCCCACTGATAATTTGTCCATTATTAGCCCACTGATAATTTGTCGATTAATAGCCCACTGATAATTTGTCCATTACTAGCCACTGATAATTTGCTCATTAATAGCTACTGATAATTTTACCACTAATAGCCCACTGATAATTTGTCCATTATTAGCCCAATGATAATTTGTCCATTAATAGCCAATCCCCCCCCCCCCCCCCTTCCCCAGTACTTACCTGGATGCTGTTTGTCTACTCAGCAGTGTTTATTCCTGCAGGTACAATGTGTGCAGGAAATACAGCCACCGGATATGACATGATGTAATTTCTGGCAGCTGTGACTAGAAGCCGGGTCCGCATCTGCTGGCTGCTGCCCGATCGTGACTGTGAGACAGTCACATGGGCAGTGGGGGCCCACGGGGCAGCTTCCCAGGACCCATTCATTCCTGGGGGCTCAAAGCAACTTTTGCCTACTTTTTTTTTTTACATTTCTTTTAACTTTTTTTTTCTTTAAAGGGCCGGTGTATCGCCCATCCCCCCCATCCCCCCCCAGAAACGCATTGCTTCAGGGGCGTTTGTATGACCAGCTTTTGTTTGATTTTTTTGAGGTGTTCCAGGTCCAGTCAAAGTTAAGTCCTCTATATTTTAGGGTGAGTTATCACTTTATGTTAAGTGATTTTTCTTACTGGCAAATTGGATTATTTTTTTAACCAGTAGACCATTTTGGCCTTTATAATTTTGTTTAATGTATTTTTAAATAAAAACATTTTTTATTATATGTATTACAGATTTGTTCATCAATGTATTGGTATTGACTATTTATTTTTAATTTTATTTAGGCTGATTAGCGCTGTCCATTTGTTATGATTTGGGAATGCATTTTGCAAGGTATATTAAGCTTTTCTAGGAGGATAAACTCACCAGGTCTGCCCTTGTATAACGCATACTTAATTTGGTTAGAGTCACCTGCAACTCACTTAATAGATCTCACAGAAACAAAATTACCAAGTATGATAGCTAATTAGTTTTAAAATGACCTGCTGAACAATGGCCTATATGACACCTGGAGAGTTTACAATCCTTGTGTTAGGGATTATTCCTTTTTCCCAAAGGTACACCACTCTTACTCGCAAATCAACTTTTTTTCTGATGAAGGCTGCTTATCTGGATAGCTGTGTGGGGACCTGCATAAGGAATATTGCATGATCAGACCATACGTCTATCTTTCTAAACATTAAGGAGAATATTGAATATATAGCTAAGTCTAGATGGCGACAGAATTAATACATTCTTTCCTCTGAAAAAAATAAGGCAGAACTTCGGATTGAGGCCCAGATTATTATTTTTTTAGAAATAATGGCAATAGTGAAGTCAGACCCTTTGGTACATCTTTGGTCTTATGGGCTTCTTTAAGAGCAATGCACTGGCTCTGTAGGCAACAAGGGCTAGGATTTCTGGTCTATCCTATGACCTGGCATGGGTCCCCACTGGCACAATTATTGTACACCCTGAGCACTGTTTATTAGAGTTTGATTCAGCATCTGAAAGCCTTGTTTGTGAGTGAATACTCATAAAGCACATGTTCTACCTAGGGCTCCCTATATGATGAGAGCAATTCCTATGTTGGTTCCCACACCATATCTAAAGCAGCTTAACATTTTGTTTTCTTCTTATGTATGTGATGCTAAAAGACTTAAAATTCCCAATAGAACTCTAAAGAGTAGTTTGAAATCTGACGTTTAGGCTTTTCCCCGATTTATTCAAACTCCAGGAGACTGCCTTGCTCATTTTTTGGCTTGGTGACAGACTGAAATGGTTGACTGCTATGGGTTCATCCCTTTCCTGTTTTTCTGGATGAGCGAGGTGACTTTAAAAAAGTTAGATAGTGCCGGACGTAATAAAAGGGATGTAAAAATGCAAGAAACTCCCCCCCCCCTCCCCCCTCTATTCAGGGAATTAATCGCTTTACCCCAATGAGAGCTTTTTGTCGTGTCTGTGCCTAATTTTCACATTAGTCGATGATGGTATGCTGCTGGAATTGAAGAGCTGGGAGATATTTGTTTGCAGGACATAATAAAAAGTAGGTACAAATTTAAGAAATGTATAACCCTATTCAACGGATTACTCACTTTACTCCAATGAGAGTGGTTGTCGTGCCTGCGCCTAATTTTGAACTTAATCGGTGGTATGCTACTTGAATTGAAGAGCTTGCAGATATTTGTTTGCTGGACCAAGTACCGTATTTGCTCGAATATAAGACGACCCTGATTATAAGACGACCCCCCCAAACTTTGGATATTCCTTTAGGAAAAAAACTAAAAGCCTGAATATAAGACTACCCTATAGGAAAAAAGTTTAACTTGTATATATTAACATGTACATTACTTTTTAATAGTCAATAAAAATGATATTAAACAAATGCATTTATTGTGCCAATGCTGCCTCTCTCTCCACCCCCCTGCGTTGTCTCCCTCCCCCCAAACTTTTCTCACTCTCTCCCCCTTGTCTTTCTCTCCCCCTCCCTCCCCTTGTCTTTCTCTGCCCCCTCATCTTTCTCTGCCTCCCCTCCCCTTGTCTTTCTCTGCCCCCCCTCATCTTTCTCTGTCCCCCCTCCCCTTGTCTTCCCTTGTCTTTCTCCCCCCCCCCCCCCTCACCTGGACTCTCACTCCCTGGTGGCTAGTCCATTATGACGGACAGCCGGTCTGTCATAATAGACGGCAGTGTCGGGCAGAATGGAGGATGTCTGCACTATCGTGTAGACATCCCCCAGCTGCCCATATCTCCCTGGTGGCTAGTGGAGGCAGCGGAGGATGTCTGCACGATAAGCGCAGACATCCTCCGCTGCTGCCCGGCACTACCGCTGGGACTTTTATGATGAAGGAAAAAAAAAAAAGGAAGCAAAAACGGTTTGCGGAAGGAGCTCACAATCAAAGCAGGTATGTGAAAATAAGCCAGAGTTTAATGCTTCCGTAAAACAGGCTAGTACAAAAAAGGAAATGAACCACACGGTGAGAAAGACGCCTTACGCGTTTCGTGCTTCAAAAGCACTTAATCATAGGCTGTGATTAAGTGCTGATGAAGGACGCGCAGACATTCACCTGCTGTTAGAGAGGGGGATCCAGGTCCCCTGCAGCTCTGCGGGGGACCTGGATCCATGTCTTATAATCTGACCTCGATTTGAGGTCAGATTATAAACAACCTCGAATATAAGACCCGTCTCTCCTGGATGAATTTATAAATTAAATAAAATATCCATGCTACATGCATTATTGGAGAAAATGTCTGACTCATGTCTAAATCAAGAAACAGCTTTTGGGAGTTGGACCTTGGTAGGTCTCTTCAGCATCATCTTGGAATAATGCCGTGTCGTGTAACTAGATGGGCAGTACATGGTATGAATCTGCAGAAGTTGTTTTGTAAGATAGTCTTTTGAGAAGAGAGGAAGGGACTCTCCTTCATATTTGGTGTTTCTGTGACCAGTTAAAACCAATTAGAAGGTAGGTTTCTAGATTAGTTGGGGCTATTCTTCAGTATAAAACTCCTTTGTCCCTGCAAGTATTTTTGTTTCATCTGAACTTGGGATCTGGGAAACTACCCAAGCAGATTCTGGTAATTCTTACTTGCTGTTAAACTTTCTCTTGCACATTTATGGAAAAATCAAGAGATCCCTACTTAAGACCAGACTGAGATAGGACTGGTAGCTGAGACTGGACTGAGAAAGGACTGGTAGCTGTGATTGGACTGCTAGCTGAGACCAAATTGCTAGCTGAGACCGGACCGGATGTCACAATTGGATTTTTTTTTGATCATACCAAAAACATACAAGCAATAAATATTTTACTTTATTATGAAAACCACCGGGTCGGTAATTTGCTTATTAATAATGGATCTAGATGGAGCTAGGTAACATTAATATGCTTACTTACGTTTTCTGGCTGGTTTGCGGTCAGACCATTCCTGAACTGTGATTTGGTCACCAGGTCCACCAATGTAATAGTGATCTTCATAGGTTGAGTTGGCAGGTATATCATATGGATCCCATGGTTCAATCAATGTTTTCTTAGAGCAGGTTTTTGTGACCTGCTCAATCTGGAACATCACAGCATCTTTATACAGATAGATGTATTCAAAAAACCTGCAAATGATGCATTGACAGTAAAAATATAGTTGTTGAAATCTGAATTTACTTATGATTTGCCATGGCCCATACACTCCCCACAAGTCTTGATATCCTCCCTTGTCAGTAAGGTCTTATGTCAATCACTTCAGTGCATCGCATCTTTCCCTAGCAAGCTTCCCCTGACACCTGCGCTCTACCACACTCTCCAGCTTCTGGCCCTAGGCCATGTTGTCCTAGACATAAATACAGGGCTGGTTGTGGACGATGGTTCCCATCATAGATCCCTGAGCTTAATGGGAAGCATAGTCCACAACAGCTGGAGTCCCAAAATAGAAATCATAATCACAAGTGGGAATATAGCATAATGTTTCTGCAATACAGCTGATTATCTCCAAATACACAAGTTATGAGGGCTATAAGGAAGATTCATGGTTGTCAGAACAGTCACAAAGGATTAACACAGACATCAAACACTTCTATAATAGGATTTGATCTTAGGCTTGCCCAGGGCCCCTTTAATATAAAACAGTCATTGGGGTCTATTCACAAAAATCCAAGATTGAAGGTTGAGATTAGCACTAATCTCAACCTCAAACAGACTCGCCTCCCACCTTGGATGCCTCATTTCGACCATTCACAATTGTATTCACAAATCAGTTTTAAAAGATCGAGATGAGTCGAAACCTGCTTTTCAGGTTAAGATCACCTGTCAAAACTGGGTCACGGGTGCTTCCCATATGTACACCAGCACCTGTAACACATACTAGGGCTGGGAGCCTGCTAAATCCCTGCGCACAGTGATGGGGGATTATATTAAAAAAACCCTCGGGGGCTTGCTCAAGGACTCCAGGCAACATAAATAATTGTTAAATAAAATTAAATGAACCCTACCTACCCTTACTTTGGCCCAGTATGGGGGGACGATACTTAATCATGGCCCCACACCTGGAAGAAAAAGCACCCTTTGAGTGCCATGAGTGGGGCAATGAATATTAGAAACCTCCCTGTTCCAGTCCTACTATTGGCTGGTTTTCAAACCAGTCTTCTACTGGATGGGAGATCTCAGCCCTGGTAATAATACTATTTATAACTGGCGCCACGAGCATAGGCAACGCCCATAAGGGAGCCCCTGGGGCAAGTTTTTTTTACAGGTGGGGTGATTTTTTATTATTATTATTTTTTATACAACTCGCCACTTATAAAGGAGGCAAATTTCAGTAGGGGGGTTGGATGTCAAAGTCCTGCTCGCCTCCCAATTCGAACTACATTTGGATTTATGGGAATAGGAATTTCTACTGCTTTTCAGTGACGGGATTTTAAGGTGGGAGATAGAGATGGACTTTGGTGAGGTATGGGGAGAGGAAGGTCGAATTTCATTTAGTCCACTTCCTCGCACTATCCTTTATTTATAGTGAATAGACCCATACGTGTAAGCAGTCACTCAATGTCATAGATATATATCATATCAGGATGGCTGCAGTGCTATAGTGACTGAAAAAGGTGAAGCCCCCAATTTAAAATACCTCAAGTGTCTCCTGTGTTAATAGAGCTTCATCAAACATTACATGTTATTAAAGTGTGTAACAAATATACTGACATCAATTAAGTCTAAAACATGGTGTATCTGGCAAGAAAACCAGATAAGTCCCAATAGGTATTTAATAAATATGCATTGGAAAAATTGTTTTTTCCCACCTTCTTTCTATTTCAGATTTTCCCTTTCCTCCTTATTTCATCTCCTTTAGCACTAGGCTTTTACTTTTTAAAATGGAGTTTGTAATTATATCAGTGCATTTAGAAATGTCTTATATCCTGCATGGTAATTGCAGAAGAGAACGGCACTCACGGAAGCAGGTAAGTGAAAAAATGGTATTTAATCCAGTAGTGTACTCACAACAATCACAGCAAACGGTGGGAAAAATAACACAAACTATGAAATGCTTTAAGTCCAACCGACTTAAGTCCTCCTGAATTCCCCCCAAATAAAATTTAAAAAAATAAATCTCTATTAAAATAAATATTTAAAAGATTAAATTAAATGTAAAAATAAAATGAATTTATATTAATGTTATATATATATATATCTCTTATACAAATATATCTAACATTATAATAATAGAATAGATAATAAAATAATATCATTTATACAATTAAATGATAATAAATACATACAAATTTTAATATACAAATATAAATATATAAAATACTAATGACATATAAACACTATAAAGTGATACATAATTTTATATATAATACCTAATACAAATATATGTAATGCATTTAATTAAGATCTCACATATCCAGTGCATAACTTAGTAACTCCAATATCAGTTGGGGAATTGCCATGTATACATATGTAAATACAGTAACATATATTATTTTACACACCGCCATAACAGCTCTTGTGATATAACAATACCGATGATGTCATGCCAGCTATAGGGTGGCATCACATGACCGGTTATTGTTCACCATCAACAGAGGTTAGGTTCTATGTACCCTCCATGCCACATGTTATGCCTTTAGCATAACCAAATGCAGATTGGTTTGAACACTGCTGAATGCATTAACATTTAGTTGAGAACCAAGTTACTTTCAGCAAGTGTTTTTTTCAACATTGAATTATGGCAATCCAGTTGTCAACGTGAGTCAGTAGTGAACATAACCCTTAGTTTTATCTGCTCAAAATGTCATTGTGAGGCTACAGTACAGTGATATCCTATGCCTGACCTAGAATTGATGTGTCCTGCAAATAATTGGCAGATCTGTACACCTGGAGGAAAATACCTGCTAATGCATGCTCTATAAGACTCCTGTTGTGATGTATGAGTATGCACATTGCAAACTATTATTATCATTTGTGATAATTTGTTGCTTTACATTTTTTAATTGCCTTTCTACCCCCCAGGCTCCAGCCAAATGCTGGAAAGGTTAGTAGGAGGATCAGTAGATGCAAATCTCTGTGTTTTAATTAAACAAATTAGAATTCATGTATTATATTTTGAACAAAAATGTATATTTTTAAAAATGTTGATGTATAAAATGCATTTTCAGGTATTGGTGATGTAAGTCTGTGGCTATAATTGGGGTCTCAGAAGATAGATTGTAATCCCTTAGCTTTTCTATTCTATTTTTTATATTTATATGGCGTTAAATGTATTTATATTAACAGATATAAATCAGCTTTACTGAAGTTCAGTATAACCTTACTTTTTCTTCACAACTGTGCAACCAATGCTAATTCTAAGTGAAGTTGGGCATCTGGGTTTTGTCAGTAAATAGTAACTATTTCAGCAAAGGACAAAGGGAATTGTTTAAAACTCTACCAAAGTTCATGTGACACGTCAGCACCTCATGTAAATATACAGATGTGTAAATGAAAAGGAGAATAAACGTCTCCAAGGAGTATTTCTTTTTCCCTAAATGTAGCGAAAGCCATAACATATTTCTGTTGCTCTGCTGAATTCATACCATATGGATTTTATATTTCAACATTATAAGGTCAATTTAAATTCACACTTATGGGAGCTCTGCCTTTTGCACAGTACAGATGGGTTTGGATGCTGCCACTGCCACTGAATGGGTTAACTATGGCAGATTTGATACAAAATGTAGTATCTGAAATCTGAGTTTAATTCTTAAACATAAGATTTGCAACTTTTACTGATCCTCCCACTCAGCTCTCCTGCATCTGGCTAGAGCCTGAGAGGAAAAAGCAAAAATTGAAATGTCTTAGAAAAGCAAACATCAAAGTATGTTAAATGATAACTATCATTGCAATATGCATATACATACATTGTACATAAGTCTTACAGACCATGCATTAGTATGTATTTTTCAGACCGTATTATCCTAAATTGATTACATCTATAACCTATGCCTGAGCAAGAAAGAATCAATGTTTATATAAGCTGGTTATGTTGTGCTCCATGGTGTGTTTTCTTGCTTATACAGAAAGTAAATGTATCCGTGTCTAGCAGTATTAAGAATCAACTGTTCTACTTGTATTCTTTAGATGTTGGACAAGTCACACTGTACAAGTTACAGAAGTTTGATATTTTAGAGACCTCTCTTTTGCTGAGCTGTGTGTAACCTAAACAGCATGCCTTTCTAACATATCTTTAGTTATCTTAAATATCTTCCATAACTTTTATTTGTAGAAATAACCTTTTTGGTGCCAGGATGACTCTAACACTCAAATGATTAGATTCAGGTAGGTCATCTACAGCCACATTCTTTTCACTACTCTTAGCCCAGGGCTCAACAAACCCCAGGCGCCAGGTCGCCATGGCGACCAGGAAATGAGACCTGGCGCCTAGGTGAAGTTACCCTCCCTGTCCCCTTGCCGCTGCCATCCGATGTTTTTTTCTTTTTTCGTAGCGCGAGGGGGTAAAGTCTGTGCGTATAGCACAGACTGCAAGCTCCGCCCCCTCGCGCAACGCGTGTCTGAGTGCTGGGTGTCGTCACGTGACATCCTGGCACTCAGCAGGCCGATGAGTGAGGACATGCTGTAGCACGGATGTCCCCCTCCCCTGCAATGAGGTAAAGCAGCAGGGAGGGGGGACACATCAAGAAAAGACTGTGTGAGGTGGGTGTGCGTTTGTATTTATGTGCATATGTAAAATAGGCATGTGTGATGTGTTTGGATATATGTGTATATGTAAAGTAGGTGTGTGTGAGGTGTTTGGATATATGTGTATATGTAAAGTAGGTGTGTGTGTGTGAGGTGTTTGGATATATGTGTATATGTAAAGTAGGTGTGTGAGGTGTTTGTATATATGGGTATATGTAAAGTAGGTGTGTGAGGTGTTTGTATAAATGGGTATATGTAAAGTAGGTGTGTGAGGTGTTTGTATTTATGTGCATATGTAAAGTAGATGTGTGTGAGGTGTTTGGATATATGTGTATATGTAAAGTAGGTGTGTGTGTGTATATATGTGAAGAAGCCGTGTGTGTTTATGAATTGCGTGTATGCTTGCGTGATTGTCTGGCTCCTAAATTTTTCAAGCCCTGTCTTAGCCCTACTAAGCGCACCCAAAATTTATAACCACAGAAAACAACAATAATTGTATGTGATACTCAACACTGTTCAAAAACCAAGTTGATGCAGATAAAATTCATATGTAGAAATGCACATGCACCATGAGTGCACATCTAGGGTGGTCTTGATATGACCTGGCCCAGGTTTTGCCTCTCTGTATCTTGAAAGAGGGACATACACTACACAAACGTCTGTCCCTCATGCAGTGAGTTTAGAAAGTAGAGAGGTGGGACGCACAGTTATCCATACATCTATTTAACCCCCTCCTAGTGGTAATATTTGTCAGAGCTGGGGATGTGACAAATAGCTTACATGAGAGGGCCCCCATTAGGGTTGCCACCTTTTCTTAAAAAAAAAACAACAACAGATTACACCAATATCAAATTGCCGTTATAGACTTTGCACTTTTACTAGACCTAGCCACCTTATGATTTGTAACGCACAGCCCACAACTAAAACCACCCTGCCAATAATTCCTACCTATTTTCTGAGTGTACAACTGCATGTACACAATTTGTAAAGCAGAGGAAGTGGTAAGCCAGTGGCGTAGCGTGGGGGGTGCAGGGGGGGCCGGCCGCACCGTGCGCAATATCTGGGGGGGCGCACTAGCACTATGCGGCCGCCAGGGCCGTCTTTAACGCGGGGCAAACGGGGCAGCTGCCCTGGGCCCATTTACTCCTGGGGGGCCCCAAGGCAGCTGTCCCGTGGGCCCCCAGCCCCTGCTGCCGCGTTCACAGCGCATTGCGCTTGTGAACGCTTTTTTCCGGCAAGCCGCATCCGATGGATGCGACGGCCGAAAAAAAAAAAAATAAAAAACTGCCGCCGGATGTGACGTCGCGTCACATCCGGTTTCTGTTTCCCTCCTCCGTGCAAGAGGGAAGACTGCACGGGGGAGACATCCGGCGGGGGATACGGAGCAGCTTCATGTAAGTACGGGAGGGGGGGGGGGGGGGGGCTGGCTGGCACAATATTCCTGGTATCTGACTGGCACTATATTACTGGGCATCTGATTGGCACTATATTACTGGGTATCTGATTGGCACTATATTACTGGGCATCTGATTGGCACTATATTACTGGGTATCTGATTGGCACTATATTACTGGGTATCTGATTGGCACTATATTACTTGGCATCTGATTGGCACTATATTACTGGGTATCTGATTGGCACTATATTACTGGGTATCTGATTGGCACTATATTACTTGGCATCTGATTGGCACTATATTACTGGGTATCTGATTGGCACTATATTACTGGGTATCTGATTGGCACTATATTACTTGGCATCTGATTGGCACTATATTACTGGGTATCTGATTGGCACTATATTACTGGGTATCTGATTGGCACTATATTACTGGGTATCTGACTGGCACTATATTACTGGGTATCTGATTGGCACTATATTACTTGGCATCTGATTGGCACTATATTACTGGGTATCTGATTGGCACTATATTACTGGGCATCTGACTGGCACTATATTACTGGGTATCTGAATGGCAAAATATTACTGGGCATCTGATTGGCACTATATTACTGGGTATCTGATTGGCACTATATTACTGGGTATCTGATTGGCACTATATTACTTGGCATCTGATTGGCACTATATTCCTGGTATCTGACTGGCACTATATTACTGGGCATCTGATTGGCACTATATTACTGGGTATCTGACTGGCACTATATTACTTGGCATCTGACTGGCACTATATTACTGGGCATCTGATTGGCACTATATTACTGGGTATCTGATTGGCACTATATTACTTGGCATCTGATTGGCACTATATTACTGGGTATCTGACTGGCACTATATTACTTGGCATCTGACTGGCACTATATTACTGGGCATCTGATTGGCACTATATTACTGGGTATCTGATTGGCACTATATTACTTGGCATCTGATTGGCACTATATTACTGGGCATCTGATTGGCACTATATTACTGGGTATCTGATTGGCACTATATTACTTGGCATCTGATTGGCACTATATTACTGGGCATCTGACTGGCACTATATTACTGGGCATCTGGCTGGCACAATAATACTGGGCATCTGACTGGCACAATAATACTGGGCATCTGACTGGCACTATATTACTGGGCATCTGGCTGGCACAATAATACTGGGCATCTGACTGGCACAATAATACTGGGCATCTGACTGGCACTATATTACTGGACATCTGGCTGGCACAATAATACTGGGCATCTGGCTGGCATATTACAGGCATCTGGCTGGCACTATATTACTGGGCTCTGACTGGCACAATATTACAGGCATCTGACTGGCATAATATTACAGGCATCTGACTGGCACAATATTACAGGCATCTGACTGGCACAATATTACAGGCCTCTGACTGGCACAATATTCCTGGCCTCTGACTGGCACACTATTACAAGCATCTGACTGGCATAATATTACAGGCATCTGACTGGCACAATATTACAGGCATCTGACTGGCACAATATTCCTGGCCTCTGACTGCACACTATTACAGGCATCTGACTGGCATAATATTACAGGCATCTGACAGGCACCATATTCCTGGGCTCTGACAGGCACAATATTCCTGGGCTCTGACAGGCACAATATTCCTGGGCTCTGACAGGCACAATATTCCTGGTATCTGATTGGCACAATATTATTGGTATCTGACTGGCACAATATTACTGGTATCTGACTGGCACATTATTACTGGGCTCTGACTGGCACAATATTGCAGGCATCTGACTGGCACAATATTACTAGGCTCTGACTGGCACAATATTACTGGGCTCTGACTGGCACAATATTACTGGCATCCGAAAGTTACAATATTACTGGCATCTGAATGGCACAACAATTATGGCATATGTGTGTGTGTGTGTGTGGGGGGGGGGGGGGGGGTAACATTAGAGGTACAGGATTGAGGAAGTTGGCTCCATCTAGCCCAGTCTTGGATCATCTCCAGGGTATGGTTCCATTTTGATGTTTAGTTTTTGTTCTTGATATTTTTTGTCGTTTACGATGGTTGTGAGACGACATATAATAGCATGGCCCATGCTAGGTTACTACATGTGTATATTTGTATTCATAGACCTGCTGAAAATGTGGAGAATGTGTGTAATGCATGTTCGCACTCAATAAAGTGTTGGAAAATAAACTTGTATTTAGATGCATTTTACTTTAATTACATAAGTATTTTCATAACAAACAATACATGTCCTTGGGGGGTAAGGGTTTCTTTAACTAATCTAGTAGAAGAGACTCGAGTGCTAAAATCCACGGGTTAGGGGGCGCAAATTACTTGCCTTGCCCCGGGTGCTGACAACCCACGCTACGCCACTGGGTAAGCATCCATTTATCTGCTTGCATGTTAAAAAACATGCAAAAAACTTTACATGTTTAAGCAATTAAGACCCCCCATAAATGAACACAATTTGTTCCCTACCATATGCATATGTTTTATTTCAATTAAATAATTTATTTCATCATAACGAATGTTGGGACAGACTAGAATAGATCCGAGAGCCAAGCTGGCAGGCCAGAAACTTTGGCATGGCTCAGAGAAACACAGAAATTATTTTGTAGTTATAATAAACAGGAGAAGATTTATTGCTGACTGATAAATACTGAACATCCTTTGTGTGAAGATGATTTGATAACTTTCTTGTAAAGCTGTAAAGTCTGTGAAAATTTTTCATCTAATCACATGAATACATTTCATTCAGAAGCAGGGACAGGATGACACCCCCTCAAGACTTTTTCAGAGGTGTAAGGAGATTAAAGAAAATTAGTCATTGGCCTTTCCCCAACCTTTATAAGGTTATATAGTTAACCACAGCTTTTTTTTTTCTCACATTTTGCTTTAGATTGCAAATATGCAACCTCTCTCAAATAGGGGTATTGGTGTCAGTCTGTCAATATTGCTTTAAAAAATAACTTTTATTATACATAAGTATTTCCTGATCATGTGTTATTCTTCAAGCTAAATGGGTCTATTCAATCAAAAATTACCTGTGGATAATTGTGAAGCAGCAGCAAAGGTGAGGCTTTATTAAATAATTTTTACATCAACAGCTGATTTGTGCAATTCCCTTATCAGGTCACAACAGCTATTTTTTTTAGCAATAAACACCAAAGTGTACCTGTTATGTAAATTAAATAGTGCCACTATAGAAAAAATAAATAAAAAGATACATCGTTATAGCCAAATTGCTTTATTTTCACTTAGATCTGTAGATTCAAGGCTTGTTGATGTAACTATATGCAAAGCAGCATGAACTTCAACAGTAAACACTTGCAACATCACCATCCCAAATGCTCGGGGTGCTCTCTGCACACTAGCATGATCATATCATGTTTAGGCAACACATGTCCCTTTAAAATCCCATTGCCATTAAGGCTTCTGAGAAATGAGCACATATTTAAAAAAAAAAAAAAAAAAATGTCAAAGCCTATTAATCCCTAGATTCCCCAATTGATATTTACTATTCAGCTATGAAGATAATTGTGTCTTTAATTACCAACACTTCTAAATACATTATAATAAGTATTTGCAGTTCTAATTTTGCAGCGTGCCTAGGATGTTCATACTGTACAAACAAGTAAATAAATACATTAGACAAATAAACCACCCTATATAATCTACTACTATCTACGAATAATGTACTTTGTCCAAGTTGAAACATTTTACATGTTGTCGTACAGGATGTAGCCACAGATTACTTCTGTCTGTGGCTAGATGAATATAATAGTAGGTCTTCCTAGCGTTAAAGTGGTATAGGATGAACTCCAAGTTGTCTTGACATATTAACCACATCAATTTAGGTATAGTGTCCTTTTATTGAACTGAGCAATTTTACATCCATTTTCTGCTTTTATTTATTTATTTACTGCAACCTCACTTCATCCTCCGAAACCCTTGTAGGGAATTAGCGATGGAATTCAGACAGTCTGGTCTCTTGGATGGGATTGCTCACTTGACATCCTCTTTCTTCCCACACTGAGGAGGCTTTCAAAGCATCATTTTTTTTTCTTGCCAGTAATACACATTGACATCGCTTTGGATTATAAGATAGAAAGGATTCCAGGCAAAATAAGAACTCATCCCTGAGTCAGAAGGCAGAGCATCCAAGAGACAATATCAAAATTCAAAATGCATTCCAGACAAAAATTAATTGACATTGAATATGTATGGATATAGGCCCACTTTGCATAATTCTACTGTCTGCTTTTACTTTTAGGACCACAGTACTTATTTTATTATAACATCTAGCCAGCCTATACCTCTGACGAAACCCTCGGGCGAAACGCGTCAGGTAGCTGGCCATCTGAAAGCACTGTGCTATTTATATATTGTCTTTAAATTATTTGTCTAAGCACTTTATGTGATATTAAACCAACTATATGTTTTACACCTACTCTGATCATATAGACCTCTGTCTCTAAGTCGGCGCACATACCAGCTACACCTCCATTTTGCATAATTGTAACCATCTCTGAATTTATTTAGATAGAGTGAAATTGGTACTGCAGCAATGCCATGCCTGTGAGCATTTGTGTTATCAGAATCTTCAGTGAAATTTGTGAGGATTTGATCAAAGATGGAGGCAGGACCTGCCCCAGGATGTGTGTCCACATCTGCCAACATCAAGCGCAAATCTAGTGCAATCGACCCAACACGCACATGCATTTCTGATTATGCGGCCCATTTCAGAAAAATTATGGTGCTGGTACTCAAAACAGTGCTACTATACAGTACAAATTACTACCTTGCTACTACATGTTATCACTGAAACATTTAAAGATAGATTATCTATTGAGATACTTCTACAAAGCTTCTTTTTTTTTTTTTTTTAAATCAGACTTGACATCCACCAGCCTTAATGGTTATTTACAAAGTTATCCAAATCGTGTTTGCGTAATTGACAGAAATAGGTTTTGAGGCAAATGTATGTATTTGGATTGAAGATTGGCTTAAAGATAAAATTCAGAGAGTTATTGTGAATGGAAAATTCTCAAACTGGATGAAAGTATTTTGGGTCCTTTTCGTTTTAATTTGTTTATTTATGAACTCCTAAATTGCACTGAGAGCCATGCCTTAGTGTTTGCAGATGACACAACATTAGGGTCTAAACTTGATGTTTCTTCTCTGCCAGAGGATTTAGACAAATTAGGGCACTGGGCAGGCAGGTGAAGTTCAATGAAGACAAATGTGAAATTCATATTAGGAAGAATAATAATACAACATATACTTTAAGGGTATCTCTCTAGGAAAAACTACTAATGAGAAGGATTTAGGAATAACTGTAGACAACAGACTTAGCAACAATGCACAATTTCAGTCAGCAGCTGCAAAGGCCAATAAGATATTGACATGTATAAAAATGGGTATTTATTCATGGGAGGAGGATATCATCTTGCTTTTTACAAGTCAATGCTAAGACATCCCATTATATACAGTGTGATTCTGGGCTCTGCTCCTTAAAAATAACTTTATGGAACAACAGTGCAAAGGAGGGTTACAAAAATAATAATGGGAGATCTTAGTTATGAAGAGAGACTAGAAAAGTTGCATTTGGATTTGCTAGAAAAAATGGCACCTTAGAGGGGATATTATAATGTTATATAAATATATGCAGGACCAACATAAAGAACTTTCCAGTGACCTGTTCATTAAAAGAAATGTACAAAGAACAAACATTCATCATCTGAGACTGGAAGAGTAAATATTTCATAGACACCAAAGTAAGGGATTCTTTATGGCAAGGACAATGAAGGTATGGAATTTTCTGCCAAGAATGGTAATGCTATCCAAAACAAAAGATACCTTCAAATATTGTCTGGGTATAGTCTTTAGAATAAAAACATGCAGGGCTATAAATAATAAATGCAACTGTAATACCTAGACCCCATTGATCCAATGAGAAATCTGATTACTTTTTTGGAGTCAAGAAGCAATTTCCACCATAATAATAATTGGTACGAAGGGTTGAGTTTGATGGACATTGGTCTTTTTTCAACCTAAATGTTTATGTTACTATGTCACTCTTGATGGTTTCCAGATAATGCTGCAACTAATGCATTTCTATTATACGTAAAACCTTTGCCTCCTGGTACTTCAGTTAATCGTCTCCTGTCACTGTGAAGTGGAGCTCATCCCCTCACTGTGAAGTGGAGCTCATCCCCTTACTGTATATGTCTACACATAGCATGACAGAAACCTTAGTTAACTACATTCCAGTGAGCGATAGTCTTATATTTTGGTGTCCTGTCCTTTCATTTTTGGCATTACCGCTGCCTATTTACCATACTTTGCACTATACACAGGAAGCATTGCTTTAAACCATGTATTTCTACAAGGCATATCTGTACCAGGGAAGCTGATGCTCAATCTAGCAGGGTCACATAACTTTGGGTGACATCATGTAACCCTGCACACTTTAGGGTACATCCCTACCTCTTCCCTGAACCCTTTATCTTGGCATCTATGCATAAGCGACGAAGAATATACCAGCTCTCCTTTGCATCTCTGGGAGTTATAGGAACCCAAATTACACTCTTCACCACAGACTACAATAAGATGTTATAACAACTTAGTGACATGACCTTTTGACCTTGTCTTTTGCTTGGTGACAAGGGCTGTTTTGACATTTCCGGGGTGTTTGTGTAATTTTCTTCTTTCTCACATACTCTACCCACACAAATTATATGTTGTTTTTATTGTCATAGAAAGGGTTTTATTAGATACCATTATATTCAATAATAATATTAATTTACTACAAAACAAATCATAAAATATGATTAAACATTTTTAAAATACACTTTTTGTAACTTTGACCTAAAAATCAATCTTTAAAAAAGACCCTGTCTAAATAGTTTCAGAATGCTGTCACAAGTTCACAAAAATGCTTGTTTCCATGTGTTTCTGCAGTTTTTTGTGAGTTATAGTGCAAAAACCAAAAATAGTGTTATTCTAACCCTAACCCTAGATTTTGGCTAATTATGTCTTTTTTTTATTGCAATTTTGCTGACTACCTCTATGGGCAGTCAAGCAACAGCATCAGAGCGGCGGAAGTGATTTTTTTTTCACTTCGTACACTCTACCCATGCATGCATGCTGCTCCACCAAAATGGCACCCACAATTGCTCCATGGAGCAATTGTAGATGCCCTAGATTAACCGTAAGAGCGGTTTTCGAGATCAACGAGCCAGGCACGTCCTTTGTCGGCAACAGAATTGCCAGCTGAACGTGCCTGACACATCCATTGCCGCAAAGGTGTTAAGTAACTAGGGTCCCCAAACCTTTAAAGATTTACAAGTTTTTGTAATGAGTGTATAGATAAACTGAGCATGAGTACTGGCGTACTAATATTCAGGCAACACATTGTAGGTGTGGTAATAATGTGATCTGTATGAGAGAAACATCATCATCAATATTTGTGAGATTTTAAACTGTGCTTATCCTGAGCAGTGGTGTATCTTGATTTTGTGCTGCCCTAGGCAGACAAAATCTGGGCACCCCCCTACCCAAGCTGCACACCCACGTTACACACCTAAGACATGCCCCATCATTCAGACTCACATCAAGCTCATACTCCCATCACACACACACTCCCATCACACTCAGTCACACACACTGTCTCCCATCACACACACTCTGACTCCCATCACACTCAGTCACACACACTGTCTCCCATCACACACTCTGACTCCCATCACACTCAGTCACACACTGTCTCCCATCACACACACTCTGACTCCCATCACACTCAGTCACACACACTGTCTCCCATCACACACACTCTGACTCCCATCACACTCAGTCACACACACACACACACACAGTCTCCCATCAGCACTTACCTTTCCTTGGTGGCTAGTGGCCGGCAGCATGGTCCCTCCATGCTGCCTGTTCGGCCTCCCGGCGATTGTGCCGACAGGTCACGTGAACGGGCGCGCGTATGACATCAGCGCGCCCGGTCACGTGACTGTCGGCACTTCCGTGTCGGCACACTGCACGTGGAGCCGAACAGGCAGCACGGAGGTTTCTCTGTGCTACCTGTTCGGCTCCCCGTGCAGCCTGGCAGGCAGAGCGATGGTGAGGGGGTATCTTCCGATCCCCTCTCACCTCCGTCTCTACCTGCAAGGGCGGTCTTTTTTTTTTTTTTTAAAGGGCCGCGTTTTGGTTTTTTTTTCAGTGCTGGGGGGCGCTGCCGCCCCCAAAATTTGCCGCCCTAGGCATCCGCAGTTTTTCACTAGTTGATGGATCAAATCCGCATTACGGTTTACCAACAATGATGATTTTATTTGTTTTATCTCTTTAAATGAGGTGGTATAAAATCAAGTATCATCTAAAAGCACACAATTTAGAAAGAATTCCAAAAAGCTCTTACTTACATTACAAGAAATATATTAAAGATTAGCTGAGAATATGAGGGCATGTCCAAAACACATGGGAAATGCCATGCCTATATATTGTGTAATTCTACATATACATTATATATAGTAGTTTACACCTAGTCTAACCTTCTGATATAAAAAGGTCATGCTAATATAAAAAAAAGGGTTCTAAAATGAGTGATATAATATTAAACAATTTATAACAAATTAATAATATTGGCATGAGATAAAAAATATGAGCACACTAGATGGAACATGTGCACCCTACATGCATCGGCAGTTTATGTTTAATATAGTATACATGCCGTATATAACTTATTTATAAATAATTTTGGTAATCTAAAATGTATGCATTTCAAAAACTGATATGATTTTTCTTCTGCATTGATAGCACAACCATTAAAGTACCATATATGTTTAATAACACTAAAAATACTCTTACATATAAAAAAAATAAAATGAACTGAAGTGTCTGACTATGAATTATGTGATCAGAGCATGAAACACATTTTATTCACTGTTCAAGAAAAAAAAGAATTATTTGCTTTGGCACAGAGAACAGGGATTTGTGATTAAAACTTCATTTTGAAATCAATGTTAATATAAAGTTCCCAGGAACTGATATGTTTGGTATAATCAACAATTTACTCTGCCAGGTTTCTGTTATAAGCAGCCCAAGGAGTTGTGATTTCAGAGGAGTGAGATAACAGATCTGAAAAAAGTAAAAAAGTATGGTACAACAATTGCCCATTGGGATATTCTCGGTTTCTACACACTTTCTAAATATTTAGTCATCTCATCAGTTGAGCAGACCTCAGAAGAGCAATTTCCCATGCTCAAAAAACTATTCTTAATAAATATCTCATTTTATGGATACTGGCACTATGGATGTTGGGGGGTTATGTTTGTTAAGCAATTCTGGGGTAAAGTTAAACATTCCTTGGTGATTACGCCACCTTTACAACTGTGCCATAGCACTGTCCTATATACATAACCCAGTTGCCTTACATGGCATCTGGTGTTATACAGATGACATAGAACAATAAATCCAATGACTATAACTTTTCTATGTTCCTGAACCATGCCAGCTTGCCCCTTGCTGTTTTATCTGAAGGGCAATAAGGATATATCGCTGCACGGCCCTACTGATATGTCTAAAAGACACTACAATGCCCTTATTAGCAGTACTTTTCTTTTACTCATAGTATAATGGGGCCCTCTTAATTCTTATTTGTCCTTCAAATCTTCTCACATTTGAACTCACATAGCAAGTATCCATATTGCATAGCAGTGTGTCTGGATCATATTTGCATGTATATGCTTACAATTTTTGAACAAGGGTTTTCACACATTACATGTGTTAATTACAAAACTCTGTCTCAATGTTTTATCCTAAAAGCAAAAATAATATTAATTTTTACAGTGAAGTAAGGGGACTTTCTCCTCTAAGCGACCCGCTTGCAGATGCCGCTCCAGGCAGCACTGTCCCCTCTCCATGCTTGTGCATCTCACAGTGCCAAGTTTAAAGGCCTGAGTTCTTGCTGGTTTTCACCGAATTCCAAGTCAGGGGGTTTGGTATTTTTCATCCTGATTCAGTGTATAATCCTGGCTTTTTAGGACTGCTTGATTTGTGCTCCGACTCTGGCTTCTCCTGATTACCTGTTCTGTGTATCACACCTGGCTTTGTCTGATTACCTGATCTGTGAACTGACCTTGACTTCCCCTGACTATCCTACTGGCTTCTCCTGCTGCAGTTTCTCACTAAGTGCAAGCTCTGTGCTCCGGTGCTTCAAGTGTCAGGTCGAAGGGCCGTTACTTACCTTGCCCATGGGGCCCTCACAACTGGATCCATCCTCTGCCCCTGTCTGCAGCCTTTGTGCAATAGGGTGACAGTGAGGTAGGCATAATCCCTGGCCTCAAGTTGCTAGACACCCATTCGCAGTGACTGCAACTGCTTCCAGGAGGTTCAGTGGCCATGGCTTGCTCGCGAGAGGTGCCGCGCTAGTTGGCAAGTGATGTTGAGGCAATATGACACAGTGGCATGTGCTGTGGGGCATCAAAAACTCATCTTTGCCTAGGGTGACAAAAATCCTTGCACCGGCCCTGCTTGGGCCTAACCATAGGGGTAAGGCTATTATTGGCATTATGAGCATGAGCAGAAATTTAAGATTTAGAATAGACATGCAGTGTTCTTAAAGCCATGTGCTTCTCTTCATGTATGGGCTTTAGTCATGAAAAAGGAAATTACAGGGAACTGACAATGGTATTTCAAAAATAAGGCCAAAGTAGCATAGGGTTGGAAACATTTTCCAATTCAGCTGAAATTATTATTTTTTCCAACTTGACTACTTAGGTCTTAATACTGAAATTCCTATGTCAATTTCTTTTCCATGAATAAAACCATATATTTCTAGAACAATTTTTACCAAACACATGCCCAGTGTGATTATGGGAAATGTAGAACTTGATAAAGGAAATGAGCTCAGAAGCTGAGTATAGGGAGATTGCTAAAATGATGGAGTTATTCTAAAATGTTTTGTTTTGTGTTTAAACTTGTATCTTTGTCAGAATATTGGTTTACTTAGCTAATCTAATTTCAAGATATGCATCAAGTTAAACAGGAACTAAACTAAAAAAAAAAAACCCTTATATTTTTATGTTACTCATTTAACTCTACCTATTCCTAGAAAAAAAGTATCATAATATTTGAGTAATGTGGATGCAATAATATAGCAACATCTTTGAAAAAAATGCTGTCATATCATGGATATATATACAGTATATATATATATATATATATATATATACACACACACACACACACACACACAGTATATATATATATATACATATTTGTCTGAGTAAAGGACATCTATATAATGGTTTGTAAGTAATTTGCTTAACAAGAGGGAATTAAAGAAAACAGCCATTTTCTCTGCAACTTTGACTATGCAAACTAAGATAAATGTGAGATATAATGGCTGTTATTGTTTTAAAAAAAATAAAGACAAGAAATGGACTAGAAAAGCAAACAGATAAAGACCATGTACTTAAAAGTGGCAATTCAATTATAAAAGAAGCAACCAGCAAACTTTGTTTTATTATAAGGATACAAAATGAACCTGCATTAATTGTATTATTTTTGTAAACCTACTTGACAGACATCTATGAAGCACCCAGCACCACTCTGCTAATAATAGCAAAGAAGACTGTAGCAGTAATTTGAGATACATGTATAATGCAATAGCATAACTATATACCAATACATAAAAATAATACTACACAACAACTTAGGTGTAGCTTGCAAGTGTTAAATGTAGGGGAAATCATAAAAGCCCTAATATACAGTAAACTGAAAATTATTCTAGAAATTAATGATTAAATAAAAAAAAGAGCTGTCCAGTTTATAACCTATTTTTTTGATCTATTTATAGACCGGGGATATATTATAAATTGAGAAACAAAGTTCTAAAAGTGTAAACAAAATACAAATAAGTGCTGCTCACATAAGTGCTCCTGAGAAACTTTTCAAAAGACAGGTAGACTTTTTCTTGTTTCTCAAAAAAAAATGAAGATAAAGACATATTTCATAGTGTAGCCAGCATGTACCATTTTACTATATGTTTTTAAAAAAATGAATTATGTTTTTATTAATCACCATCAGTGGCAGCAAAACTACATGGAGGGTATAGTCAGTGGTGTATATAGGTTTTGTGCTGCCCTAAGCCTGACTAAACTCATTCCCCCCAATGTGTGTCGTACACCTTCCTCTTCATGTTAAACTATTTCCTCTCCATTATAGTGCATCCCTAACAGCAAGGAACATGAAGGTTCATCAGTAATTTGTCTGCCACTAAATCCAGTAAATATCCACCATGAACTTTGTTAGGACCTTTGCTGCCCCCCATCCCTTACCAGTGCAATGCCTTCCCAAATCACTTTCCAGTTCCATGGCTGCCCTCAGTTACTTTAGTGAGCCATATCTGTCCCCAATAACTTTAGTGCACCAAATCTTCCCCTAAAAAGTTTCCCCTACCACCTGAAGCTCTGCTGCCCCCTCTGGCCTGTTGCCCTATACCTAAGCCTAGCTGGCCAAGACATAAATGTATAGCTGTATAAGGTGCCTGATAGAGCACCTGTTATATGTAAGTCTCTCCCTTTTCATAGTGGCAATGGTTTACAAAGTGATTCTGGCTACACTATGAAATCTGACTTTCTCCTTTCTTTTTGCAAGAACAAAATGTCAACCTATCAGTCATTTGGGAAGTCTCGCTGAAGTATTGATGTGCGCATGTATTATTGGCTAACTGTGAGGATCACTAATGCGTGTTTGCAGCGTTATAGAAATCATCTGAAGATTATTTTGATTTTGTAGGGGAACTCATTTAAAGGTTGCACTTATCAGCACTAGAGTTGAGCGGACACCTGGATGTTCGGGTTCGGCAGGTTCGGCCGAACTTCGAAAAAATGTCCGGGTCCGTGCTCGAACTAGTCTGTAAACTAAATAGAGTAGACTGAAATTCTTATGAATGGGGACTCTATTTCGGTTTATAGAAAGCCAATAGCATTACATGTATTCCATAAACCGAAAGTCTATAAACCGAATGTCTTTTGGTTTATAGACTTTCGGTTTATGGAATACATGTAATGCTTTTGCTATTCTATAAACTGAAATAGAGTCCCTATTCTTATGAATGGGGACTCTATTTTGGTTTATAGAAAGCCAATCGCATTACATACAATTTAATTGCCGAACCCCGAAGTCCAACCCGAACATACATTGAAATGTTCGGGTCCGGGGTCCAAAAACCGTAATGTTCGGTACGAACCCGAACAGTGCGGTTCGTGTTCGCTCAACACTAATCAGCACCAATTTATTTATAAAAGTACAAAAAGTCACACAATCACATCGGTGACCAATTGAATGTTCTCGTTGATTGCTACAAACGCTCTCAATCAGTTAATGTTTTAGCTTAGTGTCTGATATTGCTATGCCACTATGCACATCACATCCTAAAATAAAGTATAAAACAATAAAAATTATGTGGTTAAATAATATTTTTGTTCATATCCCAGGCTTCACCATAATAAGTGTTGCACTCTACTCTTAAAAATTACAGCACAATTGGAGTTATTAAGTTAAAAGACCACTGCTGCACTTGTTATCACTGTAGCAAGATTAACATTTTTCCAACCCTTTATAAATTACCAATATAACTTACTTTTAACAGTACTGACCGCACAGCAGGAGGTGTGTGTGTGCAGACTGATTATATCTCACATAGTAAACCACCATGTAAGTGTGAGCTTGGACGAATGGTGTCTACTCTACTGTGACTGTGCCTGCAGCCTAGGCTCAATTAGCAGCAGTAAGGGGGCTGGCAGGTGATCACAGTGTTGACTGTGCCCCCTTGAGTCGCTGTCACAGTTGCAATCCTTGCAAACATGATTGTTAATGGCACCGTGCATTATTAGTGTTGTTCAGTTGCAGGCCTAAGCACCTTAAAAGTACTGAATCATTTATATGATTGTGTCTGCCCTCCCAGTCTGTTAATCTGATTGACATCTGATGCTTATGTAGGCTGGACAGCTCTGTACTATATTTCTGAAGGGTTTTACACTTTAAATATATAACTCATGTAGGGAAGAAGTTGAGGACCCTAGCAATATAACACAGTACCCCTTAGACAGAACATAGGTACTAAAATCAATTTCAGATGTTAAGAGATATTTTATTAAAAATGTACTTTTCCTAGTTACATAAAAGCAATACTAATGATGTCACACATTACTACAAACCACATTCCAATTATTGCTCTTTTAACTGTTTCAGTTCCAGGATGAGCAGTGCACTCTACATGGAACATTGAGAGATCCTATATGATATAGTATGCTGAATGCTATTGTATAAAGAATATGCTATGCATCTAATGAAACTTACCTCTTGCAGGGTATCAAGCTCTTTCTTTCTTCAAGGATCCGGATACGCTGCAGTTTGGAGTCATAGGTGATTAGGGCTCTGGTGTTTATGCCTGTATTGTGGTCATACTCTACCCTCCTGCCTTCCCACTGCAGTGGTGCCTGGCATGGGGTCACTTGTGCTAATGTAAAACCCCCTATAACATTTATGCTGCTTAGAACAAGAAGAACAAGGCCACAGTTTATAAAATTGCTTAGTCTTTGCAGATGCACAGCCTCCATCATCACCTTACAGTCAGCAGTCTTCCTTCACATCCCCCTCCTTCCTTGGTGTTGAGTATCAGCACAGAAGCAGGGAGGAGCCAACAGCAGATGCAGAGATTAACAGATTAGCAGTGTGATCTTGTCCGAGCATTATTAATATGCAAAAAAGAGCAACAAATGTTAAAAACGTTTTATATTTTTCATAACATATTCTTTTCCACACCAGTTAACGTACACTTAACCTTAAGATTTTGATAATCCAAAAAAGCATACTTTCTATTCTGGATTTTTTTCAGTTTATAATGTTAACACCAGGGCCGGACTGGGAGAAAAATTCGGCCCGGGCATTTTTTGATCACAGCGGCCCACTAAGAAGGGGGCGGGGCAGAGGAGGTGTGTTTTGTCATCACCAATGACAAACACGCTCCCTCTCAAAGTGAGCATATTGGTTCAATGCTCTTCCAGGGCAGACCATGCGCAGAGCTCTGCTGAAGAGCTCTAGCATGAGAAAAAAGCCCTGTATGTGTTCTGCACAGTGCAAGCAAATGTAATAACATGCTTGCACTGTGTTTCCTTGCAACTTGTCTCTGGTGTCTCTATAAATGGATACCCGGAGACAAAAATGCCAGGAAAGAGTATTGAGCATGTGTTTGGAGCCTGCTTGTGGGATTGCGTGTGTGTAGAGTAAGCTGATTGTGGTGTGGTATTTTGTAATAAGGTTCGGTTTTAGTTGTGTTGTGTTTGTGGTGTAATGTGATGCATATGTGGCTAGGGGCTGTAGAGAATGTGTGTATAGGGGATATAGCAAGTGTGTGCATACAGGCTATAGTGTGTGTGTGTGAATATATATATAGATTTAGTGTGTGTTTAGGGGTGTAGTATGTGTTTGCTTACAAGGAATCTAGTGTGTGTACATATATATATATATATATATATATATATATATATATATATATATATATATATATATATATGAGTCTAGTGTGTGTTTGAAGGACCCAGAATGTGTATACGAGATCTAGTGAGTGTGTGTTTATAACGGTTTCAGAGTGTATATAGGGATCTAGTGTGTGTATGTGTGTAGATGATCCAGAGTTGGGTAAGGGATCTAGTGTGTGTCTGGAATGTAATGTGTTTAGGGGTGCAGTATGTGTGTGAGGGGTGCTGTGTGTATATATATATATGTAAGTATTGTGTATGTCTGTTGTGCAGTGTGTTGTGTTCTGTGTGTATGTGAGGGGTGCAGTATGTGTGTGTGAGGGGGCGGTGTGATGAGGGGGGCGGTGTGTGAGGGGGGCGGTGTGTGAGAGTGATGGTGTGTGAGAGTGATGTGTGTGAGTGCTGTGTATGATGTGTGTGAGAGTGCTGTGTGTGATGGGTGTGAGAATGCTGTGTGTGATGGGTGTGAGAATGATGGGTGTGAGAATGCTGTGTGTGATGGGTGTGAGAGTGCTCTGTGTGAGAATGCTGTGTGTGATGGGTGTGAGTGCTGGGTGTGAGAGTGCTGTGTGTGTGAGAGTGCTGTGTGTGTGAGAGTGCTGTGTGTGTGAGAGTGCTCTGTGTGAGAATGCTGTGTGTGATGGGTGAGAGTGCTGGGTGTGAGAGTGCTGTGTGTGAGAGTGCTGTGTGTGAGAGTGCTGTGTGTGTGAGAATGCTGTGTGTGATGGGTGTGAGAATGCTGTGTGTGATGGGTGAGAGTGCTGGGTGTGAGAGTGCTGTGTGTGAGGGTGATGGGTGTGAGAGTGCTGTGTGTGATGGGTGAGAGTGCTGTGTGTGTGAGAGTGCTGGGTGTGAGAGTGCTGGGTGTGATGGGTGTGTGAGTGCTGTGTGTGATGGGTGTGTGAGTGCTGTGTGTGATGGGTGTGTGAGTGCTGTGTGTGATGGGTGTGTGAGTGCTGTGTGTGATGGGTGTGAGAGTGCTGTATAAATGTTAGAATGGATTGTGTGTGTGTGTGTAGGGGGGGGGGGGGGTAAATAAACAAATAAAATAACAGGCATTATGGGGACATAATGCCTGTTATTTTATTTGTTTATTTACCTACCCCCCTACACACACACACACACACACAATCCATTCTAACATTTATACAGCACTCTCACACCCATCACACACAGCACTCTCACACCCATCACTCATTTCTTACCTTTAGCCTGGGAGGGGGGGACCGGCACGCTGGTACCTGCGACTGGCGGTGGCAATGTTCCCTCGTGGTGAGAGGTTCACTCTCGCGAGATCCGGTCGTTGCTATGGCAATGCTCCGGATCTCGCGAGAGGAACCCGGTGGAGCTGCAAGTTAGAGCTCCGCCGGGTCCTCTCTCCCTCTCTCCCCGCCGGCGGCCGTATTTGAAGGCATGTGGGCCGGTGAGGGAGATCTTTGATGTCCTCACCGGCCCTTCATGTCAAACAGCGGGGCCGGCGCTCGGATAGTGCCGGCCCTGCATAGACCGGCAGGGGAGATTCTGGGACCTCCCCTGCCGGCCTCGGCCCATGGCCACCGCGGCCCACCGGGCATTTGCCCGGTGTGCCCGATGGCCAGTCCGGGCCTGGTTAACACCAAAGCAGTTTGAAATCAATAAAATAGAGAGAATATGTACTAGCAACGTGATATACCTAATCATTTTACCAATCAATTTATTATATGATGTATGTACAGTGCCTTGCACCCCCCCTCACCCTTGACGTTTTACCTATTTTGTTACATTACAGCCTTAAATTCAATTTTTTATTAATCTGAATTTTATGTGATGGATCAGAACACAATAGTCTAAGTTGGTGAAGTGAAATGAAAAATATATATACATAAAACAATTTTTTAGAAATAGAAAAAAGAAAATTGGCATGTGCGTATGTACTCACCCCTTTGTTATGAAGCCCATAAAAAGCTCTGGTGCAACCAATTACCTTCAGAAGTCACATAATTAGTGAAATGATGTCCACCTGTGTGCAATCTAAGTGTCACATGATCTGTCATTACATATGCACACCTTTTTTGAAATCCCCCAGAGGCTGCAACACCTAAGCAAGAAGCACCACTAACCAAACACTGCCATGAAGACCAAGGAACTCTCCAAACAAGTAAGGGACAATGTTGTTGAGAAGTACAAGTCAGGGTTAGGTTAAAAAAAAATATCCAAATCCTTGATGATCCCCAGGAGCACCATCAAATCTATCATAACCAAATGGAAAGAACATGGCATAACAACAAACCTGCCAAGAGACGGCCGCCCACCAAAACTCACAGACTGAAGGAGGGCATTAATCAGAGAGGCAGCACAGAGTCCTAAGGTAACCCTGGAGGAGCTGCAGAGTTCCATAGCAGAGACAAGAGTATCTGTACATAGGACGACAATAAGCCGTAGGCTCTATAGAGCTGGGCTTTATGGCAGAGTGGCCAGAAGAAAGCCATTACTTTCAGCAAAAAACAAAATGGCACGTTCTGAGTTTGTGAAAAGGCATGTGGGAGACTCCCAAAATGTATGGAGGAAGGTGCTCTGGCCTGATGAGACTAAAATTGAACTTTTTGGCCATCAAAGAAAACGCTATGTCTGGCGCAAACCCAAGACATCACATCACCCAAAGAACACCATCCCCACAGTGAAACAAGGTGGTGGCAGCATCATGCTGTGGGGATGTTGTTCAGCAGCCGGGACTGGGAAACTGGTCAGAGTTGAGGGAAAGATGGATGGTGCTAAATACAGGGATATTCTTGAGCAAAACCTGTACCACTCTGTGCGTGATTTGAGGCTAGGACGGAGGTTCAGCTTCCAGCAGGACAATGATCCCAAACACACTGCTAAAGCAACACTTGAGTGGTTTAAGGGGAAACATGTACATGTGTTGGAATGGCCTAGTCAAAACCCAGACCTCAATCCAATAGAAAATCTGTGGTCAGACTTAAAGATTGCTGTTCACAAGCACAAACCATCCAACTTGGAGCTGGAGCGGTTTTGCAAGGAGGAATGGGCAAAAATCCCAGTGGTAAGATGTGGCAAGCTCATAGATACTTATCCAAAGCGACTTGGAGCTGTGATTGCCGCAAAAGGTGGCTCTACAAAGTATTGACTTTTGATGGGTAAATAGTTATGCACATTGACTTTTTCTGTTATTTTGTCCTATTTGTTGTTTGCTTCACAATAAAAAAAAAAATAACATCTTCAAAGTTGTGGGCATGTTCTGTAAATTAAATGATGCAAATCCTCAAACAATCCATGTTAATTCCAGGTTGTGAGGCAACAAAACACGAAAAATGCCAAGGGGGGTGAATACTTTTGCAAGGCACTGTACATGCCTTGTGTAGGAGAACTGCATTTATAGACTCCACCTACCTGCCTAGCCTTTTAGTATTATATATATCAGCGGCATTGTATTAAGACATGTCCCATTAAATACCTGCATGATTCCATTTCCCTATTTTCAAATATCTGTTTGCTTTTTACCCATACTTCAAAATAGTCCATGTAGTCAAATTTATATTCAAGTTGTTCTCTAGGAACACTCGATCCCGTTCTGCTGAGGCCCTCCTTGTTTCATACCACTATCATCTCTTTATTAGTTGCTTATCAACATCTCTACTTACACACCAAGTAATGATGAACTGTCTGTACTCTCTAAATGTCTGTCATTTTGCCCAGCAAAACCTCTGGACACAATAGCGCTATGCAGTGACATGGATGAATTCCTCAGAAAGCTCATTCTCAAGGAATTCTTTCATGACAAAACAGACAATGAAACCAGTAACACTATGGGAAAATGCAACAAAATATCTACAAAGAAATTCACTTGGATCCAAAACGAGGATATAATCTCACTATTCAGACATAGAGTCAATTTAGAAATATTAGACAAACAACACAAACAGACTGTCAATCTAACCACCAAGAAGCAGAAGGCTATCAGATTATAAAAGAACAACCAAGACATTACAATTAAGTCAGCGGACAAGGAGGGTGCTGTGGTTATCTGGGCGCCTTACTGAAAATAATTCTGGGACATCCTCCCATATCTCGTCCCCCTACCGCCACTGATAATTTGCTCATTAAAATGCCACTGATTATTTGTCCATTAATAGCCACTGATAACTTGACCATTAAAATGCCACAGATAATTTGCTCATTAATATGCCACTGATAATTTGACCATTAATATTCCACTAATAATTTGCTCATTAATAGCCACTGATAATTTGTCCATTAATATTCCACTAATAATTTGCTCATTAATAGCCACTGATAATTTGTCCATTAATATGCCACTGATAATTTGTCCATTAAAATGCCACTGATAATTTGACCATTAATTTGCCACTAATAATTTGCTCATTAATATGCCACTGATAACTTACTGATTAATAGCCACTGATAATTTGCTCATTAATAGCCCCCTCCTCCCCCTTTCCCCAGTACTTACCTGTACCTTACTCATCCCCTACAGCGTTTCTTCCTGCATGCACGCTGGGTGCAGGAAATAAAGCCACCAGAAATGACTTGCTGTCATTTCCCGCAGATGTGACAGAAAGCTGGATGCGGATCTGCTGGCTGCTGCCTTATCGTGACTGTCTCCATGTGAGACAGTCAAGCGGGCAGCGGGGGCCCACGGGGCAGCTGCTTTGGGGCCCCCAGAAATTAATGGGCCCTTGGCAGCTGCACCGTTTGGCCACGCTTTTTTTTTTGTTACAATTACACAATTTTTGTTACACTGCACAGTTTTTTGTTGTTGACTATAGCTCCCATGATATACAGCCAGCCTATTACTGACTGAATACCATAGGAATTGTAGACTGGGGTAATAGTGCTGGTCTGTTAGTTACTAGTACCATAGTCATATAATTGTCCTATAATGCGTACATTTTGTAACAGTTGCCTCCCACCAAGACCCCTCTCCTGAGCCAACAAAGGTTAAAAATGGGGAGGAGGTAGGAGGTGTTAGAGGTACTGGGGAGGATACCCATCCTTGGAGCGTCTAAGGCTAGCTACCACTGTTGCATAACTATCAGTTTTCCTATTTTGGGTCAAAGCCTTTATGCGCCATTTTACTGTCCTCAAACTACCTTTATTTATGTAATACCTCAGAATGTTTGATGTATACTACACAACATAAACTTTTGTTGACTGCACCTCCATGATGAGTAAAGAAAAAAAAGCATACATACCACCTAATAAAGACCTGATAAACCACTAAAGAAAAATATGTAATAACGAATTATGCAGATGTAATTTGGCATAGTTAAATAGAGAACCTTACCAGCTGAAATTAGAAAGGTTAGAGCATACAATATATGTATAGAGAGAGAGAGAGAGAGAGAGAGAGAGAGAGAGAGAGAGAGAGAGAGAGAGAGAGAGAGAGAGAGAGAGAGATAATGGTGATAGGATCATAGGATATGTTCCTTTTTAGCAGCTAGTAAAGTTGTAAATCTGAGAAACACACAGTAAGCATGCGTCAGGTAGACAAAGATAGCTTTGGAGCAATACCCCTTACACACAGTCCATCAAATGACAGTGGACAATCCAGGATAACAGCTCCCACATCAGCCAAAAGCAGGTAAAGAGATGATTCCATGGTTAAACTCCATGATAGTTTTCACAGAAGTCTGCCATACTAATGAGATGCACCCTTAGAACACACCCATAACAACCGCTCATGGGAAAATAAATAATTGCACTTGCATGAATAACCCCATCCAAGGGGGACCGTCAGAAACTTCCATGTCAGCAATGAACCGCAGTAACTCCGCAGACATGGGGACAGAGGAGAGGTACTCCTCACATAGTAAAATAGAAGAGAAAACTGCCACCAACGATCATTTCACCACACCAATTGAGGGTCTGGGTGACAGCCAAAGGCCCGATATAATTAAATAAAACATTCTATCCCCACAATTCAAATAATGTAAAATAAAATTATTCTCTATATTCTCTACCTAGTACCTACCCCCCACCTCTACTTTACCAATGTAAGGGGTGGGAGTATGAGTCACCTGAAATAATACACCCTTTGGGAAATATTACTTCTCCCAGATGTCCAGCGATAGCCTCAAGACCTCATCTTTGGCCCAGACAAAGGGGACACCCAAAGATTTATCTACCTAGATCTAAAAAACAAATAGTGCTGGCCAAAGAAAAATAAAATGCAAAGCCACATTCCTAAACATTAGAAAGGATGCAGAAACCTGGGATTTCATTTTAGGAAAAAAGGCGTTGGATTGGCTGACTATGATCAGAGAAAAATTGATGTACAGGACATAAGTAGGACAAACTCAATATGTACATGAAAAGACAAACAAGGTGCACGAAGGAAGACACTCCCTGTTACGGTACAGCAGCTCCAACCAGCCGAACAGGGACCACACGAAATCCCTCACAAACCAAACAGCCTCACGAGTAAATCATACGAATCCCATACCCCCAGGTACGAGACCAAGCTCCGTGTTGAGGGTTAAACAGAGATCTACTTTATTTGTCTAACAACACAGACTTATAAAAAGACATAAACATGACATCACAGACATTAGTATACAATGGGGGGGGGGGGGGGGGGTTGGAACTAAACCTAGTTCTCCAACTAACTGGGGCTAGGAACACATTAAACTTTCAGACTGCAACCAAATTACCATACAGTGAGTAGACCTAATTGCAAAACACACAGTAAGAGACATAATGAACCCAACATAATCAGTTAATCCAGAACAATGGATGTTGGAGTAAACTATCCAGGATTGTCACTGACAAATATAAACCTTTAGAGTGGTCTAACCACAGAATTAAACATTACACGTAAAGCAATATGCTCACAGAATGTGACTAACTAACAATATTGATAACTTTCAAAATATGCATCACATTCCCCTAAAACATACCTTTTTCAGAATCAGACAATTCCACCCACTAGTTTATTCGGTAGTTTGTGAAATAAATGAACGGAGGGTACGGACAGGCAATTAACCGAAAGATAGACGAAGGCAACGTAATAGAAGTATAGTTCCAAGACAGAGGGATCTGCCACACTCCCCTTGAGTCTAGACGAAGGCTTTTCATTTGCCAAAACATTTTGTGAGTAATGGACGCTTGGAGGGGAGTTTCTTATTTAGTGAACCTACTTTGCCGAGTACCGAACAAGATAGCTGGGACTTTTGTGCAATACCACTTGTAGAAGTTGAGTCAGCGTGCCGCAATTGCAAAGATCGTCCTTGGTGCAACCATTTGTATTCGCATCATTATTTTATTCAAATAAGCCTTGTATTCCAATACTACACTATACTTACCTCTCTCTCCATTGTCCTGCCTTCTGATTTTTTATTTGCTCCTGGGTTTTGCATTGCTGAATTTCAAGTGGTGGGGATTGATCTCCCAGTCTCTAATCCATACCAGAGCTAGTCCTTTAGGCACTGGTACATTATCACATCTGAAAAGAACTCTAATCCTGGCACTAAGCTAAAACAATTGTCAGATCTGTAAACAACATCTAAATATTGTTGCGTTCCTGACTTTTTTCCAGAATAACATAACTCAAATCATGAAAATTAATTATTCGATATATCTGAGAACACATCGCACACAATTCTTACAAAATAAAATTAGACATGCCAATAAAATGAAAATGAAATACCGTATATGTATATTAAAAGGAGAAGATCACTAATTGAAACCAAACTTCGTTGCAATAGGAGATTAGAAAAGATATGTTTGAGTCATAGACCAAAGGATTGAAAATGTATCTCTGAACTGATTTCAAAGAACTTCTATAATCATATACGGTGGTGTATCTTGTGGTGCCCTAGGCAGACAAAATCGCCCCCCCCCCACCCATCCACGTTGCACACCTACGACATGCCCCATCACCCACGTTGCACACTCACGACATGCCCCATCACCCCATTACATGCCCCATCACCCACATTGCACACATATTAAATGCCCAATCTCCCCATTACATGCCCGATCAACCACATTGCATACACACTAAATGCCCCATCACCCCCATTACATGCCCCCATCACCCACATTGCATACACACTAAATGCTCCATCACACCCATTACACGCCACCATCACCCTCATTTCATACCCCCCACCACTTCCATTACATTCCCCCATCACCCTGATTAATTGGAAGGAGCTAAAGCTTGTTGAACGGTGGGCGAGGGGGCAAAAATGTTTGAAGCACCAGAAATGTCCTTTAACACCCTCTGGCAAAGTGCCGCCCGAGGCGAGTGCCTTGTTTGCCTTGTGGAAGATACACTACTGATCATATACACATAATTGTTATGGTGTTAATTGTTATGGTTGATCACTAAAAAAATCAAGCTTCATTAGCAGAGTTGTTTAGTGAAGCCCACTATTTTTTATTCTCAGAGTTTTCATGTATTTTAGAAGTCTATTAAATTATGTGTGTTAAAATAATATACCTTTCATACAGCATATCCCATTACATGGTACTATAGGACATATTGGAGGTTTATAAATCTCATTCCTTCCAAAATGTATATTTAATGATAATAGTAAGAACATTAAAATAATGTTTACATATGAACCAGATTTACCTAAGTAAAAAAAAAAAAAAACTTTTAGGAAGCAAAGATGGATGTCTAGTAGCAGGAGGTGATTAAAAATTAAAACAGGGAAGTACCAATCTGCTTGATTGTGTCTCCATGCAGAGTTTCTGATTCAACATGACACAATCATTTGATCCTGAGAGGGTCCATGATGCTGAGAGATGGGGGGGAGGTTCCTTTAATACTGGATGTAGAGGAGAACGTGTCTTCACAACTTTTTGACATTGTCCTCAACAATTAGTGGTATTGACCCACCTACTTTTCAGCAAGACGCCTAACATGGGTGGGTTTAACATATTGTTCTCTCTAGAAAGATGTTTGTCCATTTCAATGGCTGCACCCAATAGTAGGATAGATTTAAACGGAAATAAAATAAAATTCCTTTTCTACCCATTGACTCATTGAAAAAGGATTTTCCATGACATTGAGAATGATAGAAGAAAATGAAAATAAACTCCATACTTATGCTCTGATTTTTTAGTGATGAGTGAATAATGGCCACAGACAAGTTGTGGTTTATCCCAAGATGTTAAGATGACATTTTATGGGCTTTAAATTGCTTACATATGAGTAAGCATTTCACACAAAAAAGAAACACATTTAATATGAGTAATCAAAAGACTTGGGGGTTAAGGATGACATTACTCCTACCACAAAAAGCAAGCACTTAAGTTTTGCCTATAGCTATTGTAAATCATATTCAAGGGAAAACAATGGAGATTATAAAGACATCTATTGCAAGTGGAACTTACAGTTTAACAATTAGCCTAAATGTTCTGTGTGTGTTGGCCAAGCTTGTCAGTGTAAATAACCAACTATAGTGTAATCAAATTGTGACACCATAGGGTCAACTCAGGTAGCTCCGATGTTCAGCACCAAAATGTTGCCTCCGAATTGTGGATGTATTCGGATCACATTAGTGATGTATTGGCACCAGAATTTCGAGCCACTTAGGTAGCTCCAATATATTCTGAATACGTCCCCAAATTCAGACATCATAGCCGATTCTACACCTATGTTTGCCGAAACCCGATGCATTGAAACATGTCTTAAATGCACCAAATCAAAGTGGTAGCTTCAAATGCACCATTATATCCTTTGGTTGCTTTCACATAAAGAAAAAATAGCCCATTGTACTGTTGTAGAATATTTGCATAAAGCATGAGCACATGTTCAGATCACCATATTAGAGCAGGATTAGCAGGCAGTATTAACAAAAACAGGGGGGGGGGACGGCAAAATCCAAATGGGAAGCCATGGATCAGGACAGGAGGGGACCAGGACAGTGGAGACAAGCCAGAGGAGTAAAAATGAGCTCTGGCAGCAGATTGTGAATGCAGCTGGTGGAAATAGTCTGAAGAGGTGGTGAACAAGCAGGGGCGGGCTGGGCCGGGGGGCAGGGTGGCAATTGCCCCCCAGGCCGCCCTAAACTATGTAAAACACGGCCGCTGGCCCAGTGTTTTAAAAAAAAAAAAACGCGCTTGCAGGCAGAGACTGAGGTGAGAAGGGATCGGAAGATCCCCTCTCACCTCCGCTCTGCCTGCAAAGCTGCACGGGGAGCCGAACAGGCAGCACAGAGAAACCTCCGTGCTGCCTGTTCGGCTCCCCGTGCAGTGTGCCGACACGGAAGTGCCGACAGTCACGTGATCGGCGCTCTGACGTCAGACGCGCTCCGATCACGTGACCTGTCGGTACAACCGCCGGGAGGCCGAACAGGCAGCATGGAGGGACCATGCTGCCTGCCACCAGGTAAGTCCTCCTGCCACTAGCCACCAGGGAAGTCCTGCCACTAGCCACCAGGGAAGTCCTGCCACTAGCCACCAGGGAAAAAGGTAAGGGGGGGGTGGGTGGGCAAAAAACACTGGCATATTATTGGGCAAATTGGCTGGGGATTATTACATGGCAAATAAGACTGGCATATTATTGGGCAAATTGGCTGGGGAATATTACATGGCAAATAAGACTGGCATATTATTGGGCAAATTGGCTGGGGCATATTACATGGCAAATAAGACTGGCATATTATTGGGCAAATTGCCTGGGGCATATTACATGGCAAATAAGACTGGCATATTATTGGGCAAATTGGCTGGGGCATATTACATGGCAAATAAGACTGGCATATTATTGGGCAAATTGGCTGGGGCATATTACATGGCAAATAAGACTGGCATATTATTAGGCAAATTGGCTGGGGCATATTACATGGCAAATAAGACTGGCATATTATTGGGCAAATTGGCTGGGGAATATTACATGGCAAATAAGACTGGCATATTATTGGGCAAATTGGCTGGGGAATATAACATGGCAAATAAGACTGGCATATTATTGGGCAAATTGGCTGGGGCATATTACATGGCAAATAAGACTGGCATATTATTGGGCAAATTGGCTGGGGCATATTACATGGCAAATAAGACTGGCATATTATTGGGCAAATTGGCTGGGGCATATTACATGGCAAATAAGACTGGCATATTATTGGGCAAATTGGCTGGGGCATATTACATGGCAAATAAGACTGGCATATTATTGGGCAAATTGGCTGGGGCATATTACATGGCAAATAAGACTGGCATATTATTGGGCAAATTGGCTGGGGCATATTACATGGCAAATAAGACTAGAATATTATTGGGCAAATTGGCTGGGGCATATTACATGGCAAATAAGACTGGCATATTATTGGGCAAATTGGCTTGGGAATATTACATGGCAAATAAGACTGGCATATTATTGGGCAAATTGGCTGGGGAATATTAAATGGCAGAATAACACTGGCATATTATTGGACAAATCGTCTGGGGAATATTAAATGGCAGAATAACACTGGCATATTATGGGACAAATTGGCTGGGGAATATTAATGGCAAATAATATTGGAAATGTGTATGTAATGGGGTGATGGAGGCATGTAAATGTGGTGATGGGGCATGTCCTGGTGTGCAACGTGGGTTATGGGTCATGTCGTAGGTGTGCAACGTGGGTAGGGGGGGGGTGCCCAAATTTTGGGATATTGGGTGTCTAAATCCTGGCATGTTGAGGGGCATAATCCTGGCATATTGAGGGGAAAATCCTGGCATATTGAGGGGGCATCATCTTGGCATATTGAAGGGAAAATCCTGGCATATTGGGTGTCTAAATCCTGGCATATTGAGGGGCATAATCCTGGCATATTGAGGGGCATAATCCTGGCATATTGAGGGGCATAATCCTGGCATTTTGAGGGGCATAATCCTGGCATATTTAGGGGAAAATCCTGGCATATTGAGGGGGCATCATCTTGGCATATTGAGGAGAAAATCCTGGCATATTGGGTGTCTAAATCCTGGCATATTGAGGGGCATAATCCTGGCATACTGAGGGGCATAATCCTGGCATTTTGTAAGGGAAAATTCTAGCATATTAAATGGCAAATCCTGGCATATTGTGGGGGAAAATCCTGGCAATATTCGTTATAAAACAAGGAAAAGATGGCCGTGGATGCGGAGGCGATTCGATGGTGCAATGGGCCACATGACTGGATTTGCCCCCCAGGCCTAAGGCTGCCAGCCCTCCCCTGTGAACAAGAGGTAAGTGCACTTAAAATACTTATACACCATAGACAGCTTGTTATATCGCAGAACACACTGAACGCCCACCTTTAGTTCATATAACACATGTATTAGCTCTGTCAAGGATGCTAGGGAATGTTGCACATGGCTACACAAGTTAAAATGTCTGCAACACATGGAGAAGCTGCAAGCGTTTGTGTGTAGAGAACTATAGTAGTGCAGAACATTGTTACTTGGAGAGGGGGTGGGCAAGCAGCATATTGCAGCAATTAACATGTACAAACAAATGCTGCAAATAACTAAAGGCCATGGGAGTTGCAGTGCAGAACAATGTCTATATATCAGTAGAACTGAGCACCTGTGGTAAAGTAAAAGTAAATATGTGCATGCATGCATATGGAGATAGACAAATGTACATGTTGGTATTACATGTTCAGATGATTAATGGTCATGTACCAATGGCAATGGTTCAATTTCAGATATAGTGGCATCAAGTAGAAATATGTGCAACAGATAGGGCTTCATTCATGATGGCGGAATTGTGTGTAATTGAGAATGGAAAACCCAAGTTATGGCCAAAATAGCTGTATAAGCAGCTCTTCAGAATGATTATAACTCAGCAACTATGATCTTAAAAGGACTGTATCACCTTAACATTGTTTTACTGTGCATGTAGAGAATAAAAAAATATTGAAAATGATCTATACATTGTGTGCCTAAATTAGGAGAAATGTGTTTTAAATGTGTCAGGGGAGTCACCTGCTTATGTCACCACCTGTGGCCTAATATGCAAATGAACTGATTTTCAATGAAAATTGTGTACTTTGCATATTAGACCACAAATGATGTCCTACACTGGAGACTTCCTAGGCACATTTAAAACACAAATTTCTCCTAATTTAGGCATTTGATTGCAATTCTGCTAAAACAATGTATAGATCATTTGCAATCATTTTTTATCCTCTACATGAATAATAAAACAAAGTTTAGGTGATACAGTTCCTTTAACTTGGTAATTCCAACCGCCATTACATTCAATTTCCTCTTTCACATGGGTACTCCTTCCCTGCCATTGTGATAACTAGGGCCACCTTTAATGTAAATGGAACCCAGGGCACTCATCTATGTGTGTGCCCCCCTTGGAACCATCCAATAGTGTATTGTCCACACACAGTTTTTTCCTTTGATGCTTAGAAGTCACCCAAATATTGAAAAATGTCATTATTGAAAGCCCATTCACTCTCACACAGAATGTGCAACTAATGGCTAGTTCCTACAACAAAGTAAGACTGGAATTCATTTCACCCAACTGTGCCACACACACACACTGTTCCATACCCCATGTTCCCTAATTCAATGTGCGGTGTGACCTAACAACCTACCAACTACCAGGCAACTTGCAAATATGTTACGTCAAACCCCAGCTACACACAGCTCATTAGCCTGAAATTTCACCACTGCTACCTTATAATCTACATCCCTCTCCACACTCACAAAAATAAATGTGCAGAAAAAGAATGTCCTGCCAATGTGCAGAGTTTTATTCATGGAAGAGAAGTGCAGTTAATTTCAAACTTAAGGCCAAAGCAGCCGAGTCGGTTTCTGAACGAATATTTAGTAGCCACATTTCAGAAATGTGTGAAATTCAGCAAATTTGCCTGATTCAAATTTATTTTGTTCCAACTGATGGTTTATAGCACCACATTTCTTTCAGTATGTAGCGGAGCTGCAATATTAAATCCCCATATCTCCGCTGGTAAAAGAAGGTAATCCAAATAAAGCGCTGGAAAGTAAGGCAATATCCCAAATCCCCCAGTAACCGGACGAAACACAGTTCTGGGAGTCAACTGATTACTTTATTCACAGCTCCAGCATTTATGCAATACCCATGCAAGGGGTTTACTTAATCCCCTTACAGGGGCTATACAATAGTAGATTACCTGGGAAGTGCAAATACAGGACATTTCTCCCACCATGAACTGCTGTACGGGAGGGGCACTCACACTAGATAATCCTGTTAAGTGGATTATCCCTCAATACAGCAGAACCTGGTTTTAACATAACAATATATAACTTTGACATTAACATGAATACATTTTTACACCAGGGTACACAGCTATTTCAGACAAAGTTTAAATGTTCTGCAATAAGTGGCTAGGTTTGCCACACAGTATGAATACAATATCTCTGAATAGAATAAACTAAACACCAGTACAGAAACTGAATGAGTGTTATGTTGGCTAAAGTGCCTGAACTTACTAGCCACATCACTGTATCTCTGCCCAAAGTGCACAGCATGAATCCATGAACCCAATAAAAAAAAACATAATCTACCTTTTTAATTATTTCATTATATATGTGTTTTCTATTTTTTTTTTAATTGTTATTGTGATTAAGTTGATTTTTAATTTTGACATATAAAATCAAAAACATCATAATCATCAAGGTGGAGGTGAGAATGGCATTACAATGCTGAAATCGGTGGGGTTTTTTGCACTAAATATAAAAATGATATTATATCTAAGAAGAGACTGTTCTTGAACTTTATGTAACTGTTCGGAAACTGCAGGTATTTTGGGAAACACATTAAAATCCAAATGAATGTGATGAGTAGTGAAATCACAGGCTTCACAGATGGGAGAAATGATGATAGGACTTGAAGACCAGCCAGATCACATTCAGAAAAGTGACTATTTTGTATGTTCTGCAACTTGTGGATACACATAATGACACTTTTATTTAATAGTATGTGTAAGATTGTCTGCACTATTGTTGCAATGTACTTTTTTTTTATTTTATCAAATTGCTGCTGCAAAAGATACATATTTTGTTTATTGAGGGAGACATCCTATTTCTTTTTTAAATTACTTCCAAACCAAAGGTTACACATTTATTATGGCCAACATTTCCTATGTTACTGTCATTATAAAAATGAACATAGTAGTAGGAGATTGGATAGATTTGATAAATTACATTTAATCGCTTTGTATGAAATTTGATTTTTTTTTTGGCAAAAAGTTTGTTCCCTTTTCACATTGGTACTAGGCCATCCAACTGCATGTTTGTCAATTTCATTCTTAGGCAACATCAGATATGTTGAACAAAGCCAATGGGATAATTGAGTGGGATAATGTGACTTCTAATAAAAATGTTCAACCCAACAGTGTCTCTTTGCCATCTTATCCCCCAAATAAATTATCTCTGCCCTATTCCCCCCCCCCCCCCCCCCACCCAAGCAACTTACCTGTGCTTCCGTGTTCCACCTTAGCCCCAAAACAGCTAACCTGAGTCATCTTTGTCTCCAAACCCCTAAATAAAATGCAATTTAAAAAACGTAAAAGAAAAATATCAAAAAGCAAAATAAACAAAAAAAAAAAGGAGGCTACCCAGACACCACAAAACAAGGGGAGACAGAAACCATGAAAACACTCCTCCAAAAACTTAATATTGGTACCAAAGGATACCACAGATTCTTCCACCAAACAATTTAGTGGGCTTAAATGATGTTCAGCTGCCAATAATTTAATCTCCAGATTATCCATCCTTCAAGGTGTTTATAAAACATTATATTTTATGATGTCACCTCTGCACTGTAGATATAAAAAATGATGTTTAGTACAATAGTCATATATTTGTATGCACAGCATGGAAGTTGTAATATACTCTCTTGTTGAAATAGTTATCATCGTAGGTTACAATTAGCCTTAAGTGCAAATATATCCACAGTACAGCAGTAGTTTTAACATTGAATTCCTTTTGGTGGATCAGAGGTGCTGCTCCTCCCTCTTGTGGTTTAGCAGAAAAAGAAAAGAAGTTCTTGAGCTTTTATCTTTAAGGGAAGGTTTATAAATCAGATTCATGGAAATATTCATATAGCTAGTAAAGGATGGAAATATTTTTTCTTAGCTCAGCTCTGTTGGTGTGAGATCTGCACAGAGGTGAGAGATACAATTTATTTCTTCCTTATTGTACTGGTGAAGAAAAAGAGAAGGTTTTAATTTAAAGTTGGACATTCAGTGTGAGGTGGTGCTGATGTTGTACATTAAAGAAAATGAATGGTGATGTAACCTTGTCTGAAAAAAAAAATGGGGGAGGGCATGAATTATGCAGCCATATAAGAAATGCACTCTGCAGTTCACTCGTCCATCCAGTATAAAAGTAGCAGCCCAAGTGGAGGTTAGACAGCTGGACAGATAAAGTGGTCTTGCTGATTAATTTGCAGGCTGAAATAGAGTTTAAGGGAAGTTCTTCATTCTCTCAGCAAGTTCCTTGTGAAACTTTTTAAAAAACCTGCCAACCTTATCTTAGCCTTCCAGAGTGTGATCATTAAGGATTGGAGGTAACTTGGAGGAGAGCAGAAGATCTGACTACTTTGCCATGATGATTGTGATGATTTTTGCTGTCATCTGTATATGGGCTGAGATGGGAGTCTTCTCAGCCCCCTGTGAGACTGTCAGAATTCCCATGTGTAAAGACATGCCTTGGAATATAACCAGAATGCCCAACCATCTGCACCACAGTACGCAGGAAAATGCCATCCTAGCTATTGAGCAGTACCAGGAGTTGGTGGAAATTAACTGCAGTCCTGTGCTGAGTTTTTTCCTCTGTTCCATGTATGCACCTATCTGTACCCTGGAGTTCCTCCATGATCCAATCAAGCCTTGCAAGTCGGTGTGCCAAAGAGCCAAGGATGGATGTGAACCGATAATGAAAAGATATAACCACAGCTGGCCAGAAAACCTTGCCTGTGATGACCTGCCAGTTTATGATCGGGGTGTTTGTATCGCTCCTGAAGCAATAGTCACAGATATCCCCGAAGGTGAGGAAACAGGTATTGTACTGTGGCGCATTACACGTGGTTAAGGATATGGCAGCTTAATGAGAACCATTTGGGGCTGTATTACTAGTGATGCTCAGCTAACTAACAGACTAACGGAGCATCATGGGAATTTTAGTCATCGTTAACAGGAGCATTGCCTATTTTATTCCTACTGTCATGACCCATAGCTATTTACTGGTTAGATGAGCAGGGTGGGATTTGCGTTCCCAATACTAGAATGTTGAACTAAATTAACAGAACAGTTTATTGGTAGAAATGTAAGTTACTATAACCAAAATAGTATTTTTATAGGAAATTTTCGTGCATACAAATGTATTATTCACGATAAATATATAGAATACAAATGTATAGATCAAGAGAAAAATTATGCTTTCTGGCTACATTTTGTAGTTTATTTGTAGGGGGCCACAAGGTGATGTTATTAACACAGTAAAGTAAAAATAGATCTAGGTACATAATCTTCCTAATGTATACATTTCCTTGCAATTCTTCTGTTACAATGTATAAATCATTTTTATGCTCTGCAAAAGGATATTTAACTCAACATGACACAATTGTATGTCTGTGGTCAGAAAAAGAACATACTTATGGAACACTACTTTCATTTGTGTGGAGTTTGCAATGTAAAAGTGATATAGGAAGCATTTTTTTTTCCTTTTCAGAATAAATTTAGCAATAAATAACCTTAATTCTAACCCTTATAGAACTGCAGTTAACCTCAGTTACTGGATTTCATTTTTGAGTGCAAGTATGTGATCATCTAGCACCTGTTCAAATAACTGAACAAGCTAAAAGAAAAAAGAGGAAATTGTTTAAACCAAAATGTTCAGTCTGTTTAATTTGGACACCTAAAATCCGGTGAAAATTAAAAAAAAAAAAAAAAAAGTCTGTGTTTCTGGATTAATTTATAAAACTCATTCAAAGACCAGGAAACTTAGGTCACATCTTATAGGGCCAACCTCGGGAGTAACACTGGAACCCACAAAAACTATGTGTACCATTATTGAGAACAATATTTATTAATATTACAAAATGCTAATTTTGAATCCAAATATCATCATACTTAGCCAGCAACTATTCCACTGTGATTAGGGGATACTGATAAGATTCTCCCTATTGTTTCATCCCAAATCTACTTTGAACTCTGCACCTGCAAACGTAAAACTCTCAGCTAATCCCATTTGGCAAGGAATGGGTTAGCTTTTTTTTTTCTTTTTTAAAAATAAAATTTAATATAATATCATGTGTCCTGTAGCCAGCACAAATACAACATCTTAAGAACAATTTACTTAAGATTACTGAAAGTATTTATATTGCAGCTGTAGAGGAATCATCATGTCCAGTTCAAGAGGTGTATTTAAAGACTCAAGTTACTACTGGTGTGTTTGGCACAGTACAGCTATTTTCATTGGCAAATGATGTCTTGTTCCTCTTAGATATAAAGTGGATGGAGTTTACACAAGATGTCATAGTCCCAGAAAGACCACGAATGAATCACTGCAAAAGTTTAAACATGGGTAAAGTTGAAAGTCTATTTTCCCTTGGAATGTTTATCCAGTAAGAATTATTTGCTTTGTGATGATTATTAAATATGGAACATATGCATGTATATGTGATTATGTATACTGTGGTTATTGAACATGTCTCTTTCTTTATGTATCTATCCATGCATCTCTCTGTTTTCTTTCTCTGTCTCCTCTATCAGTCCCAGGGCAAAAAGCAGGATACAATTGGTTCTTCTTTGACCTTTCACCTCAGATGGCAGAGACAGACATAGGGAATAACAACTGTCTTCACTGTGTGGCTCAGAATAATTCCATTTTGTATGCTAGGAGCACTTTACACGTTAAAGTAGTTCATTGAGAGTCCATTATTGGACTAATTTCATATAATAGTCATGATCAACATATGATTTCTGGATATTATCCTTTGATGGTGATATTGTCTGTACTACCCCTGGCTCTTACACAGGGATAGTCAAAGGGAGCTATTCACAAAAGGTAAGTTGCTGGTGAGTTGACGTGAGATGAACATTTACTCTCACCTATTTATGTATACATTTTGCAGGAACAAACCCAGTGAGTGGCCCCCACTAAGCAAACTCACCTGGTTTATCCATTCACAATCTGTAGCAGAATTGGTGAGATTAAATGTTCATCTCACCAGAAACTCACCTTTTAGTGAATAGCCCCCAAAGTGTCCATACTAAAGCAAGTTCTGTAAAGGCCCATGGAATATGATTGGATTGTCATTAAATTGTCCATTACAAAGTTCAATAAATGTCCACCATGAACACATAGTGGTACTTATCCCTGTTCATCAATATGCCTATGACAATTATCGGGGTGATTGCTGATTAAGGGTCTGTACCTCACAGAGGACAACTCTTTGAGTCTTCTATGGGCTCATGGGTGACATTTTCCAGAAAAATGTCAGGTACCCCTGAGCTGGATCTGGCCTTGCATGATAGTCTCAGGAAGGCTTACTGGAAAACTTGGGCCTCAGTATTCAAAACCATTGTATATCTTTGAATAGTGGAATGGCCTTTTCAGACCCAAACCTTAACACTGAATTGCATTGTGCATCTTATTGCTACTTAAACAGAATATCAATACATATTACCATAATGACTCACTGTAAAGGGTACTTATATATCATCTTACATTCTCCATTCACTGAAAACATTGTCTTCTACAACCAACATTGTATTTAGCGCAAGGCAAACAAGGCAAGTGCCAAGGCGGAAGATCTCCCCAACCTCCTTGCTGCCTGTTCGGCTCCCCGTGCAGTATGACGGGGTAGTTCTGACAGGTCACGTAACCCGTTGCTCTGACGTCAGACATGCGCTGGGTCACATCACCTATCTGCACTCACCGCACAGGGAGCCGAATGGGCAGCATGGTAGGACACCATGCTGTCTGCCACTAGCCACCAGGGACAAAGGTAAGTCCTAGGGTTAGGGGCGATGGGGGCATGTGATGGGGTGATGGAGGCATGTAATGGGGTGATGGGGGTGATGGAGGCATGTGATGGGGTGATGTAATGGGGTGATGGAGGCATGTAATGGGGTGATGGGGGTGATGTAATGGGGGGATGGGGGCATGTAATGGGGTGATGGGGGCATGTAATGGGGTGATGTAGTTGGGTAATGGAGGCATGTAATGGGGTGATGGGGGTGATGTAATGGGGTGATGGAGGCATGTAATGGGGTGATGTAATGGGGGGATGGAAGCATGTAATGGGTGATGGAGGTGATGTAATGGGGTGATGGGGTGATGTAATGGGGTGAGGGAGGCATGTAATGGGGTGATAGGGGTGATGTAATGGGGTGATGGGGGCATGTAATGGGGTGATGGGAACATGTAATGGGGTGATGGTTGCATGTAATGGGGGTGATGAAGGCATGTAATAGGGGATGATAAGGGGCATGTAATGTGGTGATGGGTGCACATAATGGGGTGATGGAGGCATGTAATGGGGGTGATGGAGGCATGTGATGGGAGGCATGTAATGTGGTGACGGGGGCATGTAATGGGGGTGATATAGGTATGTGATGGGGTCATGTAATGGGGTGGTGTGGGTTATGGGGCAAGTCGTGGGTGTGCAGCATGGGTAGGGGGGTGCCCGGATTTTAGGGCAGCACATAACCAAGATACACCACTGTCTACAACAATGGCAGTAATAGTTAAATTTTACAGCATTAGAACATAACACAATAATAAAATAGCATTTTAGTATCAATAAGTTGTACAATAACGTTTTTAACATAACGTGTAGGGACGTTGGGTGGAACTACTGGCAGTACAGTGGCAAGAATTCATCCATGCTGCCTTCAGTATTGCAACATGGGAGGGATCAGGGCAAGTCCGGAAACAGTTTTCTGAACCCATAATACCTTGTTCTGCCACTGTGCAGAGCACTGCATATGACTGCTGCTTGTAAAAATGATTTTATGTAATATTCTGAAGGTGAAAAAAGCGTCTCACCATGTGAATAATCTAAGCATAGATCCCCTCACCCATACAAGGATACAGACCACATGATTCTCTGTCTGTGTTGGTGTGTGAAGCCATGACACCACCTCAGCATCACCTCAGCACCACAAAGGGCACCCTGCAAGACCTCTCCGGACATTTTAATCGTGTACCACATTGTACATATTTATCCAGATTATTAAGCTTTCTTGAACTGTTTCATTACATGGAGGGCTGCCTCATCATTTATAGACCAACTTCTGTTTGGCTGCCTGTTGAACTTAACACATGTTTAATGGACTGTGCATGTAGAGAATAAAAAACAATTGAAAAAATGATCAATAGATTGGGGTAGATGCATTATTAGTGTTTATTTAAATTAACAGGCATTGATTATTCAATGCCTGCTTCTAAGACCATTAACGAGTGTGGTAATATCATTTCCTCACCTGTTAAAAAACATATCACACCTGCCAAAAACCTCCATACTTTTTTTGGAGGTTTAGCTGAACCAGTAAAAAGAACACCATTAAAACACAGTTCTGTGAGGTAATTACTGCTTAAACAGTGATTTAATGTCAGCAGGTTAAAAATGAAAGGACAAAAAATATTTCATGTTTGCCCATTAATTTAACACTAAACAAAAACACTGCTCAATGTAGCTGTTATTTTCAAATTTTAACCCAGCCAGTGCTCTCTACAGCACTGAGAGGGTTAACCTGTAAAAAACAATATTGGGGAGCCAGAGGGGCTCCTCTGATGACTACCAACCCCCCCACCACAATTCCATAGTTGGTCCACCTGGGGCGAGCAACCTCCCGCTAGCCCCATTAATATAAAAAACTTTCCACAAGTGACCGTGGGCCCACGCAATACCCACAGTCACATACCAAAAAAAATCAATGCCCCCTCCATCCACAGGCTGGCGTAATGCCCTGTGGCCCCAAATAAATAATTAAACAGGAACATGGGGCCACGCTATGTCCTAGGTCCTTAATAATAATAGCATTACCCCCAGGGACTTTGCCCCAATTCCCAATTACAAATAAATGCATTTCAATAGGAACTTGGGGCATAGGGCTGGTCCCAAGTCCCTTGGGGCCATATTATTATCATTAGGTACCTGTGCAGTCCAAGGACATTTGGGGGGGGGGGGGTTAATTATTTATTTGGGACCACAGGGAACTTAGTATTGTTCTCCACTTCCGAGGGTTCCTTGGAGTGACTGACATGGGGTATATCAATACTATGGCTTCCTCCTTGGGACCAGAGGATTCACCCTTCTCCTTATACAGATATTGTATACCAAAAAAGCAGAATGGCACGAGATAGTGGGTACCTTAGATTAAAAATAAACACAGACAATAATAGTGCAGTATTGTAGAACACCACAATTATAAATACGTAAGTGGTGATAAATACACTCACAAACCAACGTGTAGAATAATCATTGGAAATAACATGAATTCTTCATGGATTTTAATAGTCTCTGAAAAATACAAACAGCAACAAACATGTGCAGGACCTGATAAATGGTATAAATAATGGCCCCTGCTAAAAACAGACTCACAAGATAAAATTGGACACAGGCAAAAAGTCCAGGACTTGGATACAACTGTAACCTGGATATGGCAGAAGTAGAAGACAGGATCAGGGAGAAGAACTGAATTTCAATCACAAGTGCCGCCCTCTTTCTGACTTCTTTTCGCATGCGACGAGTGTCCGTTACCATACCATATACAGATAGACTGTCCCATATTTTACACATACATGATTATCACATTATTAATGAATTTAAGTGATTGGTATGTAATAGTACAATGAGTGGGTTACAGTATGTTATGCTTTCTTTGCACTGTATATATGCAATTTGAATAATACATAATAATATATCTTGTGTCGATAGTTTAACTAAATTCAGTCAGTTTTACACTAAAAGGTGAAGCAATTTTTTTTACGGAACGTAACATGTTATAACTGGCTAAAATGAAGAAAATTACTACTCACTGGAGACTATTCAGTGACAGGTGTTAAGTTATCTCAAATCATTCAATCCTATAGATGGCAATAGAAAAATTTGAGTTGAAAGGCAATAATTATAATTAGTGATGTTTTGTATCATTGAAGAGTGGCCAATGTTAGTTGGGCGACTTTTTTATTGTTTTTATTTTAAAATATGTGGTTTTCATTATTCCCCCTCCAGATCGATGCAAATGCAAAACCGTTAAACCTACACTTACAATGTACCTGACCAAAAACTACAGCTATGGTAAGTCACTATTTACTTAACTAGGATCTTTGGTCACTAAAAGGAGAATTGCAGGTGAGCTGAGCGTTTAATTTCCCAAATGTAACTATACATTGTCCAAAGACAAACCTGAGTTTCTTTTGCAAGAAAAATAGAGTTTGCCCTGCATAATGTATTATTAAAAAGTAATATTTAACTATGCATTAGTCATGGCCAGCTATGTACTTCTGGCAAGAGTTTGCTCCTGCACAATGTATCATTGCAGTTGAGTTGAGAGGAGATGAACATTTCATGTCACCAATTGAGCTATACTTTGTGCAGGTACAAACCTGGTGAGTTTGCTATTTTTTCTTAATGTATGCATTTGCCTTCAATTCTACTGACATAGAATGAATAAATCATTTACTAAGCTGGCTATATCTCCTTTCATAGACCAATAAAGAAATACCATGGCATATTATATAACTAGTAGCAAAAAGGAACTGTAAAATAAAGGTAAAGTATTCTTCCTGTCATAAATAAAATATCAGATTTGCTCAAATATAATATATATTTGTTGATTATAAGACAACCCCCCAAACTTTAGATATTTATTTAGAAAAAAAAGACAAAACCTTAATATAAGACTACCCTATAGGTAAAAAGTTTTGCTTGTAAATATTAATTCACATGTAACCTGTTTTTTTTATAGTTAATAAAAATGATGATTGAAAAAAATGCATTTCCTGTTTTTATTTCCTTTTATTTGCCAATGCGGCCCCAACACAGCCATCTGCTTCCCAGACTAAGCCAATGCTGCTCCCCAGATTGAGCCAATGCATCTCCCCCACAACCATCTGTCCCCCATATTGAGCCAATGCACCCCCCCACACTGCCTTCAGCACCCCAGACCAAGGCAATGTGCCCCCCACAAAGCCATCTCAACCCCAGACTGAACCAATGCATCCCCCCACACAGCCATCAACCATCCCGGCTTAGCCAATGTGCCCACCACACAGCCATGTGCCCCCAGACTTAGCCAATGCATCGCCCCACTCAGCCATTAGCAGGGCTGGCCCAAGACATTGTGCTGCCCCTCCCCCCCCTCCCAAAAAAAAGCCGACAGTCATGATAATTCAAACTAAAAGGAAACTTATCAGGAAGTGATAATTTAATGCAAGAACATCTTTCTAAATGCAAAATTAAATGGTGCGAGTATTGGCAGGCCATGATTAAAATATGTACCCTAAATGTTTGAGCATTTAAACTTAATGTACATTATTTGAGTCATGTTATAGTTCAGTGGTCACATATTATGTTTTGGGGAATTGCACAGCCTATTTTCATAATAATGTTTGTTTTACCATTTCATTATTTTCATCTTGTGGGTGAATATGTTATTTGTATATGCCCACTAAAGCACTTCTTATATACATAATAAAATAATTTAGAGCTCACCCATAAGGTGAAATGAGAGTCATGGTAAAACATTATTATGATAATAGGCTGTGCAATTCCCTAAAACATAATGTGACCCTATAACAAAATCCACATAAATATAGTCAGTGGCAGAGGAGCTAACCCCTGTATGGCTAGACAGATAGAGGCAGTGTCAGAGGAGTTAACCCCTTGTCTGGCTAGACAGATGGAGGAGGTGCCAGAGGAGTTAACCCCTTGGGTGGCTAGACAGATAGAAGCAGCGTAAGAGGAATTAACCCCTTGGTTGGCTAGACAGTTAGAGGCAGTGTCAGAGGAGTTAACCCCTTTATCCATACACTCACTCACGCACATACATAGACAGTCTGTCACTCACACTGACACACACACACTAACTCACTCACACTGACATAAACTCACACAGGAAAAAAAAGAAAGAGACTGCTGCATGGAGCAGCAAAGTGCCGCCTCTGCCAGGGTTGGTCCCATTAAAGGGCCAGCCCTGGCCATCAGACAGTCGCTTGCGATCCAGGTCCCCTACACCTCTGTGGGGGACCTGGATCCTAGTCTTATAGACTTGTGACTCTCCATCTCTCAGTTACAGACTCAGGCTCTTTAGGAGGAATTTACGAGTAATCAAACATTTGTGCAGTTTCATCTACTGTCAAAAGTTATTTTGAAGCTAGAGACAATAGAATTGAGACTTAAAAACACTCAAATTCTGATAGTAATATAAGAACCATTATATATGTGTCTTTATGTGCAAATATGTTTTACATGGCAAAAGAAATGTCTGAATATTACAGTTTCTAAGCAACTAGAATATTTTCACAATTCTTAGAATGTCCCCTTTCCAAGCACTCAAACACCAAAAAAGTAAAAAAAAGGTTGCAGCCAGATCCAGACCTGTGAAAACTGAGGAAGCAGTGTAAGAAACCGCTATCAGCACACATTATCCAAATTTATTGTGGTCAGTATGAGTTGTGTGCTGATAAATGGCTATTACCATTTGGTAATGCACATTTGACCATGGGTTCGACTTTCAAATCTGAAAGCACATTTGATTACTTTCGTACTACTTTACAAAACAAGCAAAGATGAGCAGATTCCTTCACTTTCCACAAGCGCACTGTCTTAATCTTAATGAGAAACAGTTTAAGCTGGCAAACTGATGGTATCTGGTCCCTGCAAGAATCTCCCGGATGTATCCTAACACACTGGATATATGCTGGAGATGTGGACAGCGAGGAGGGGATTTCGTGCATATATGGTGGGGATGCGCAATGATCAACAGCCTTTGGTTGAACGTTTCACAAAGGCTAAGTGAGATATTTGATCGAGAATGGATCCTAACTCCAGAAAAAGCCCTTTTACATGTAAAGTTTCCCGAATACAAAAAGAAAAATAAGATTGTTTTTCATATTTTAACAGCAATCAAGCTTGAATTAACTAGAAATTGGAAAACTAAAAACTTATTAATATGGCCCAAAATAAAATCCCAAATTATCCATCAGTGTCAAATGGAAAGAAGCATTGAATGGCTAAACCATCAGAATAAAAAAAGAAACTGCCTATTGGGACAATTGGTTGGAGTTTTTTGAAAATAATACATTCTAACCAGTGGAGAGTGGGGGAGAGGGAGTAAGAGAAAGAAAAGGGGAAATGCAAAGAAAAATATGTTAAAGAAAAAAACAACAACAACAAAAAAGATTATGATAAAATAGTCCTTAGTTCATTCCGACTCTCGAAAAATAACATAATAACTAAATCTAATTCACATCTTGGTAAAACTTAAGTAAGAATCAGGAAGTCCATGTCCATTCTCTGCTGTCAAACCTCTCAGAAACACCCGCCCATTATTGTCTTGTTATTGTCATGTTCTACGGATAAGAATGATGTAATGAAGGAAGTGGAATTAATCTTTGGAAAAAATTGAGTGACTGTGATTGTTCTGCATGCTTTCCCTAACAATGAATATATAGTATGTTTTTAGATCCGTTTTGTTAGTATGTCTGTTTGTATAGTATGTATTTTTTTTATACTTTCATAAGAAAAAAAAGAAGAAAAAAAAGATGCCCAGTCTCCTCTACAAGTGATTACCAGGGAGGTGAGATGTCCATTAGCATCACTCACATCATATTGGAGGTGTGAATTAGTCAGTCTTACAATTTCTTAGAATAAAACATCATCCTCACCATAATAATAATAATGAGGTGCTCAAGTGGTCAGACTCACTCACCCATAGTCCTACCTATTAGTGCTTAGTTTTTAGTCCCAATGGATATATATCTTCCAATTGTAACAAGATTCATTGTCTGACACCCCAGGTGTCAATAAAGCATAAATGTAAATATACTATTATAAAATATAACAAAAATGGACCAGGAAAAATAAAAATATAAAAAATGTTAGAAAGAAAATTTAAAAGATGAAAAAAGCATAAAAATATAAAATTAAGAAAAAACAAGATAATAATCGATGAAACAATGTAAGAGAAAACAAAAAGAAGACGAAAAGAAGAAAAAAAGGATTTGAAAAAGAATATAGAAACAAATCCTATTATTAAAAGAAAATGTAGTTTGTTTTGTTTGTTGTTTTATAACTTATTATATATATTACAAATAAGGGATACTTAACCTGTAATAATGTGAAAAAAGATAATACATATCTTTAATAATAAATATATTATAACTGTATATGAACATACAGTTGTGTTTAAAATATGTTTACTTTAATTCTTCTACACTTTTCTAATATCTGGAGAATTTATATGTGTGAATTTCGTTGTATATTTCCTGAATTAGGAGCATGTTCAGGGGTTATCGCCACATATTGGGTAGCCAAAAATCTAAGACTTTACTAGTGAAATTTACTTGATTTGAATGATTCTGATGTTTTGGCTTCCAAATGGCTCAAACAGCCAATTCTGTCCCAAAATCTATGATATTGAGTAGACATATTTCAGAAATTTCAGAAATTCTGCTTCTTTGCCCAATTTGAATCCATTTTGGACCAGATCGGTCTATATTGGGTAGATCCTTTAGGGAAAATACAGATTATTCTGCAAATCACTGCAAATCACTGTGTCCCTCTAATGGATGCTGAAAGGGGATGCTACAAAAAGTAGTGGTGAACAAGCAGAAACTTTGGTCCTTATAATGTGTTGGCCAAGCTGCTATAATACATATAAATACATATGAATCTGAATTTGTTTAGTTGAAACACCGTTAGATGACAGATTCCCCAATTAATACGGATTTTGATTTCAAATGATTTTAACCATTATCATTACAAATTATGTTACTTGCGAAAAATGTTGTATTTTCATTTTTGACATAAAATACAATAGAATTGCTTCTTAGGAGCTCTGTTCAAACGTTTGATCAGTCAGAAGTTGGCTTCTGTCTGTTTAAAAGCTTGTTATATTGGCTAGTACCTAATAAGGTTATAGAATACGTGCATGAAAAAAGTAAAGAATAAATGTATGTACCATTATTAACTGGAAAGCATTTTTTTTTTTACAGCAGAAATTATTTATGGCCTGTCCATACTAAATTAAACATATGCAGTACAGATGCACATAAACCACATGTTTCTCTTGAGGTTTCACCCAATGCTACAGTTCTGACTCCCTCACTCCTCACATTTGCTTTCACAATCTCATTTCCTTAGCTTTCTTCTTTCTATTCTTGTTCACATTCTGATGACCATTCTTGTTTTCATTCCTGCTCCTGTCCTTCCAGTAGAAAGTTTGCAATATTCATAATAGCCGAGGTCTTCCTGAAATGAAAAAAGAACAAAGGCTACCACTTAATTCTGATGCATTGCGTCTGATTTCGATGCCGGATTGCCTATGATTTCTGAATGGTGGACATATTTTAGCACATCAGAGCTACCTTTGTAGTAGGATGTGTTCTTTTACCACGGATGTGAACTGAATATGTCCTGACTTCCGCGGCATGATTTCAGTGCCGAAAGTCAGAGCTACTTGGGTAGACCCTTACATTTAACTAGAACCCAAAGAAGTAGGAACTTCCACCCAATTTTTATTTTCCCCCAATAGAAACTTGTTTGTATTTTCCTACAATTAGAATCAAAGTTTAGAAACATGTCATTAGCTTACCCATGTGCTCAGCATCATGCTAATCAAATAAATATGGCTAGTATTGATGACGAAACACCCACACCCTATCATTAATTAGGGGTGTGAGGCAGAGGGTAGGTTAATTATTTATTAAAAAATGTACCTTTTTTTTATTTAATTAGGTGGTTGGGGCATTAGGGCTTGCCAACCTCTGTTAACACCTAGGGTGTCAGACTGTGAATCTTGTTACAATTGGATAATACGATATCTTCCAATTGGAGCTGAATAGGTAGGATTGTGGGCGTGGGTGGGTGAGTCTGACCACTTGAAGATCTCCTTATTATTATGGTGAGGATTATGTTTTAATCAATGAAATTATAAGATTGAATAGTTCACATCTCCAATAAGAGGGATGAGAATGGACATCCCTGGTAATCATTTGTAGGTGAGACTGGGCATCTTATCGCTATTATCTTCATTTGCACTTTTATTTTTTTAATTAATTTTTTATTGAGTCATAGTAGCATATATCATACAAACAGCAACGCATTTCAACAATTAGCATCAAGTACAAATATACACTGTCTGTTCCTTCAGGGAAACTCACTCGAGTAGAGTCATGGTTTTAATGACATTGAAACATGGTATGTATGTATAGTGACAAAGACATATCCGAGAACACTTAAACCCTACATAAACATAAACAGAGTATAGTTATAGTACCTATAATACATTTATTTATTTATTTTATTATAAAAAATAAACCTATATATGAATAAGTAGTATTCTTGTAAGTAGAAACAAATATTTGAAACATAAGATTCGCCCGGTGCTAATTCCTGTATAGTAGGACCTTAAACTTAGCTAAACACCAGTATTTATGATAAGAAGGGGGAAGAATGACAGACTCTGCGGGGCATGCAAAAACTAGGTCTCCTTATTTAGCATAACCTTGAGCATCTGGGAAGAAGAACAGGAGAGGGGAAACTAAATATAAGGAAAAGGAATGAAAAGCAAACAAAAAGTAAAAATAGATAGAATCTGTAGAAAACAGAGAGTGAAAGGATACCCCAAGAGAGGGGATGTCGACATGTGTCAGAGGGCACTGTCAAAAGGTGGCCCAATACCACTAAAAGTGGCAAAAGTTACCGTCTCGCCCAGAAGGGGGAACGGAGAGGCCCGGGAGGGGGGGGGGGGGTTCGGTATTGACATCAACAACTATGATAAATGGAGGCATACATGTCATGCCAGGCAAAAGAACAAATAAACTACAGTATTGCATTTTAAAAGGTTGATATTGAGTCTGAATCTTCAGGCACTGGCTCTTCCCTATTTCCTGCAAGAGCCTGGCAAGGCTTAATAGGGGGCAACCTCAGGAAAGTGTCAGTTTCGGATGGACTGTCGATTGTCAGCATCTTATCTTCTTTGGAAACTGACAGGGATGTAGGAGAATTCCAACAATATTTCACAGCTAGTTCACGTAGGTGACAAGTGAGTGTCGACATTGTGCACCTCCAAATCAGCACTTCAGGTGGTAAGTCCTCATACCCTTAGAGCTGACTTCCAGCATACTCGAGTCGCGGGGTATTTCTGACACTTTGTAGTATTGCCATTTTTTTCAGTGGCGTCTTGAAGTTTTACGATGATATCCTGCAGGCCAGAAGATGAAGCTTTCCGCACCTTCCGGGGTGGGTCCAACTGTCTCCAGTACTCCCCTCACACGTACATTAGCACTTTGCACTTTCAAGTCTTGAGTAAGGATCTGTTTATGGAGATCTCGAACATGCATAGTCAGCGCGGTCACCTGCTGTTTGGTTTCAGCCTGTTCCAATGCAGAAAGTTCTTGCGCTCTTTTCCAGGGTTACAATTATTGTGTCCAGTGAGGACATTTTCTAACATAGCATAGCCACCATTTCGGTTTGCATCATGGACTGTATGTCCAGAAACAGTTTCCTGATGTCCCCTTTAGTTGATGGAGTTTTATCCTGGGTCAAGTCAGGTAGTCTTTTAGATCCATCAAGGCGATTAGCAATTATCGAGTCGCCAGATTCAGATGGTCCTGAAGTCGGAAGGGTCGCTGGCGGTTTGGTTCCAGGTGTCTGCGGCCTAGTCAAAATAGACCTGATGTCACGGGCAGCCACACAATATGTTTGAGCTTTCAAATTATTTTTACGACCCATCTTTTCTGGAAACCGCAGAAGGTGTTTCTTCACCAATTTGACTGAAGTAGCTATTAATTGAAAGAAATTTGCAGTCTTTGCAGACGGAGCTCAGCATGGACCCATCTGCCTTTGTCCTCAGATAGCTCCGCCCCCCTTAATTTGCACTTTTATAAAGTTTGGGAATCTGTTCATCTTTGCTTTTTTTCTAAAGCAGCCTGTTAAGCAATCAAATGTGCTTTCAGATGTGGTTGAATTAGTGGAACACATGACAAAATATGCATTACCAAATGGCCCAACAACAGCCATTTTTCAGCACACAACTCATTCAGATAGCTGTTTCTTACACTGATTTCTCTGTTTTCACAGGTCTGGATCTGGCTGCAACCTTTTATTTACTTTTTGGTGTTTGAGCGCTTGGAAAGGGAACATTCTAAGAGTTGTGCTTAGAAACTGTAATATTCAGACATTATGTTCATTTCTATTGTCTCTAGCTTCACTAAAATAACTATATTATTCACTCAATAAAATTAGCAGTTTCAGTGCATTTCGACTAATTTAATTGTCAGAAGATTTTGGTGTGGGATCACCTATGACTTCCGAATTGCAGATGTATTTATTTATTTTGTGGTTGGGGCACATTGTGTGTTCTCTTTTCCCATTTAAATAGTTAATTTGCATATCAAGTCACAGCTGATGTCATAAACAGGAGACACAATGTATTATTATCTAGTTACACAGTATAAGCAATGCTTAGGGTTCCTTTAATATCTGGCATATATTTAAATGCATTTATACAGTTCCTTATTATGAATACAATAATTTTATTTTATACATATCATTTTAGTAATGAATAGGAAATAAATGAAAGGGAAAAGCTTATTAATATGCTAAATAATTGATTAAGCACAATCTGTCATGGCTTCTCATTTCTCATATATACAGTAATCCATGCAAAAGTTAAAAGCGTAACCAGAAGCAACTGCAATGAAATTACTACCATTGTGGAAGTCAAGGAGTCACTCAAGTCTTTGACAACAATACCAAGGTCTCAAGTTCCTCTGATTACCAACTCATCTTGTCAATGTCCCCAACTGTTACCTAGTCAGGATGTGCTTATCATGTGCTACCAGTGGCGCTCACGGTAAGTCATCAATGTAACCATACCTTATTACATGTTTTTGTAGGTATTCAGTAAAAGCAGAGCAGATATCAAGGTCAATAGATTCTTTGCGATCACTGTAGTGTAACTCAAATCATTATGTTGTTTCTGCCTCAAATTTTATTATAATTTGTTGTGGTACAAATACCAATACCAAAATACCAAAGAGGACTAGTGGCTTGAAATACTTTGAAAGAAGAAAGCCTTAAAGGACAACTGGAAATAAAAGTAATTAATTCTTAACTGAAATATTGTTCCGTGTAGCTGGTGTCTACAGAAATTACTTAATGCAAGAATACATATAGGTCTATTAGTGGGAACCTATGTTGTTTAGAATGCCTGGACAGATCTTCATTCTCCTTGGGTAAGATGAAGGAATATCTGACACAAGATTGACTAAACAATGGGTGCTAGATTTGGGCCCTGATTACATTTTCGTTTTGTCAGATTGCATGAGGAGGTACACATTTTTGGTTGTCCGAACCGAGTTTCACCATTGACGCATTCTATTCCTACAAAATTCATCCATTATTTTTGTCTTTGGTATTCCATTCACTCTAATCCTTAATAGCCAAAGTCCTCCTGAAATGGCCCCTAAATAAGCCAAAGTCGTCCCCCCCCCCAAAAAAAAAGACTGTAGGGAAGTCCAAGGCTACCATTCTTTTGGAGTTTGGCTTATGAAATGTCGGTGCAAAAATCAGCAACATTGGACAATTTTCATGCTGATTCAAGAACTTCTCAGAACACCGGAATTATATAACTGGCTTTGAAATTTGGAGCTCAGATTTTGTCATAGAAAGTTGGAGTTTCCTTAGTCTACCAGGATGTGTTCTACGGAATTCAAGGTGTAGGCAGCACACAAAAGATTTAGGGTGCTTGAGCCAGGGGCTCCACCAGTATACATAATAATAAACTTCCATTCACTTAAAAATGGTCTGGATGTTTTTTTTTTTTAGAAAAGCAGAACATACAGGGCTATTAATAATAGAATAAGAATTAATAATAGAGCTTATTGATCCAAGGAGAAATCTGATTGCCCTTTGCAGTTAAGAAGGAATTTCCCCCCCTAGGAGGCTAAATTTTAAATAGCTTCCTTAGGGGTTTTTGCCTTCTTTTGGATCAAAAACTGGAATGATAGGTAGAAGGGTTGAACTTGATGGACTTGTGTCTTTTTTCAACCTAAATTACTATGTTACTATGTTATTATGTTACTTTTATCAGTGCTGAGCTGCCTGTATTTATTTACTTCTACCTGTATGTGTTAGTATCCGAATAAATGATTTGTTCATTTGTTCAGCTTCACATTCGTTTTTTTGGACGAAAGAGCTGATATTTGTCCAAAAACCAATGAATATGAATGAATATAGTACCATTAACAAATTTCTGTATAAACCATCTACACTTCACCAAATCTTTCAAATAAACACAAGTTAATTTTAGCTACAGGTTTCAATAAATACACAAAGTTATGCTAAGTTTGTTTTTGTAGACATGGTGCTAAGCATATTAGACTATGGCTTACATGTTTCATGCCACTGTCAGTCAATGAAGCTGTTAAGCATACATTTAAGGTTTTTATAAAGTTGTGGTAGTTTAATGTGTTTTTGTCCATTACTTGTAGTTCTAGAACCTAAATTGCAATAATCCTATTATTCTGTATTCATCATTCCCAGGTTTGACTTATTTCGGCAAAGCAGTTTCACTTGGTTATTGCCAATGTAATTTGTAGTGCATTTTTTCTCATTCTAATAAATCAATTTAATTAAGTTTTGTACTTTTATCTAATGTTGCAAACATGCGGATCATTCCTGAATATGATTTTGTCTAGAATGTTTGTGGAATCACAGTTAAAATGGCACATGTGGAACCAGCATTACCTTTAATGTAGAGTTTCTTTCAATTAAAAAATGTTAATTAAGTATTGTCTGAATCACCAGGATGATGCTTCTCGAGGGCTGTTTGGTTGAAAAATGGAAAGATCAATTAAACAAGAGGTTCAAGGTAATGAATATAAAGAATATCTGCAAATTGCGACGTATATACTATTCATATACTTTTTTTTATCACTCCTCCTGGGAAGTGTGAATTTGTTTCTGGGTGCATTGCACATTTGCTTACTACGTAAAACAAATGTTGCCATTCTTTACATAAATCATTTAAAAACCATATTTTTTTAAATTTCATTAATATAAACAAAAGGGATACAAACAGAGAAAGGGAGAGCAAATATGATGATTGAAACAATAATTAACAGGTATAAAATAAAGGCTTTAACATATATGCTGGTCTAGGCAGCTAGGAATACACGAAGAACCAAAATTGTATTGTGGATGTAAAGTAAATGTAATTGTAATGAACATTTGAAATGTGTAGGTGGTTAAACATGTGTATGTTTAACTTCCTCAAAGACAACCAATCAGAACCTGGTATTTCTAGATTTAAGCTAATTAGTGCAATCTCTTCAATAGTGCAGTATAATGGTTTAGATGCTTTTTCATGATACCTTCCCTTCATTTGGATTTTTTAGTGCTTCTCAGTCTAATGCCATATATTTTTTATCTGGGTAGAACCAAACAACTAAGCATAGTTTCCAACAGTCACATATTTGCTGAGATCTTGAGTCCTTGAGACATATATAGTTTAAATAGATGTATCTTTGCTGCAAGAGGATTTGGACAAATTGGGTAATTGGGCAGATAAATGGCAAATGCAATTCAGTGTAGACAAGTGTAAAATTATGCATTTTGGATAATAAAAATTCAACATATAGTTTTAATGGTGTTTCCTTGGGGAGATCTTCTAATGAAGAAGATTTGGGAGTAGTTGTAGACAATTGAGCTGCAAAGGCCAATAAGATATTGGGGTGTTTTAAAAGGGGTATTGACTCACGGGAGGAAAATATTATTCTGCCTCTTTATAGGTCCATGGTAAGACATCACCTTGAATATGCAATTCAATTCTGGGCACCTTTTAAAAGATAGAAACATAGAAACATAGAATGTGTCGGCAGATAAGAACCATTCGGTCCATCTAGTCTGCCCAATTTTTTTTTTTTTTGAGTACTTTTTTTTTAGTCCCCCATTCCCGGTTTTATAGCTAGGATAGCCTTGTGTCTATCCCACGCATGCTTAAAATCTTTGACTGTGTTTACCTCTACCACTTCTGCTGGCAGGCTATTCCATACATCCACTACCCTCTCAGTAAAGTAATACTTCCTGATATTACTTTTAAATCGTTGCCCCTCTAATTTAAGACTATGTCCTCTAGTTGTGGTAGTTTTTCTTAAATATACTCTCTTCCTTTACTGTGTTGATTCCCTTTATGTATTTAAATGTTTCTATCATATCCCCCCTGTTACGTCTTTCCTCCAAGCTATACATGTTAAGATGCTTTAACCTTTCCTGGTAAGTTTTATCCTTCAACCCATGAACCAGTTTAGTAGCCCTTCTCTGAACTCTCTCCAAAGTATCAATATCCTTCTGGAGATCCGGTCTCCAGTACTGCGTACAATACTCCAAGTGAGGTCTCACCAGTGCTCTGTACAATGGCATGAGCACTTCCCTCTTCCTACTGCTAATACCTCTCCCTATGCAACCAAGCATTCTGCTAGCATTTCCTGCTGCTCTATTGCATTGCCTACCTACCTTCAAGTCCTCTGAAATTATAACTCCTAAATCCCTTTCCTCAGATGTTGAGGTTAGGACTGTACCAAATAGTCTATATTCTGCTTTTGGGTTTTTACGCCCAAGGTGCATAATCTTGCACTTGTCCACATTAAATGTCAGTTGCCACTGCTCTGACCATTTTTCTAGTTTAGCTAAATCATTTGCCATTTGGCTTATCCCTCCATGAATATCAACCAGGCCCGGACTGGCCATCGGGCTCACCGGGCAAATGCCCGGTGGGCCGCGGTGGCCATGGGCCGAGGCCGGCAGGGGAGGTCCCAGGATCCCCCCTGCCGGTCTATGCAGGGCCGGCACTATCCGAGCGCCGGCCCCGCTGTTTGACATGAAGGGCCGGTGAGGACATCAAAGATCTCCCTCACCGGCCCACATGCCTTCAAATACGGCCGCCGGCGGGGAGAGAGGGAGAGAGGACCCGGCGGAGCTCTAACTTGCAGCTCCACCGGGTTCCTCTCGCGAGATCCGGAGCATTGCCATAGCAACGAAATGTTAGAATGGATTGTGTGTGTGTGTGTAGGGGGGTAGGTAAATAAACAAATAAAATAACAGGCATTATGTCCCCATAATGCCTGTTATTTTATTTGTTTATTTACCCCCCCCCCCTACACACACACACACAATCCATTCTAACATTTATACAGCACTCTCACACCCATCACACACAGAACTCACACACCCATCACACACAGCACTCACACACCCATCACACACAGCACTCACACACCCATCACACACAGCACTCACACACCCATCACACACAGCACTCACACACCCATCACACACAGCACTCACACACCCATCACACACAGCACTCTTACACCCATCACACACAGCACTCTTACACCCATCACACACAGCACTCTCACACCCATCACACACACATAGCACTCGCACACACAGCATTCTCACACACAGCACTCTCACACACATCATAGACAGCACTCTTGCACTCTCACACACAGCACTCTCACACACATCATACACAGCACTCACACACACCGCCCCCCTCATCACACCGCACCCCTCAAACACACACAGAACCCCCCAACACACTGCACAACAGACGTACACAATACTTCCATATATATATATATATATATATATATATATATATATATATATATATACACACACACACTGCACCCCTCACACACATACTGCACCCCTAAACACATTACATTCCAGACACACACTAGATCCCTTACCCAACTCTGGATCATCTACACACATACACACGCTAGATACCTATATACACTCTGAAACCGTTATAAACACACACACTCACTAGATCTCCTATACACATTCTGGGTCCTTCAAACACACACTAGACTCATATATATATGTATATATACACACACTAGATTCCTTGTAAGCAAACACATACTACACCCCTAAACACACACTACATCTATATATACACACACACACACACACTATAGCCTGTATTCACACACTTGCTATATCCCCTATACACACATTCTCTACAGCCCCTAGCCACATATACATCACATTACACCACAAACACAACACAACTAAAACCGACCTTATTACACAATACCACACCACAATCAGCTCACTCTACACACACGCAATCCCACAAGCAGGCTCCAAACAGATGCTCAATACTCTTTCCTGGCATTTTTGTCTCCTGGTATCCATTTATAGAGACACCAGAGACAAGTTGCAAGGAAACACAGTGCAAGCATGTTATTACATTTGCTTGCACTGTGCAGAACAAATACAGGGTTTTTTCTCATGCTAGAGCTCTTCAGCAGAGCTCTGCGCATGGTCTGCCCTGGAAGAGCATTGAACCAACATGCTCACTTTGAGAGGGAGCGTGTTTGTCATTGGTGATGACAAAACACACCTCCTCTGCCCCGCCCCCTTCTTAGTGGGCCGCTGTGATCAAAAAATGCCCGGGCCGAATTTTTCTCCCAGTCCGGCCCTGATATCAACCCTGCTGCAAATCTTTGTATCATCAGCAAAAATACATACTTTGCCAACAAGACCTTCTGCAATATCGTTAATAAAAATATTAAAGAGAATGGGTCCAAGAACAGATCCCTGAGGTACCCCACTAGTAACAAGACCTTGCATCGAATATACCCCATTGACTACAACCCTCTGTTGCCTGTCACTCAGCCATTGTCTAATCCATTCAACAATATTGAAATCCAAACTCAAAGATTTCAGTTTATTGATAAGCCTTCTATGTGCGACAGTGTCAAAAGCCTTACTGAAATCTAGGTAAGCAATGTCTACTGCACCACCCTGATCTATTATTTTAGTTACCCAATCAAAAAAATCAATAAGATTAGTTTGGCATGATCTCCCTGAAGTAAACCCATGCTGTCTCTGATCTTGAAATCCAAACGACTTTAGATGTTCAACAATCCTATTCTTTAACAAGGTTTCCATTATTTTCCCCACTACTGAAGTAAGACTTACTGGTCTATAGTTGCCCGCCTCCTCCCTACTATCTTTCTTGTGAATGGGCACAACATTAGCTTATTTCCAATCTTCTGGAACTACTCCCGTTAACAATGATTGGTTAAATAAATCTGTTAACGGTTTTGCTAGTACACAACTAAGTTCTTTTAATAACTTTGGATGTATCCCATCAGGTCCCATCGACTTATTTGTCTTTACTTTAGACAGCTGAAGTAAAACCTTAAGTAAAAAAAAGACATTATGGAACTAGAGAAAGTGCAGAGGAGGGCTACAAAACTAATGGAAAGTTTTAGTTATGAAGAAAGGCTGGAAAAATTAAATCTGTACACGCTATAAAAATGGCGGTGTAGAGGGCATATGATAATGTGATATAATTATGTACAGGGCTCATACAAAGGGTTTTCTAAAGACCTGTTCATCAACAGAACAGTACAAAGGACAAGAAGTCACCCGCTAAGACTTGAAGAAACGAGATTTAGTCTACGACAGCAGAAGGGATGTTTTACAGTAAGGACAATTAAGATATGGAATTCACTGCCTGAAGAAGTGCTTTTAGCAAATACTTTAGGTGCCTTTAAAAGTGGCCTGGATACTGTTTTTTAATGAGCCGGAGCATAGAAGGCTATGCATGTTAGTATAGGCATTAATATTTATTTAGTGCTGGTTGATCCAAGGAGAAATATGATTTCATTTGGAATCAAGAAGTTTTTTCCCTGCAGAATTCAAAATTTGCCTTCTTTTGGATCAACAGCAGTAAACATGGGATAGGAAAAGGATTGAACTTGATGGACGCAAATCTTTTTTCAACCTAAACTATTATGTAACTATGTAAATGTCCGAGGAGTGAGACTCCAGGCACCTGGTAGACTCTTGGAAGGCTGTAGCTCACTTGTTCAACATCATGTAATATCATATTGTTCTGCCCCTGCCTAGTCCTGGGACATCTCAGGATATTTGCTGGTATAAGTAACACCAACAGTAATTACATAATATGACATTGAAATGTATTCCAAGCATTAGCTTATATGTAGTATAATAACAGAAAATGAATCTTTAATTTAGTTACCTATCATGTACTGTTTTCAGAGATGGGAACAAACATTACAAGAACAGCAAATAAGAACCGTTCAAGCAAAAAACAAGAATACAAGTCGCACGGGGCGCAGTGGAGCACCAAAACCGAGCGCCAAAAATGCCAACCCTGCTCCTGCAAGTCCTAAAAAGAACATTAAACACAAGAAGGAACAGAAAGACAAGAGGGCATAAGCTCATACTTATTCCAAATGAAAGACAGTTACTTTGCATGATGAGAGTCACTAGCTGGCTTCAGTGGCAGAATATATAATCCCCAAACTCATCCATCTGGAAACTATACTGCAGTAACCTGCATTGACTTTTTATTTACTGCACTTTATTTTGCAATTTTTGCTTGTTTTATACCTTTGACCACTACAAACCATAGCAGAAGGGTTTGTATTAGATTCTTAATAGGCCATTTAGGTTGAGGGAATGAATTGTTGATGGATATGTCCTTCTGTAAGGTTTGTTTGGCTTTTGGACACTTGAGTATACATCATTAGTCTTTAAAATGTTGTGTTATAGCATACAGTAAGTATAGTTTTACCATGATTATACATCAGGCTGGATTCTGTTGTTTAAACGTATTTAATTAGCAGTGATACCCTATTTTGACTAGGTTTGGTAGTGCGGTTCACATGAGAAAATATGAAATTCCTACTCATTGGTTGGACACAACATTTTAATTTGGAATACTGCCATGCAGATGCTTCTTGTCTGGGGAGCTACATATGCAAACTCACAGTGCCCAGTTCTGGAGAGAATTTAAACACTTCAGTCACATGGAGATCATGGCATTTAGGTCTACTCTGGTCTCATGAAGTACTGGCTTTGATACAGTGAACGATAAGCCGCTGGAAAGCTTGATCTTTTTATTTCTAGTTACATGTTATGCCACAGTAGTGTGACTACAACTTATGAAGAAGATTAATAAATATACTATTTCTAAAGTGAAAAATCAGTGGTGTTTTTATAGGGTGATTGAAGGAACGATAACCGGTTCCTATCATGGACAGGCTGGCTGTGTACTAGGGTTAGCAGGTCATGGATATCATCACTTTTCCTTGCATTACCATACCTGATGATTGGCAACCCAGCTACACATTCCATCTACATGTAACAGACCGCAACACATCTGCAATGGCAGTGATGTCACTCACACATTATAGCTGAAGACAGCAAACAGGGTCATCATTCATTGACCAGCTAAATTGAGGTACCCTTTTTCGTTTTTGCTATTGGTAGCTTGTTGAGCATCACACACTTTTGACAAAATTATCAATCTGAGTCATTAAATGCTTAAGTTTGATGAGGAACTTCAGTGGTGCCTGTAATAAATTTTGGCAGATCCTCACACTCAGAAGAAGCAAAAGACATGGCTGAAGACTCAAAATGTCAAGGAGACAGAACAAGATGGCCAGGTACACAGGAACATGGAACACCATAAAGAACATTAACCACTCCCCATTCTTATAACAGGTTATACTCTCATTATGGCTGTGCTTATTGCGACCTTATGAAGGTATAACCCATTAACCGTCCTACATTAAAGATCACGGTGCACTCTGTGTCACAGGTACCTGGCATTTCTCGGGCCCAGAAATCCGCCTCGCAGTCAAGTTCTGGGCCCTGTTCTAGGCCTAATCAGAGGTCTGGTGGTCATGTGATCACTGTGATGAATGAATCACATCAATGATTATGAGGTGTAGAAAGTTACATATCATTAAAAAAAAGTAATTCCCTGAAGAAATATAATAAAAATAATCTGTCCCATTCCTTACTGATCACAGTTTATAACGTTGATCAGTATCCATCCTACATTATGGTACTCAGTTTTTTCCCCCGTCATTGTTACGTCTACATTTTCCTTCTTTTATAAGTATTTTTAATACTAAATTGTAGATAATATATGTGTTTATGGTATCCAAAGAAACTGTCCTTTTAAAAACAACTTATAACTTGTATGGGTGCATTAAATGACTCACAGGAACATTAAATTTAAACAACCTTATATCAAAAATGGCAAATTCGATCTTGTCTTTGAAACACTAAATTCATGGTCCTCAAGGTGTTAATGAACATTAGTAAGGAAAGACGCAAAATAGAAGCCAGGAAAAACATAGAAGAGTTAAAATCAAAAAGGTGACAAGAACAGAAAAGTGAGTAGATGCCACACATTATAAGTGAGAAGAAGGCTGATATACCCTTCAGTCAAATTGAGCTTCAAAATGTTGCAAATGGGAAAAATAGGGGAATAAAGAACCAGAAAGAAAAAAATGGCTAAGTACAGAAATGAAAAACAAAGAAGAAGAACAAATAAATAAAAACTGAAGAAGAAAATAAATAAACATATTTTATGGTACTTATTAAAATGGTGCAGCAATTCATTAAAGGTCTGCTCCAGCATGAAATAAAATGTGAATAAATAATAATACAGATTTAATATCCCTTATCTGAAATGATTGGGCACAGAAGTATTTTTGATAATGGATAATTTCAGATTACAGATCATTTTCACTAATAAACTATGTTAAAGCCTCTTAGTTCTCATGAAATATAGTAGTATCAATGCAAATGCTGTATAAATGTGAAATAGCAGTGATGTGAGGAATTGTTGGGAACGTGCATCAGGCCTGCACATGTGCCATTGCATTACCCTGTGTGGGCGTGCTTGCGTGGGGGAATCTGAGCATGCATGGTCAAGCTATATCGCTGCTCAAGGGGGCTTGGCGCTGAATAAACTGTTGTGCGCTTGCATTCTGACAGGTGTTTGTGAAATTGGCAACTTGTGGTGAAATTCATTTTTTTGGGGATATCATTTTGGATTAATGGCTTTTTGGATAAAGAACACTCTGTACTTACCTTGAAAAAGTTCCTTTTGCAGACTTTCTTCCTGTGAATGATCCACCGCAAGATTTAATTTGTCATAGAGATCAAAGGTTCTCCTATATCCAAAGATAGGGGTAGAAAATACTTTATTGGTCAGCAGTATTCAACATAGAGGAGAAAATCGTCTCACTTAAATGCTTTAAACAATAGTAAATTTGACTGATATCAAAATATATCAAATTGTGATACAAAATATTTGGTTAGAGCCAGATATATTGAAATGTTAGCATGTCCCTGACACATTACCAATATTAGCTTCACTTTCTGTTGTATATGCCGCTAGTACTTTCTAATGCAGAAATAAAGCAATACAAAGAAGATAATATACAAAAATAACCAGACCAAATAAACGAGCAAAGAAATTATAAATAACATCCTAGAAGGGCACATGATTCCCTCACAGTCAAAATATACAGTGTGTTGTATTTTGAATCCCTGGTCTTCCTCCTAAAATGAAGATCAGCAGATCATAGTGTGTACTACATTATAGTGCAGACTGTGCACACATCATTAATAGCACTTGCAGGTTTAAATAAAGAAATTCAGGTATCCCCCACTCTGATACTGCTCACTGCTGCCTGGAATGCAGAAACTGGGCCTTTTTCTCTGCTGGCTTGGAGAAGCGCTCAGCAATAAGATGTGTGCTAGATGCTACTGTAGCTGGATGGTTTGGAGAATCTCAGTAGTAATCCCACCCTACGTGTTTCATGAAACAAATTTCGCTTTACCAGGAGCATAGAGGAAATCTGATAACATATTGCGGTAGATTCTATGGCCCCCATTAATACAAAAACTGTTGTAAGCAAGAATTTACTAGGCAGTGATTCTATGCCACCCTGCTAACACTAGTAACTGTGATAACATTATTAAGGCACCCGTTAAAAAAGTTACTGGACCCGCTTAATTACTCCATTTTTCATGGAGCCGGTAAACACAAATGGTATAGAAAAACCATTTGGTGCAGTGATAAAAGATAACAGGCAAAAAAAAAGTACAGTGTTTGTCCGTCAGCTTTACTTCTAAATTTACACTAAAATTGTAGGTTACAAAAATATGGATATGGGTATATATATATATATATATATATATATATATATATATATATATATATATATATATATATACATATATATATAAATATATACACATATCATGATTCTTTCCATATGTGTTGTAACATTTTAAGTATCAGTACATATTACATAAGATAATATAGCAATGTTGTTATGAATACAATTTACTGTAAACCAGACATAATAAATAATCAAATATGGAATACAGTTAGGATATTTAGGGAGACAATACAATAAAGCCAGATAAAAAAAAATGTAAATTGTTAATGAAAATATATTGAAAATAAATAGTAAAAATAAAAAAGAGAAAAAATACTGAGATAAAAAACAAAAAAAAAATATATATGATCACAATATACAAAAATAAATAAATAAATAATAAAAAGAGAAATAAAAATGTGAAACATACACATAAAGAAATCCTAACATGTTTTAGAGAAAAATGATGGCAAAAATTATTGCAGATTATGTAGAAGTAAAGTATTTATTGCTCATAGACTGAGAGGAATATTTACTGGTGTCATAGATATATAGTATGAGTGAAGATATTATGTTAATGTAATGTTAAGTAAGGTGTATATTGTAGGATAAAACAACACATTATGCAGGGACAATTCTGTTCTTGTTGCATGAGCAGCTCAACAGGTTTGTCCATGCACAAAATTACTACCTACTACCTACCAACTAACCTACAAATCACAGTTTACTGAACAGAACATTTTGTCACAATAATGGCAATTTCTTTAGTATTTAAACACGGGCAATAACATCTCAGATGACAACAAAATCTATCTAAAAAAACATTTTCATTGTACTAATAACAATTCCAGCATTTTCTGCATTTAGAATATGAGTAATTCTGGAAGGAAGATTATACTGCACTGTAACAAGATGAAAAAAGAGATTTGGTAAATGCCCTAATTTTATTGTAGAGGCACAGTTTCAAATTCGATAGCTCACTATAGAGTTTTCAATAATGTGAATTGTATCCACTTTATCACAGTTTAGTAAATCCTTCTCTGTGTTCAGGAATTTAAGTAGAGCTTGTTTAATATCCAATTTAGAAGATTGCTTGCGACATTAGCCCTTTACAGTTATTGTACTGACCTTTTAGATTGTACTGTGCATTATCAATATAAATAAATAACTATTGTAGTCATTCGCATTATCATGCTGCTTTTATAGTATCTGTGTTAAAATGCTGTGATGTCAATAAATCAGTTAAATAAATGAAAGCCTGAAAGTACTTGTGTCCGTTCCTTTGAGAATATAATATCAAATAATCTCACTATTATAATACTGTAATAAACAACCTATACACAATACACAGAAATATCAGAGCATAGTCAGAAATTACACATTTTCTTAACACTGTTGTACAGGAGCTGTGCACTTCATAATTCACAATGTTTTTTTTTACATTACAGTAGCAAAAGGTTTAGGTTTGTGTGAAAAAAAATGCTATAAAGTAAGGTTTTTTTTTTTTCAAAAATAGACATGTTAATAGTGATTGAACAGAATAAACATCTAAATCAAATCAATATTTGGTGTTACCACTCTTCAAGGATTTTGTAGGCACAGTCAGGCAGTGACACACACTGTCTCCCATCACACACTCTGACTCCCATCACACACTCTGACTCCCATCACACTCAGTCACACACACACTGTCTCCCATCACACACACTCTGACTCCCATCACACTCAGTCACACACACTGTCTCCCATCACACACACACTGACTCCCATCACACACACTGTCTCCCATCACACACATTCTGACTCCCATCACACTCAGTCACACACACTGTCTCCCATCACACACACTCTGACTCCCATCACACTCAGTCACACACACTGTCTCCCATCACACACACTCTGACCGTGCGCGCGTATGACGTCGGCGCGCCAGTCACGTGACTGTCGGCACTTCCGTGTCACACTGCACGGGGAGCCAAACAGGCAGCACGGAGGTTTCTCTGTGCTGCCTGTTCGGCTCCCCGTGCAGCCTGGCAGGCAGAGCGATGGTGAGGGGGGATCTTCCGATCCCCTCTCACCTCCGTCTCTGCCTGCAAGCGCGGTGTTTTTTTGTTTTTTTAAAGGGCCGGATTTTTATTTTTTTTTATTTTTATTTATTTATTTTTTTTATTTTTGATTTTCAGTGCTGGGGGGCGCTGCCGCCCCCCAAAATTTGCCGCCCTAGGCATCCGCCTAGGATGCCTCGCGGTAAATACAGCACTGCAGTCAGGTGGATGATTAAATAATGATACAAACAGGTACTAATGATCATCAATTTAATATGTAGGTTGAAACACAATTGTGAACTGACACAGTGTAGAATGAACAGCTAACAAGTAGTGGCTGCTGAAGAAAGTTTAATGTCAAAAGTTATACACCATGGCAAGACTGGGCACAGCAACAAGACTGTCAGAGATAAAGGAAATTATGAAAGACTAGATGCCACTAAAGATTGCCAATAACCATTCATAAAAAAAATCAGGAAAAGTATCTCCCAAGTTTATTTTACAAGGCGATAATATGACATATACTTAAACTATATCTTAAAATAATGCATATGGTAAAAAAATATGAACATGTCTTAATACAGAACTATAGAAATAACACACAATAGTAATACATTGATTGAGCTCAATACACCAGTAAACAACACCTATTGCTAATCAGTAAAACAAAGCAAACAAAGTAGTTACAGGCCTGAGAAAACTATAGCAAGGTTGTAAAAAAAAATTAAAAAAAGACAATGGCTTAGCCTGGATAAATAGACAGCACACACACACAAAGTCAATGGCCCCTTTACTGTGAATTCCATCCACACAATTCTAGTGTATCAGAGTAACCAGCCCTTTTGTAGAACCAGAATCTACTAAAATCCAATATTACACAAACTATTTAACGTTTCCTAAAGAAAATAACTATCAATCTAAAATGGAATAACATTGACTACTAATTCATCTTTTTTAGTATTTTAGCATATAATGAGTAAGATAACATATGATAAATCAAATATTCTAATGTATATTGGAATTAAATAATATCTCCATATAATGAAGTCCTATCTTAATTCCCATCTGCAGATTAAGGATAAAGGTACAACAGCAAAAACTAAGTTTAATGTCTTCGAATTGAAGCCAACATAGAATTTGATTTCTACAAGTATGTAGAAATAAATATTTAAAATCTAAAGTTCAAAGTAGACTATAGTTAGCAAGGTGTTACAAAATATCATGGAGCTGTTCCCTCTGGGATCATTTTTGATAGGGTCAGTATGGCCTTTTCGGACCAAGATTTCCCCCAGCTTAGATCTTCAAGACTTGATCTCTCTGCCTTCCACTAGCCTAATTTTTAGCCCCATTTTCCATCTCCAAAATTGAAGGTGTGTCAGATATATTTGTTTTTATCTTGTTGGTTCTCCAAAAACAGTCCTCTATTTAATACTGAATCTGTCTAAAGCAGAAATTCTTTTGAGACGCAGTGGTCAGCTAAAGAAACTTAGTGCAGCAGATGAAAGACATAGCATGCTTACTTCTTTTGACAATCGGAAGATGTCCAACATTGCCATCAGCTCAGAATTGGCATAAAATGGGGGGACCCTGTCTTAGGTCCAAAAAAGTCTGGTCACAAGTGGACATCATGGAAGATTGCAGACAAAAAGCCATACTTCTGATAAGGAAACAAGGCCACAAGAAGTGGTGTCCAGCAAAATGGCAGCAGGAGCTCTGGACTGATGACAGTTTGTTTACCAAAGGGCTGGAGAGAGGTACAAGAATGAGTGAATGAGTGGTACAGCATGGTGTAGGTTCCTTGCAAGGTTGGGGATGCATTTCTGCCAATGGAGTTGGGGATTGGTCAGAATGCATGGTCTCCTCAATACTGAAAAGTACAGGCAGTTACGTATGCACCATGCAATACCATCAGGGAGGCATCTGAGTGGCCCCAAATGTAATATTCAGCATGGCCACAACCTCAAACATACAGCCAAAGTCATTAATAACTATCTGCGGGGTAAAGGACAAAGAGTCCTGGAAGGGATCCTATGGCCCCGACCGTTGATCTCATCATCATCAAGTCAGTCTGGGATTACATGAAGAGAGATGCTTCCTAAAACTATAAAAGAACTGTGATTACTTTTCCAAGATGTTTGGAAAAACCTACCTGCCGAGTTCACTAAAAAAAAAACTCAGTACAAGTATACTTAGAAGAATTGATGCTGTTTTGAAGGCAAATATTGCCTTGATTTAGATTGATTAAATTTAGATGTTTTCTTCTGTTCAGTCACTTTGCATTATGATAATTGTTAAAAATAAATTAATAACATGTCTTTTTTTGAAAGCATTCTGACTTTACAGCACATTTTCCCATTGGCTTAACTTTTGCACAGTAATGTAATATATTATTTATATACAATTAACAAAGGACAAAAAACAGGTAGAATTTACAAGAAAAATTTATTTTATCATGCATGAAAAATATATATTTATATCTTATTGTGTGCATTACTATTCTTTTTTGATTTCTATATGTACTTTATATACTGCTCTGGAGAGTGTATCAAGAGCCTATTGCACCATACTTAATTAACTCAATACTGGATGGAGCCATCAATTCTATTTTTTTATAGAAAACATAGGGAACATCAAAGAAATATTCAATATTGTAGGACAAGCAATGCCATGTTCATGGTCATGTGAGACATGTCTGTGGGAAGTGGTTAAAGTTTTTTTGAATGACAATTTCAGAGGAATCAATGTGTCTGAGCAAAAAGGCCTACGTGACACTGTGTGATATTATCAGAACCACATGATTAACTGTGGAGCATTTAAAACACAATTGTCTCCTAATATAAGAAGTTGCTTGCAACTTTGCTAACACAATGTATAGATCCTTTTCCAAAATTGTTTTATCGCTGACACTAAAAAATATTTAGGTTTTATAGTTTCTTTAATTGTATATACCCCATTCACTTTTTTTTATTATAAACAACTCCATTCAATTTTATCACAATAGACAGTAGAGACTTGTTTTAACCACAGCTTTTCCCAGTATACACTGCTCACACCACTGCTAGAAATTCTGGTTAGGGACATGCAAATAAGGTCCCCCGTGGTTACTTTTTAGCCTTTGTGTATCCATTTTAAACATAGACACTTAGCACACTTTGTGGATGGGTTTAACAGGATTTGACGGGTAAGTTCAACAATGTTCTACTGTTCCTAAAGTGGTGGGTTTTCTGTTACCTTTTTGTACTTCCCACAAGTGATATTGTGGATGCTTTACTTTCTCCACACATCCAACTATTGTCCAGCACTACAACATATTGTTTAAAAAACAATGTTAGCGCAAATTTATCGGCAGTTGTGATTCCATGCCCCCCCTCCCACTAATGCCCGTAACGAGAGCGGTAATATTTTTATGGTAACAAGTTTGTGGCCCTGATAAATATCTCCATTTTTCAAGGAGGTTTAGTAGAGCTGGAAAAAAAAACAGTATAAAAACACCATTTGGTGCAGTAATTACCGCACCAACAGTGATTCTATGCCTTCCGGTAAAAACTAACAGGCCTGGCAGTTTTACAATCGTTTCACTCCTACAGGGAACACAGACAGTGCTCCTTACAGCATTGAGGGGGGTTAACCGGTAAAAAACACAAATATTGTAGGAGCCACAGGTGCTCCTTCAATGTCCTCTACCTCCCCCTAAATATAAAATTAAAATACAACCCCCCCAGGTCCAGTGATATCCTGCTGGATACAAAAACAAAATAGTGACTGCGAGCATGGTATCTAAGGTTGTCGACTGTTGTGATGGCCTGGTAGGCCTCTTCAGAAATAGGCTGATATCGGGGGCTGGTGCCTTCTTAGCCTTGTCAGATTTTTGTTTCAGCGACCCATAGTATCACCCCCTCTCTCGGTCTGAGATGTTGGGGTTTTTAGTTATGTAGATATGGATATTTTCATGTATAAAGCGAAGGTGTGAGGAGCTCAAGACAAAAACGTCTGCTCCTGTCTGGTGCCAGCTCCGCCCCCCTATTTATTTTTTATTGTTGAGTGGCCCTTTACTATGGGCCAGAAGGTGACAAACCAGGGCACTGATGACACAGCTGGAGCTGGAATACAAGTAATTAAATATTTTACAGGGCACCTTTTATGTGCTAGGGGGATGGGCAGGGATTTCACAGATTGTTAACAGGTTTTTTGAACATTTTTTAGTTTGTTGCCCCTGCTGTGATTTGGCATCAGGACCGGCCTTTGGGGCACAGGGCACAACACCCCAGGGGGCGCCTGCCACTTAAAAAAAAAACAGTAGAGGCACTGGCTGGGGAGATCAGAAGATCTCCCCTCACCAGCCATCTGCACGGTGGAAGTGTAGGGGGTGGACCTCACCGTCTGATTCATGGGGAAATTTGATGCTCTGCATCATCACTAAGCACGGGGAGTGCAAGCAGAACTGCTCCATGTGTGTTTAACATGCAGAGGTTGTGCTGCCAGCTTCTAGTAAGAATGGGAGGGGGAGGGGGAACAGAAAGGAGGGGGAGAGAACAGAGAAGGGGGGAAAACCATATGGGGAGGAGGGGATGAAAACAGATGGGAGGAGAAAACAGATGAGGAGGAGGGGAAGAGAACAGAGGAGTGGGGAAAAAACAGAGATGAGGGAGGGGGGACTGAGGAGGGGGGAGAAAACAGAGATGGGGAGGAGGGGGAGAACAGAGTTCACAGGGTTGACCCGCACAGGGCGCTGGAACACTTAAGGCCGGCCCTGTGTGGCATATATTTATTTAAATGGGGCCATGGCCATCGTGCTGCCGTGGCCTCTCATGGGACATAAATATATTTTAAAGGGGGTCCTCGGGTATCGTAATTTATTTATTCCCATCTGCAATTACTTTTTTTATATTTTACTTTTTTTTATGGGGCCAGTGGGAGATTCCTGGTACCAGGGGGGCATTATTTTTCATTATATTAATGGTGAAATTATTAGTGTCATATTAATGGACACATTATCAGTGGCATATTAATGGACCAATTATGTATCTTCCCTTCATTTGTCTCTATCCCCATGTTTGTCTTTTCTCCCCCATGTATATCTCTCTTCTCTCCCCATCTATACCTCTCTCTCCTCTCCGCCCAGTATGCTGTCTTTCTCACCCTCAAGTCTGCTGTCTCTCTTCTCTTCATATTCCTATATGTTTAAATATCATCTCCATTTTTAAGTACATACAACTAGTTTACCAATCTTTTTCTTTCTCTTATTCCATACTTTATTTTAAACCTTATTGTTCTGTTTTTGTCTCAATGTAGTTTTTGTTTAATTTAAATTTTACTTAATTATTTTAATTTTTATATTTATTTTTATTCTCAATTTATCTCTTCATACTTATTTTATCCCGTTTTGTCTTTGTTCCATTTTTTTCATCCTTCTTCATCCCCCCTCAATCTATATCACTGTTTTATGGCTGTACGTATTTACATTTCACCTACCCATGTTTAAATACACTGCCCCCCTCCCCAGCATGCAATTGCGCCCTCCATAGCAATATAACCCCCCCCCCACACACACACACACACACACACACCTCCCCCACACACACACACAAAAACAGAAAAATAAGCAAGCACACAATTGAACTTTTAATGCAGTGAGTACTTTTTCTGCAGTGTATAAAACATGTATTTTAAGTGTATAACTGCAGTGTATTACCTGCATATATGGATGAAAATGTGGATATATGCCTGCAATATGTATACCTTCTTACTATGCAACACTGCAATACAACTACTCATTACCTAAATTACAAAAGTATAATGGATATTAGAGAGCACTTACATATGTTCATATATGCACCTAAAGCACTTAACACAGTTAATTTTAATTTTATTTTAGGGGGATATCTGTGTGTGCAGGTGACTATTACTGTGCATAATTATTAGGCAACTTAACAAAAAACAAATATATACCCATTTCAATTATTTATTTTTAGCAGTGAAACCAATATAAAATCTCAACATTCACAAATATACATTTCTGACATTCAAAAACAAAACAAAAACAAATCAGTGACCAATATAGCCACCTTTCTTTGCAAGGACACTCAAAAGCCTGCCATCCATGGATTCTGTCAGTGTTTTGACCTGTACACCATCAACATTGCGTGCAGCAGCAACCACAGCCTCCCAGACACTGTTCAGAGAGGTGTACTGTTTTCCCTCCTTGTAAATCTCACATTTGATGATGGACCACAGGTTCTCAATGGGGTTCAGATCAGGTGAACAAGGATTAGATTTTCTTCTTTTATACCCTTTCTTGCCAGCCACGCTGTGGAGTACTTGGACGCGTGTGATGGAGCATTGTCCTGCATAAAAATCATGTTTTTCTTGAAGGAAGCAGACTTCTTCCTGTACCACTGCTTGAAGAAGGTGTCTTCCAGGAACTGGCAGTAGGACTGGGAGTTGAGCTTGACTCCATCCTCAACCCGAAAAGGCCCCACAAGCTCATCTTTGATGATACCAGCCCAAACCAGTACTCCACCTCCACCTTGCTGGCGTCTGAGTCGGACTGGAGCTCTCTGCCCTTTACCAATCCAGCCACGGGCCCATCCATCTGGCCCATCAAGACTCACTCTCATTTCATCAGTCCATAAAACCGTAGAAAAATCAGTCTTGAGATATTTCTTGGCCCAGTCTTGACGTTTCAGCTTGTGTGTCTTGTTCAGTGGTGGTCGTCTTTCAGCCTTTCTTACCTTGGCCATGTCTCTGAGTATTGCACACCTTGTGCTTTTGGGCACTCCAGTGATGTTGCAGCTCTGAAATATGGCCAAACTGGTGGCAAGTGGCATCGTGGCAGTGCACGCTTGACTTTTCTCAGTACATGGGCAGTTATTTTGCGCCTTGGTTTTTCCAAACGCTTCTTGCGACCCTGTTGACTATTTTGAATGAAACGCTTGATTGTTCGATGATCACGCTTCAGAAGCTTTGCAATTTTATGAGTGCTGCATCCCTCTGCAAGATATCTCACTATTTTTGACTTTTCTGAGCCTGTCAAGTCCTTCTTTTTACCCATTTTGTCAAAGGAAAGTGAGTTGCCTAATAATTATTCACACCTGATATAGGGTGTTGATGTCATTAGACCACACCCCTTCTCATTACAGAGATGCACATCACCTAATATGCTTAATTGGTAGTAGGCTTTCGAGCCTATACAGCTTGGAGTAAGACAACATGCATAAAGAGGATGATGTGGTCAAAATACTAATTTGCCTAATAATTCTGCACTCCCTGTATATGCAATTTTCAATTAATATGGAATATCTATCACCACTACCCCTTCTCCTTTGTTTTTGTCTCTTTGTTCTCTCTCTTCACTGTTTTGTTTGGGAACAACCTTTTGGTGTCGGCAGCTCTCTCTGTCACTTTGATTGTTTCCTCTATCTTTTTTCTCTGTCTTCACTGTAGCACAGGACACAGGCACAGACAACTGAACGCTAAATAGTGCATGCTTGAGGAATTTAATACAGAAGCATGTATATGTGGCTCAGCTGGTTAGGAACCCTACCTTGTAAATGTGGGGTTTTGTGTTCGAAACCAAGCAACGTCAAAACGCCTATGTATGTTATAGCATAAAAAGATTTTTTTTAGAATCAAATAATTTTCTATCACTTTCAGGAAGTATTACTTTACTGAGAGGGTAGTGGATGTATGGAATAGCCTGCCAGCAGAAGTGGTAGAGGTAAACACAGTCAAGGATTTTAAGCATGCGTGGGATAGACACAAGGCTATCCTAGATATAAGACCGGGAACGGGGGACTAATAAAAGTACTCAAAAAAAAAGAAATTGGGCAGACTAGATGGACCGAATGGTTCTTATCTGCCGACACATTCTATGTTTCTATGTTTCTATGATGATGTGGGGCAGGGGCGGATCCAGAGTCTGATCTCGGGAGGGGCACATGTCCGTCTGTCTTTTCCTCTCTCCCATGTCCATCTGTCTTTTCCTCTCTCCCATGTCCGTCTGTCTTATCCTCTCTCCCATGTCCGTCTGTCTTTTCCTCTCTCTCATGTCCTTCTGTCACGCTCCTCTCCCTTCCCATGTCTGTCGCACTCCTCTCACTCCCAGTGTCCCTCTGTCTCTCTTCTTTCCATGTCCGTTTCTCTCCTCTTCCTTCCCATGTCCGTCTATGTATCCTCTTCTTTCCCATGTCCGTTTGTCTCTCCTCTCATTTCCCATCTCTCTGTCTCTCCTCTACCATCCCATTTATGTCTCTCTCTTCTCCCTTCCCATTGATGTCTCTCTCCTCTCCCTTCCCATGTCTGTCTGTCTCCTCTCCCCTTCCCATATCTGTCTGTCTCTCCTCTACCATCCCATTTATGTCTCTCTCTTCTCCCTTCCCATTTATGTCTCTCTCCTCTCCCTTCCCATGTCTGTCTGTCTCCTCTCCCCTTCCCATGTCTCTCTCTTTTCTCTACCTCCTATGACTGTCTCTTTGTCCCTCTAAACATATATGTGTCTTTCCTCTTCCCAATAGCTGTCTCTTTTCCTCCTCTCCCTCGTCAGTGTTCTCTCCTCTCTCCCCCACCCGTCAGTGTTCTCTCTTCTCCTCCCTTCAGTGTTCTCTCTTCTCCCCCATACGTGTTCTCTCCTCTCTCTCTCCCCCCGTGTTCTCTCCTCTCCCCCCCAGTGGTGTATCTTGGTTTTGTGCTTCCCTAGGCAGACAAAATTTGGGCACCCCTCCTACCCACGATGCACACCCACGACATGACCCATAACCCATGTTGCACACCAAGGACATTCCCCATCACCCCATTTACATGCCTCCATCACCCCATTACATACACATTGCCAATGTTATTTGCCATTTAAAATGCCCCTGCCCATTTGCCCAATAATATGCCAGTGTTATTTGCCATTTAATATGTCCCAGCCAATTTGCCCAATAATATGCCAGTGTTAGTTGCCATTTAATATACCCCAGCCAATTTGCCAAATAATATGCCAGTGTTAGTTGCCATTTAATATGCCCCAGCCAATTTGCCCAATAATATGCCAGTGTTAGTTGCCATTTAATATGCCCCAGCCAATTTGCCCAATAATATTCCAGTGTTATTTGCCATTTAATATGCCCCAGCCAATTTGCCCAATAATATTCCAGTGTTATTTGCCATTTAATATGCCCCAGCTAATTTGCCCAATAATATGCCAGTGTTATTTGCCATTTAATATGCCCCTGCCCATTTGCCCAATAATATGCCAGAGTTATTTGCCATTTAATATGTCCCAGCCAATTTGCCCAGTAATATGCCAGTGTTATTTGCCATTTAATATGCCCCTGCCAATTTGCCCAATAATATGCCAGTTATTTGCCATTTAATATGCCCCTGCTAATTTGCCCAATAATATGTCAGTGTTAATTGCCATTTAATATGCCCCTGCCAATTTGCCCAATAATATTCCAGTGCAATTTGCCATTTAAAATGCCCCAGCCAATTTGCCCAGTAATATGCCAGTGTTATTTGCCATTTAATACACCCAGCCAATTTGCCCAATAATATTCCAGTGCAATTTGCCATTAAAATGCCCCAGCCAATTTGCCCAGTAATATGCCAGTGTTATTTGCCATTTAATACACCCAGCCAATTTGCCCAATAATATTCCAGTGTTATTTGCCATTTAATACGCCCCAGCCAATTTGCCCAATAATTTTCCAGTGTTATTTGCCCAATAATATGCCAGTGTTATTTGCCATTTAATATGCCCCTGCCAATTTGCCCAATAATATGCCAGTGTTACTTGTCATTAATAAGCCCCTGCCAATTTCCCCAGTACATCCCCCCCCATCTCCCCACACCCCAGCACTTACCTTTTTCCCTGGTGGCTAGTGGCAGGCAGCATGGTCTCCTCCATGCTGCCTGTTCGGCTTGCAAGCGTTTGTGCCGACAGATCACGTGACCCGGTGCGCGTATGACGTTAAGCCGGTCACGTGACCTGTCGGCACTTCATGTCACACTGCACGGGAAGCCGAACAGGCAGCACGGAGGTTTCTCCCCGTGCAGCCTGGCAGGCAGGCAGAGAAGGTGAGGGAGGATCTTCCGATCCCTTCTCACCTCAGTCTCTGCTTGCAAGCATTTTTTTTTTTTTAAAGTGGTTGTTTTTTTGTTTTTTATCTCTTCTCGCGAGGGGGGGGGCTGTCAGTAAACCAGCTGGGTGAACACTCACCGGTGGATACCGAGAATTGTTATATCCAGGCAGTGGCATACTGAGAGTTCCTCCCAGGGGGTCCTCCTCAAGTCACAAGGTGCAGGGGGGTGCAGTCAGTGAAGGATGTCCTTCACCTCCCTCACACTCATGGGTGTGGAGCATGAGCCTGCATGAATGGAGCAGCAGCTCCCTACACACCACTGCCATCCCTGGAGGGTGCCCTACAGACCAAAACCAGGCCTGAAAGGTGAGATCCAGGGAGGAAGGCTAATATAAGCATTTAAAAACAAAACAATCACTGCTACTGGGACTACTTTTATAATGATGCTCGGCCAGCATCATAGTGGACATTTGGCTGGTTGAGCATCATGGGAATTGTACGGCTTTATTTACTGATGTTCAGCCAGCATCATGGAAGCAGTATGTCTAGCTGAGCATCATAGGAACTATAGTTAACAGCAGATGGTATGACAGGTGTTAACTGCAACTAACAGGCATGTGCAAGGGTGTATTTAGAGGGAGGTTCAAGTACGGTCTACCCTGGGTGTCACATAACATGCAATACCAGGTCAGCACCTCCAGTATCCCCAGCAGAGCTGTCTGTCAGGGTCACAATGAGTGCGCACGAGTGGGGAAGTCTGTGCTGGCACAGACTTTATGTTCTGCTACCTGTGCACTATGACTTAAATAAAGTGACTGATCCAGATTTCTATAAGGAAACATATTTCATATAAATGATATTAATATCTTCTAGTGGTAAATAAGAAACAGTTCTGATAGATAACATTAATGCAGGAATCAATATTTGAAACACACGTATGTAGTTTCACTTGCATACTATTACCTTAGTCAGTTATTGCTTTTGTTCTAATCCCCTCTACAAATCACAAGGTCAAAAAAATGTCTGGTTCCTATTAAATTTCTTATGCAGATTACAGATAAAAGCATGTATATGCAGTACTGGAGATATGAAAAAGAAGAAAAAATGTAATTAAATTAGAACTGCCAGGACTCAGGAGAAATAAAAGCAAGAATTTGTTTGGATTTTCAGGAATACAGAAGCATTACCAAAAATAAATAACTAATTATAATAATTCTTAGTGTGACAGGAAATAATACTACAGAGAACCCAAACGATTAAAGAATTGTCAGTCTGTGCCATAAATTAGATGGTTTATTAAGCAATGTTTAATACTACTGAACAATCAGGCAGAAAGAGTATAATTTTTAAAGCGACAGGGGAATCCTACATTATGAGATAAAAGTGATGACACTGCCGTTATGTAATCAAGTTACAAATACGTGACACATATTACTGAGAATAAAATGGCAATACAACAGTTTTAGCAAAATCAATGAGGCAGTAAAACAAAAAAGAATCTTAAAGGGACTCTAGCTTCCAAATATTGTGTGTATACTGAATATATATGTATACATAGAGGCACACTGGAGGGATAGGTGGTTGACAGGGATTGGTGAATGAGAGGGAAAATGGGGATTTTGAAAAAAGTAGTGAGAGGGACATTGTGGGTATAGTGGGGATGGTGGTAAGGGAGTCAGTGGGGACATGGCATTGAGAGGGACACTGGGGGGATAGTGGTGAGAGAGACACTGGAGGGATAGTGGGGATGGCAGTGTGAGGTACACTGGGGGATAGTGGAGATGGTGGTGAAAGGGACACTGCGGGATAGTGACACTGACAAAAATCCCTTAAAGTTTTCCTCACATGAGAGCAGGGCCGTCTTTAATAGTGATTGGACCCTGGGCAAGCATTTGCTTGGGCCCCCTGGACCCTGCCCCCTCCCCTGCATGCAATCCCGCCATCCATCGCAATGTTACCCCCCCCACCCCCCACACACACACACACATATGGCATAATTGCTGTGCCATTCAGATGCCAGTAATATTGTGCCATTCAGAGCGCAGTATTATTGTGCCATTCAGAGCGCAGTATTATTGTGCCAGTCAGAGCCCAGTAATATTATGCCAGTCAGAGCCCAGTAATATTGTGCCATTCAGAGCCCAGGAATATTGTGTCAGTCAGAGCCCAGGAATATTGTGCCAGTCAGATACCAGGAATATTTGTGCCTGTCAGATGCCTGTAATATTATGCCAGTCAGATGCCTGTAATATTATGCCAGTCAGATGCCTGTAATAGTGTGCCAGTCAGAGGCCAGGAATATTGTGCCAGTCAGATGCCTGTAATATTGTGCCAGTCAGATGCCTGTAATATTGTGCCAGTCAGATGCCTGTAATATTATGCCAGTCAGATGCCTGTAATATTATGCCAGTCAGATGCCTGTAATAGTGTGCCAGTCAGAGGCCAGGAATATTGTGCCAGTCAGATGCCTGCAATATTGTGCCAGTCAGAGCCCAGTAATATTGTGCCAGCCAGATGCCCAGTAATATTGTGCCAGCCAGATGCCCAGTAATATTGTGCCAGTCAGATGCCCAGTATTATTGTGCCAGCCAGAGCCCAGTAATATTGTGCCAGCCAGAGCCCAGTAATATTCTGCCAGCCAGATGCCCAGTAATATTGTGCCAGCCAGAGCCCAGTAATATTCTGCCATTCAGATGCCCAGTAATATAGGGCCAGTCAGAGCCCAGTAATATAGTGCCAGCCAGATGCCCAGTAATATTGTGCCAGCCAGATGCCCAGGAATATTGTGCCAGCCAGAGCCCAGTAATATTCTGCCATTCAGATGCCCAGTATTATTGTGCCAGTCAGAGCCCAGTAATATTCTGCCATTCAGATGCCCAGTATTATTGTGCCAGTCAGAGCCCAGTAATATTCTGCCAGTCAGAGCCCAGTAATATAGTGCCAGCCAGATGCCCAGTAATATAGTGCCAGTCAGCCCCCCGCCCCCCCCCCCCCGTTCCCAAGTACTTACATGAAGCTGCTCCGTGTCCCCCGCCGGATGTCTCCTCCGTGCAGTCTTCCCTCTTGCACGGAGGAGGGAAACAGTCACCGGATGTGACGCGACGTCACATCCGGCGTCAGTTTTTTTTTCTTTTTTTTCGGCCGTCACATCCATCGGATGCGGCTTGCCGGAAAAAAGCGTTCACAAGCGCAATGCGCTGTGAACGCGGCAAGCAGGGGCTGGGGGCCCACGGGACAGCTGCCTTGGGGCCCCCCAGGAGTAAATGGGCCCAGGGCAGCTGCCCCGTTTGCCCCGCGTTAAAGACGGCCCTGCATGAGAGGCAAGTAATTTCTAGTGGTAAAATGCAAATGGAATTATTCATAGTGATGACTTCATAATATAGTGAAGTCATCACTTTTCTAAATTTGAAATATCGGTACCACTTGCGGATATGTGAGTATCTTCCCTGCCAAACAGTAAAACATATAATTTAAAAAGACAGGAATACAAAGGCTTACTTAAAAAGAGCGTGTGCATAAGTATAGCTCACAAAATCACATACCCAATATGAGCCAAAGGTTCCAATCGATGGAACTAAAAATGGACTCATATTCTGATATTAAGAAGAACCTCTGAATGACCCTGTTTCGCAGTCTTCTTCCTAGTAACTAAGACAAGTTAATCTCTCACTGTGCTTCCACAAGGGATGTTTGAGTAAGACTTTAAGAAGACAATGGGTCAATTTAAGTTAGCTATCTTGGTAAGCAGAGGCCTATTTTGTGATGGGAAACTCAAATAGATACCTGGCTATCCTGAGAGAGCTCTATGCGAGACGTGTACGTACCAGGTGTTCAGATAAAATCCTGATATATCTCATTAGCAAAATCTTAGAAAGTTTAGAATTAAATGTGGAAAAGCTGAATGAATGATATTTCCTATTAATACATGGTAACTAATATATAAATATGTATATAGATATATATACACGTATATATTTATTTACATAGATATTCTGTATTTTATTGATAATAAACACACTTTGGTTTACATCTATTCCATATTCCTTATTTATATCTATGCCTTATTTATGAATGTTTTAACCAAATGTAACCATATAACAACATATTTTGCACACGTAGAGTATCAGATGTGATTAGATATTAACCTGATATTCCATTTCATATTAGTTTTATTTCTAATCAAAAGTTATTCAAACATAGATACTCCAATTCCTATGAAAAAGAATAGGTAAAATTATGTTTGTGCTTCTCTCATGTTTAGAGAATTTTTCCTATGGACTAAAATCTTAAATGGCTTATATATTAAACTTTATTCAGGTAGAATTCAGGTAACTAGAAAATTAGGGATTTAATGATGGTCAGAATTGTGAGCTCAAGGCACCATCTATTGGATAATATTATTCACAATATGGCACCCCAGCACATATCCCTATGTAAGGGAAAGTTTATAGGATTTGTATTGGAGTCTGGATACTATACCTTTGGTTTTTAAAATAATGTGATTGGCCTTGTACCAGAACAGAACCTAACTGAGGAATCATTAGTGGAACAATCTTTTTCCTCCTCTCCGGAGGGGTTATTCACTGTTCATTCTGTTTATCCTTTCAGTTCTGAGGAAGGTATCTGTAGATGTGAGGAATCCTCCCTTATATTTAATCACCCACTCAGTGAGTAAGAATCTCCAGGACATCCAGACAACGCAGGAAAGGTAAGTCAATCTCCAGATGACCTAACCTCAAGGCATGAAGATGCCTATGAGATTGGTCAGCCTGAAATCTTTCCAGGAGTGGCAGAACAAATCTCCTTAGCTGACGCATGCTCTAAGGATACAGAATATCAACAGCTAAGGGAAGTCCTTATGGAATTTCAGGATACATTTGCCCAGGATTCTTTTGACATTGTGGGTCTACAGACTTGCACGTTGCTCAAATCCAAACTGATCCCAATTCACCACAGTATTTGTCAAAAAATATCGACTTCCATTAGACTCCTATGAGTCACTATCAGACTACATTATTATAAGGAATCTGGCAGAATGAGGTATTATAAGACCGGTGCACAGTTATTATAATTTTGGAATCATCAAACCCAATAGTCAATGGCGTTTGTGTGCTGACTTAAGGCAGCTCAACAAACTTGTATACATGTCCAGCTGGCGTGTACCGTATATTGATCAGTGCTTAGCACAGCTGCAAGGATCCAAGATTTTCATCTTTGTCATTGATAGTGCTCAAGGATATTGGACCATGAAGGTAAAGGAAGAGGACCAGTACAAGCTGGTCTTTACTTTGGGAAACAGCAATTTACCTGGACACGTACGCCTTTTGGATATATGGATTCCGGTGATGAATTTGCTGTATTTTTCTTAAAGTGATGCCGGATGCACTTGAAAGAGAATCCTTGTCCTATGTGGATGACGTTTTAATTAAAAGCTCAACTTTTGAGGAACATATCCAGGAACTCAGGCATGTCTTAAGCCAATTTAAGGAATTAGCAAAGCCGCTTTTGCATCTCCTGAAGAAGGATGTGCTATGGGACTGGGGTGAAGACCAAGAACCAGCTATGAATCAGCTGAAGAAGAAACTCACCCAAGCACCTTGATTAGCTTTTCCGGAAGGAGGTAAGCCTTTCTACTTACTGATTTAAGCTTGAGTGCTGTTCTCTACCAGAAGCAAGTCAACACAGGTAAAATCATTTCATATGCAAGTAAATAGTTTTCTCCTGTGGAAGTTTAATTCAGTGAGTGTGAAAAAGCTGTTATTATTAAGTGTCTGGGCCTTGAAAAACGTTCACAGTTACATCCAAGGAGAGAAAATTATTGTGGAAACAGCCGATTAACCATTGCAATATCTGCAAAGTGAAAGAATAAGGGATGGTGATTTGTCTAATAGTAGGATAACTGCTTGGACTCTATCTTTACAAGGTTGGTCGCTAGAAATCCAGTACAAACAGTATAAGAGAAGCCCAGTTGCACAAGGTCTCGCTGATCTCCACGACTGTCCTTCCCCGAGTCCAGAAACCCCTGAAGATGACTTTCTAGATGAACAACTATAGTCACCCTACAAAGTACATGATGAGGAGTCCTGTCATACATTACCATGTGTATATGTGGATGGCTATCATGCTACAGTTGGAAATGAACGCAGGTTAGTGGCCGGTATTGGCATTGCATGGACCAATGAATTCCCAAATATATCCTTTGGATATAACATTGGTCCCAAGAGCAGCCAAGTGGCGTAACTTGCTGCCGTTTATAAAACAATTTAGAGGACTATTGAATATGGACACAAAGACATTGTAATTATTACCTATTCCAATGTCCAGAACAAATGACAGGATGGATTGTTAATGAGGACATCAAAACATGGTATTCCACAATAGGTTGTCCCTACTACATTCAGAGGTTTAATGCTTCAACATGCTCATGATGCTCCCACATCTGGTCACTGTGGTGATAATATCACCTATGAGAAATTATGGGAGTATACGTATTAGCCTCATATGTTGAAGGATTTTCAAACTTATTGTCAGGGTTGTATAATCTGTTCTCAGTTTCAGCCACATGCACCCACTCATCGTGCACCTCTTCAGAAACTGTGGTTACTAGAAGCAGATCATGATTAAAATTAAATGTGTGTTCTGGGGTAACTTAAAGGTCACAGTTATGATACAACATGGAGAATGGATTTTCATATGAAGTATTATTTCCAGTACTATGGAACTGCCACCATGAATGAGTAACCATCACTCTTGCATACTAGATCTGTCTTATTTAAACTTAATCAACTTGTCTAAGTTAGAGAGACTAGTATTATGTGCCAGAATCACTAGGTATGTTGAACAGAACAGGTATATGTTCCTTCATAGGTGACTGTTAAGACGGTAAAAGTATCTGACCAACTGAAGATGTCGGTCAGATGGATATCGAGTCACCAGTTCGTGAAAACTCCTTATCAAGAACTCCAGGCAAAACCAATGGCGGTACCAGAACCATCTTCATAACAGAGATGTCAGCAGCTGGAACAAGCAAGACTATGACGGATGCTGATGTGGCACCAGGAATTCTTGAAGGAAACTAGAACAGGCCAAAATGATGATCTGGAGAAGACACCCAGGAGCTGGGAGGAATATATCTTGATTCCAAGATAATGTTTATATTCAGAAGTCAGTGGGAGCATTGTACAAATACCTCATCAGAAATATGCTTCATGGGGGGAGACCATTTCCCTAATGTGCTACCAAATCAGAAACATATACCAAGAAATGTTTGCATATCCAGAATACTTAAATCTCAAATCAAAGACAATTGAGGAACAAGTCTGAGATTTCCATGAGTTTTCATTATCACTGGATACTTCTTTGTATGGATTCTGTGGAACAGAGGTACTTTGGATGAAGAGTTGATGCAAGATAGCCACACATTAATCTCTTAATCCTGAAAAAAAAATTACATAAACATGCCATCTGTAGATCCAGACATCCAGACTACAAGGGACAATAGATGGCTCACAGGACAGTAAGCACTTATTGATTGGATAAGGACACATTTCAACACTAACATATAATAACATTTCTGAACCTGGGGGAAACACAATAAATAGAGCAAAGGCTTGGATCTCAAGGTACACATCCTGAGTGAGCCTGTGTTGAAGTCCAGCTGCACTGAAGCAAGGGGTCACTGATGCCCCCAAAGTATGCACCCCCAAAAATAGCACATCCAAAGACAGGGTCCATAGTCCACAGGGAGGTGTTTGGCCCTCAGGGCCCTCCAAGAACCCCAGTCACGTAGACTGTCATGATTTACTTTGTGACACCAATCCTCACACATGACAGTCATGTGTAAAATTTAAAAAGGGGGATTTATCATGGTATGTTAATACATTTCATACAATGGGAGAAAAAATGGACTCTAAATGACCCTGTTTCGCAGTCTTCTGCCTAGTTACGAAAACAAGTTAAGATCTGTGCTTCCACGAGGGATGTTTGGTTAAGACATTAAGAAGACATTGGGTCAATTTAAATTAGCTATCTTGGTAGGCAGAGGTCTATTATATGATGAGCAATTCAAATAGATACCTTGCCATCCCAAGAGAGCTCTGTGTGAGAAGTGTACATACCAGGTGTTCAAATAAAAACCTGAGACATCTAATTAGCAAAATCTTAGAAAGTTTAGAATTAAATGTGAAAAACTGACTGAATTAAGATTTTGCCTATGAACATATGGTAACTAATATGTTATATGTTAAATATATCTATATATACATATATATTTATATACATATGTAAGTGCAGATGGATTGACACATGTATGTTTGTTTGAATGCATAGATAGATATTCTGTATTTTATTGCTAATATACACACATTGGTTCATATCTATTTAATTCATTAGAGTTACTATGCCTTATTCATGAATGTTGTAATCAAATATAACCATATGACAATATTTTTTGTAAATCTAGAGTATTAGATGTGATTAGATATTAACCTGATATTCCAAAGAGTTAGCTAGGAGTATTTATGTTAGTTTTATTTCTAATCAAAAGTTATTCAAACATAGATACTCCAGTGCCTATGAAAAAGAATAGGTAAAATTATGTTTGCGCTTCTCTCATGTTTAGAGAATTTGTTCTATGGACTAAAATCTTAAAGGGCTTATATATTAAACTTTATTCAGGTGGGATTCAGGTAACTAGAAAATTTGGGATTTAATCATGGTCGAAATTGTGAGTTTAGAGCACCATCTATTGGATAATATTATTATACCCTAATCACATATTAATAGAGGAGTGTTTTCAGAGAGCCAACCAGATAAAAACAAATATATCTGACACACCTTCAATGGGGATAAAAATTAGGCTAGTTGAGGGCAGAAGGATACAGTTTTGAAGATCTAAGCCAGGGAAGAATCTGGATCCAAAAAGGCCATACTGACTGTATCCAACATTATTCCCGAGGGAACAGTTCCAGAAACTTTTGGTTACACCTTGGTTAATATAGTCTACTTTGAATTTTATACTTTAACTTGTTATTTCTGCATACTTGTATGGTAAATTCAATTCTCTATTGGCTTCAATTCTAAGCCATTAGACTTATGGCAAATGGCTCCTTCCCTCAATAGGTCTTCACTCCAATGCAATATGAAAGTAAGGCAAGGGGAAGGGGACCAGGCTTCAGTAAAATACATTTTAATAAAGTATAAAATCGAAAAACAGAGATCTAACATTAATAACAGTAGATTTTTGTATATGACATACTTCACTATTTTGTATTTTTACTTTGTTTTCCCCTCTATATAATACGTGGAGGAAACCATGCCTCTATATAAAGGGTAACTGTGTGAAGTGTTGGAATAGCGCACTGATTCACTTGTATTATTCAAAGCACAGAGATGCCTGGACCAGGTACATTAAACAGTTAAACAGTGTGTTATGTCAGTGTGACTGAGTGAGTGAGTGAGTGTGTGTGTATTTCAGTGTGTGTGTGTGTATGTCAGTGTGAGTGAGTGTGTGTATGTCAGTGTGAGTGTGTGTGTATGTCAGTGTGAGTGAGTGTGTGTGTATGTCAATGTGAGTTTGTGTGTGTATGTCAGTGTGAGTGAGTGTGTGTGTATGTCAGTGTGAGTGTGTGTGTATGTCAGTGTGAGTGAGTGTGTGTGTATGTCAGTGTGTGTGTGTATGTCAGTGTGAGTGAGTGTGTGTATGTCAGTGTGAGTGTGTGTGTATGTCAGTGTGAGTGAGTGTGTGTGTATGTCAATGTGAGTTTGTGTGTGTATGTCAGTGTGAGTGAGTGTGTGTGTATGTCAGAGTGACTGTGTGTATGTCAGTGTGAGTGATAGACTGTCTGGGTATGTGTGTGAGTGAGTGTGTGGATAAAGGGGTTAACTCCTCTGACACAGCCTAGATCTGTCTACCCACCCAAGGGGTTAATTCCTCTCATACTGCCTCTATCTGTCCAGCCACCCAAGGGGTTAACTCCTCTGACACTGCCTAAATCTGTCTAGCCACCCAAGGGGTTAACTCCTCTGACACTGCCTCTATCTGTCTAGCCACCCAAGGGATTAATTCCTTATTCACTTGTTGTATTATTCAAAGCACAGAGATGCCTGGACCAGGTACATTAAACAGTTAGACAGTGTGTGTGTGTCAGTGTGAGTAAGTGAGTGAGTGAGTGTGTGTGTATTTCAGTGTGAGTGTGTGTGTATGTCAGTGTGAGTGTGTGTGTGTATGTCAGGGTGAGTGTGTGTATGTCAGAGTGAATGAGTGTGTGTGTATGTAAGTGTGAGTGTATGTCAGTGTGAGTGAGTGTGTGTGTATGTCACTGTGAGTGTGTGTATGTCAGTGTGAGTGACAGACTGTCTGGTTATGTGTGTGAGTGAGTGTGTTAACTCCTCTGATACTGCCTCTATCTGTCTAGCCACCCAAGGGGTTAACTCCTCTGACACGGCCTCTATCTGTCTAGCCACCCAAGGGGTTAACTCCTCTGACACTGCCTCTATCTGTCTAGCCACCCAAGGGGTTAACTCCTCTGACACTGCCTTTATCTGTCTAGCCACCCAAGGGGTTAACTCCTCTGACTCTGCCTTTATCTGTCTAGCCATCCAAGAGGTTAAATCGTCTGACACTGCCTCTATCTTTCTAGCCACCCAAGGAGTTAACTCCTCTGACACTGCCTCTATCTGTCTAGCCACCCAAAGGGATAAATCCTCTGACACTGCCTCTATCTGTCTAGTCCGCCAAGGGTTTAATGCCTCTGACACTGCCTCTATCTGTCTAGCCACACAAGGGTATAAATCCTCTGACATTGCCTCTGACTAGCCCGCCAAGGGGTTAACTCCTCTGACACTGCCTTTATCTGTCTAGCCACCCAAGAGGTTAACTCCTCTGACACTGCCTTTATCTATCTGTCAAGCCATTAAGGGGTTAACAGCTCTGACACTGCCTATTTCTAACTGGATTTTGTTATAGGTCACTGGTAACATTACGTTTTAGGGAATTGCACAGCCTATTATCATAATAATGTTTTACCTTGACTCTCTTTTCACCTTATGGGTGTGCTCTAAATAATTTTATTATGTATATAAGAAGTGCTTTAGTGGGCATATAAAAATTGAATATTTTTTTCTAAGAGCTCACCCACAAGGTGAAAAGAAAAAAAGGTAAAACAAACATTATTATGAAAATAGGCTGTGCAATTCCCCAAAACATATTATGTGACCACTGACCTATAACATGGCTCAAATATTGTACATTAAGTTTAAATGCGCAAAAATGTAGGGTACAAATTTTAATCATGGCCTGCCAATACTCACGCCATATAATTTTGTATGTAGAAAGGTGCTCTTGCATTAAATTATCACTTCCTGATTTTATTATTTTGAATATTTATCATGACTATTTTTTTGCCCAGGGCAGTACAATGTATTGGGCCAGCCCTGTGGAAGGGGTAAGGAACTTCAGTGCAAGTCTTGGAGGCGGAAGATCGCGGCTTTCTACAGAAGCCGGTTCATCACGTTTCTCAAACTTCTTCAAATTAATTATGTCTGCACCCCAACATAAACTTTTTATGCTATTCGGCCACCACATTAAAAATATATGATACTTAATTATAAGTAACATCAAATTGAGTAGATGTATTAGGAGTTCCTCAATTTTAAAGGACATGGAAATATTATTCCAGCCATGAAGCATTCCCCTGACAACATAGTACCTGCACTTAGTATGTGTGGAAGCAATAGCAGGTTTCATTTTGTTAAGGCAACATGTCAGGTTTCTGTGTACATGAGATTCCTCAGGTTGTATAGTCCCCCTCTCTTAATAATAATACATACCAACAGCAAGAAATAGCATGTGAATAGTCCAACACAAGTCTAGCAGCCCAATCAACAGTTTTACATATGTAATTTGATTAATATACATGTGCTACATCAAGTTTCAGGTTCACCCAGCAGTGCACTTGTATCAAAGACATATAACTGAACATAAAGTGGGAGATCTAGAAAATGGAGAGCATATACATTTATTTTGCTTGTGCCACTAGTTTCTAATTGTGGGAGTATTCATTTAAATAGTGCAGTTTTAGTTCTTACATTAAGTTGCATTATTTTTCAGTCGTCATTATTTAATATTTTATTCCCCTTTTCTCCGTTACCTAGTGACTGTTTTATCAGAATCTTGACTCATTCCTTGTGCTATCACTGGCTTCCTCACAATTATAATTTGACATATTGCACCGCACCCTTTCCTATGGTCTCTCTTAAGCTGTTCCATGCTATCTCAATCTCTTTTCCTGCTGAATCCTGATGTGCCATTGTAAATGTGTGATAGTATACCCATGCTGATAATATACTTGTGTTTGTAGTACTCTTTAACTCCAAAAACTACTTTTAACCCCTTAGGGACAGAGCCTTTCAAACATTTTTGTCCATTCTGGACAATGGCTATTTTAGCATTTCTGTTCTGTTTGTTTTTAGCTGTAATTTTCTTCTTTGTCATTTGCTGTACCCACACAAATTATATATTGTTTTTATCGGGACAAGAAGGGCGTTCTTTGGATGCCATCACTTTAATCATGTCCTATAATATTATATAAAAAAGTAATAAAATATAGTGAAAAATAAAACAAAACACAAATTTCCTGACTTTTATTTGATACATCTTCTCATCATTGACAAAATCGAACAAAAAAAAACTGCTAAATAGAATCTATTTCTCCTGAGTACAGGGATACCAACCATGCATAGGTTTGTTGGGTTGCTTAGGGGCTAAAAGGCCACATTTGGGAGGTGCACTTTTTGGTTTTCCAACTTGAAATTATGACATGCAGGCAGCCTGCACCCATGTCCCATTTGGGATATATTTGAAGCCAGCCAGTATTTTACCCCATCAACCCATATATTTTTTAAAAGTAGACACCCTAGGCTATTTCAAATAGTGGTATTTTAACACTTTCCATGCACTAATTCTACCACCAGCCTTCGTCAAAGTTATTAGTAGTGATTTTTTTGTGTTTTTTTTGTCTGAAACATTGTACTTCAGACATAAATTCACAGATTTGGGTATGTATCACTGCCAAATAACACCCCAATATGTGTTCAGTAACATCTCCTGAGTACAGGCATACCACCCATGCAAAGGTTTGTCTGCTTGTTTGGGGGTTAAAGGGCCACATTTGAGAGGTGCTGTAACGGACCATCTACCCGACGTAGTAGACCCTCTGCCCGTTGTAGGGAATCACCTCCTAGGCCCACGATTACAGCTCAGCATTCACCCAGCAAGTCTTTCCTGGACCCTTGCTCTTTGTACCCAAATAGACAGGACATCTAGCAGTTAGGTACAGCAAGAAGAGCAACTCTCTTATTTGTGCAACAGCACAGACTTATATACACATAAACATGACATCACAGCATTAGTAATCCAGATAGAAATGACCATGAGTAAACCTAATTACAATACACACAGTAAGACACATAATCAACACAATATAATCAGTTTAACAGAAGGACATACAATGGGGAAATCCTGCCTCACACCTTTCAGGATACAAAGGTATCAGATACATACAGAGTGCACTTAATTAAAGTAACTTGCTAAGTGACATCACTGTACAACAGGACACTGAATTACTTACATGAAGACAATGGGAAAGGTGACATAATTACAGGGGTTTACAAGTTAGGATACAATCTTAACCTGGGGAAAACACATTGAATGGGACAAAGGCTTGAATCCTAGAGTACACAGCTTGGCTCACATCCTGAATGAGCCTGCATTTGAAGTCCAGTTGATAAAAGGGGTCCACTGGCGCCCTCAAAGTGTGTACCCTCAAACTAATATATTTACAGACAGGGTCCATAGTCTACAGGGAGTCTTCTGGCTGCCAGGCCCCTCCAAGAACCACCGTCACAGTGGATCTTCAAATCCATTTCATGACAGGTGCGCTTATTGGTTTTCCAACTTGAAATTTTGACATGCGCCCACGTCCCATTTGGGACATATTTGAAGCCAGCTACTGTATTTTACCCCATGAACCCATATAATTTTAAAAAGTAGACACCCTAGGATATTTCAAATGGTGGCATTTTAACACTTTCCATGCACTAATTCTACCACCAGCCTTTGCCAAATTTTGTGGTAATGATTTTTTTTTTGGGGGGGGGGGGGCTTTCACATACATTGTAATTGTTATGCCCGCACCTCTAGAGGATCGCCCACGCTACCTTGACCCCGACGGAGGTCCCCGCGCATGCAATCCAAGCGCAATACCTTGCCCACACAGCTGAGTTCCCCTGTCCTCATGCAGAGACGATCCCCCAGACTGCACTGCACATAGGCTGCTTCAGCAGTGTCTCCACAGCAACGGCCACACCCCTGTGAAACAATCACTGAGGCACATGACTCAGCCTATTTATACCCTCCTCTTCCTTTCTCTCATTGCTCAGTTATCCTGTGCTTCTGTTGGCTTGTCCCTCAGTTTCCTGCTCCCTATTTTTGTGACTTCTGGCTCCCTGACCTCGGCTCTGTTTATTGGATTTTGTGACTTCTGGCTCCCTGACCTCGGCTCTGTTATTGGATTTGTGATTTCTGGCTTCCTGACCTTGGCTTGCATATTGAACTGTATTTCTGACTCCCTGACCTCGGCTCTGTTTTATATTACCTACTGCATTACCATCGGTATCCTGAGTCCTGCACAAGTGTTATTCAGATTGCTGGTTACCCAACTCCGTTCCTGGCATCCTGAGTCCTGCACCAGTGTCCCTCAGTTCCTGCAGTACCATCGGTATCCTGAGTCCTGCACCAGTGTCCCTCAGTTCCTGCAGTACCATCGGTATCCTGAGTCCTGCACCAGTGTCCCTCAGTTCCTGCAGTACCATCGGTATCCTGAGTCCTGCACAAGTGTTCCTCAGTTCCTGCATTACCATCGGTATCCTGAGTCCTGCACAAGTGTTATTCAGATTGCTGGTTACCTTACTCCGTTCCTGGCATCCTGAGTCCTGCACCAGTGTTCCTCAGTTCCTGCAGTACCATCGGTATCCTGAGTCCATACACAGTTCATTCGTGCTTGTAACTACATCCAGGGGATCTGTTCCATTTCAGATCCTTTCCTGTGTGTACTACTCTAAGCAAGTCTGTGCATCTCTGCATTTGGGCTCCTCATCTGAAACGTGAGTTTTTACCTAACAGTAATTCAGACATGAATTTACAGATTTTGGTATGTGTCACTGCCAAACAACAACCCAATATGTGTTCAACAACATCTCCCGAGCACAGGGATACCACCCATGCATAGGTTTGTCAGCTTGTTTGTTAAAAAGCCACATTTGAGAGGTGTGCTTTTTGATTTTTCAACTTGAAATTTTGACATGTTGAGCAATGAAGGGGTTAATAGCTCTTATAAGAGCCTTTGTAGTACTGTACAAAAAAATTAACCCCTAAAAATGCACAGACAAGAAAGAATTTTCTGCTGTGCAGTGATCAGTGGCAGGGAAGGGGTTAATACACAGGGTACACTCTACAAAGGGTATGTCTTTTATAAAATCCCTTGGGTCTCACAATTTTGTACCATTTTATTTTATTTATTACAATTAAAAATGTATATTATACAGGTCTGTCTCTCTCCCTCGCTAAAACTCAAGTGAGGAGAAGGAGGCAGATCCATATGGGTCAGAACAATATTTACCAATATTGATCTGACCAGGCCAATGGTGATGCTCATCTTTTGCCACTGATCGGCTGTTAATGATTACTATACACTTGTTCAGACAGCTTCAAAAGAAATACAAGTAATCCCCTAGTGGGTAATTAACGCGTAGCGAGTGTGACAAAAAAAAAATGCCGATAGCAACAAATATCCTTCTGCGGTCAGATTGCTCCATATGCGCTGCTTAGGCAGTGACCATATGCGCTGCTTAGGCAGTGATATACGGCAATCAAGGGGTTAATAGCGCTTAAAAAAAGAGAGAATGAAAATCATTCTACTGCAGGAAACTCACTGGCTAAAAAAGGACCATAATCGGTTCATCCCAGGTTTGTCTGGCACAAAAATCTTCTCCTCTTTAGTGGAAAAGAAGAAAAGTGTAGTTGCCCTTTTATGCTCAAATGATATAGATGTACAAGTTTATATATCAGGAGATAGACAAAGACGGTAGATACATCTTGGCAGTGTGCAAGATACAAAACGAAACATTCACAATAGCCACTATATATGCCGCAAATACTGCAACAATTCAATTTTTACAGAGGATTTTTACCAGGATAGACCTTAAAAAAAAGGGAAGAATCCTCATCGGAGGAGACTTTAATTGGATAGTAGATGGTATGCTAGATAGGAATTCTAGGGGGTACGCCACAGGATAAAAAAGTAAAAGAATATCAATCAATATCAGATTAGAACAATACTACATAGAGCAAGTCTACTCAACCTATGGAGGATATACCATCAACAAGAGAGGGATTACACATGTTTTTACACCTACTCGAAAATATATCTAGTCCTGGGTGACACAGAGGCTGCAAATAAAATTTAAAAGATCTGGATACAAGAAGTCCCCTAGTCAGACCATAATCCGGTCATTCTGGACTTAACCATGGGTATATCATGTAATATAAGGAATAGTTGGCAGTGAAACGATTCATTGTTAAAAAATCCAAAAGACATTGATGAGGTAAGGTAAGTCACTAAAAGAATTTTTGAGGAAAATGAGAATAAATCTGTATCAGACACAATAGTCTGGTGCACTTATAAGGCGGTGTTTAGAGGCCATCTGATAAAGATGGGCTCAATTAAGAAAAAAAACAGGGGTACCCCGCTTTCAGACTTCTATATACTCCTTTATGAAGCCACAAAGATTAATAAAATCAGCCCCACGGTCCAACTAAGTAACCAAATAACTGAGCTGAGCGAAAAGATTAACGATACCCTTCTAGCACAAACAATTTAAAAGATGGAATATATCAAAACAAAATGGTACTACCAGGGTAACCGGGCAAATAAAATGCTAACAAATAAAATAAATGGAAAGAAAAGTACCAAATTAGTTAAAAAAAATTATAAATGAAGAGGGTACGCATCTAATGCCCGAAGGGATAGGGAAGGCTTTTAACTCTTTCTATCAGAAGCTTTATAATCTTCCCATAAATACAGAAACTTTGGTGGCATATTTTAAAAATAAAAAAATGAAACAAATAACAGAGGAGAAATTAGACTTTAACAAGCCCTTTCTAGAAAGAGAAACAAGAAATGCAATAGATGTGTTAAAAAAAATTCCAGGACCAGATGGATACCCTAATCTATTCTATACTATGTTCAAAGAAGAACTAGCAGGACATCTTAGAAAAATTATTTAATGGTATTGTCGAAGAAGGAAACATTCCCGAGGAATTGTTATTTGCAAATATCATCCCAATAATGAAGCCACAGAAAACCCCAGAGCAAGTTAAAAGCAAACGCCCAATATCATTATTAAAATCTGATGTTAAGATACATGCAAGTATATTGGCAACTAGAATACAGACCATTTTGCCGGACTTAATCCATGGGGACCAAGTGGGATTTATGAAGGACAGATCCTCTGGGGATAGCACAAGGAAAATAGCAGACATTTTTTACTATGTCCAAAAATCGGGAGACCCGTGCCTGGCCCTGTCATTGGACGCGGAGAAAGCCTTCGACAGGGTCAGGTGGGATTTCCTCCAAATATCTCTGGTGGCCTTCGGCTTCAAGGGACGAGTATTGAATGCTATTATGATGCTATATGAAGGACCAAAGGCTAGAACCACGGGCAGGGGTATGGTCTCTGAATGGTTCAAGATAGGCAATGGAATGAGGCAGGGATGCCCTCTGTCTCCCCTGTTGTATCTGCTATTTATCCAACCATTGGCTAATAAAATGTGCTGCTGTGGAAGATCACTGCATACACAGCGATCAATGGCAGGGAAGGGGTTAAACACTGGAAATGGGTTTTATAAAAGCCCTTGGGTCTCAATTTTATTAAATATATTATAATTACAAACTTTCATTATACCGCTCTCTCTGTCTCCCTCACTAAAACTCAAGTGAGGAGAGGGAGGCAGATCCATATGGGTCATCCACACTGATCTGCTGTGCAGGCATTGATTAGCGCCCCCTAGAACAACAGAAGTGAAATAAAATCACTTCCGATGCTCTTGCCAGTAGAAGGGAAGCGCTGCCTATACAGCTTAGGAAGAGAACGATCATGTGCAGCCGGCGCCACCATTTTTAAATGGCAGCTATGGTCACTCCTGGGAGTGATTGTAGCGCACCCCAGCACTTTTTTTTTAGTGTTGCACAATGCCTCTACATAGAGGCATTGTAGCAACACTGAAAGAGTAAAGAAAGTGACCGTTGGTCGCTTTCTTTGCTCTTTTTAGTGCATGATGTGCCAGGCACATCACCTATCACCAAGTCCTTATTTTCTGTGACGTGCCTGGCACATCATCTGTCGTTAAGGAGTTAACTACCATTCTTTTACCACTTTATTAGGGCACATGCTAAGAATTATTATTTTTCGGATAAAGAATACACTAAACATTTAAATGTTTCTATCATTCCCTGTTACGTCTTTCCTCCAAGCCATTCATGTTAAGATGCTTTAACCTTTCCTGGTAAGTTTTATCCTTCAACCTATGAACCAGTATTAGTTCTGATCATCTTGACACCGAAAGTGCCTGAATACTTTATTACAATTATCCTCCTGGAATGTAAAGGGGCTTAATTCACCCATAAAAAGGAGAAAAAATATCAATAAACTAGGCTCCCTTAACCCCTCTATCGTATTTCTACAAGAAACCCATTTGAAGACGGGTGACAGGGGAACTTTAAAGGATAAATGGATAAAAGACTGTATCTCGGCCCCATACAAATCAAATTCGAGGGGGATAGCGATATTATTCCATAAATCTTTAAACTACACCATTGTCTCCACAGTACTCGACCCTGAGGGGAGATATCTATTGTTATCACTTGTCATTTGGTACGAAAATGTTCTACTAATCAACATTTATGCTCCGAATCTACCCAATTCGGTATTCTTTTGTAAACTAGTCGAAATGCTCTCCGATTACCCAGAATCCAATATTATTTTAGGAGGAGACTTTAACGCATTACAAGATTTCTCAATAGATAGATTGGGGCCTACACTTCAACATCCTAACAAACCACATGAGGGTTTACTCTTGCTAACTGAAAAATTGGGCCTGATAGATCCTTGGAGGGCTCTGAATCCACTGGTGAGGGACTTTACATATTTATCTAGCGTTCAGAACACCATGTCCAGAATTTATTTTTTCTTAATAGCGTCTCACTTACTTCATATAGTTAAGCAGACTAAAATTCACAACATTCAGATCTCAGATCACGCCCTGGTGGAGATGTCCATTTATTTACACCTCCCGCTAGAGAAATCACGCAGGTGGTCATTCCCATCTTATTACCTCACTAACCCTGATTTCAAATCTTTTATGGAGTCTGCTTGGGGGAATTTCCTAGATGATAATATAGAACACGTAGATAAGCATCTTTTATTTTGGGAAACCTCCAAAGCCGTTCTGAGAGGGCACATCATTTCATATGTGTCTAAAAAAAGAAGGGATTGGCAGACCAAATTTGAATCACTAAACGCCAAGGTGTCCGCCTCACTAAGATTGTTTCGTACTAACCCTTCAGACTCCAACAGGGAGTTTTATAATCAAAATAGAGAACTCCTAGAACCTTTATATTAGGAATGGCCCAAACCCAACTGGAATACACAAAAAACTAATTTTACAGATGGGGAAACAGAGCGGGGAAACTCTTGGCACTACTAGCGAAAAACAAAAAACCCAGACATAACATTAGCCACATCAGGGATCCCGCAAACAGACTAGTGACAGAACCAAAGGCACTTTGCAGAATGTTCCAACACTACTATCAGGAATTATATTCCGCCACTTCAGACGACAGACAGGAGGGAATCTCCTTACTACAATTGGCAAAATCTCCTAGACTCTCTAATGAACATAGGTCCATCCTAAACGCTCCTATAACAGGGAGAGAGGTTTCCCAGACCATCAATAACCTTAAGAACGGTAAGACTCCTGGACCGGACGGATTCACAAGTGAATATTACAAATTGTTAAAACCTCACTTACTCAGCCCTCTTACCCATCTTTACAATGACATTTATCTTGGTGATACGCAAATTCGGAACTTAACTGAAACTCGGACTATCTTATTGCTTAAACCTAACAAAGAGCCCACTGAAATGTCTTCATATAGACCTATCACCCTGATGAATCAAGATTGTAAGATCCTCACTAAAATATTGGCCGACAGATTACAAAGAATACTACCTCATATTCTTCTTCTGGTCCAGAGAGGTTTTGTGAAAGGGCGCCACCCGGTCGCGGGCATTAGATCTGCTAAGATTTCGGCTGCCCCGCCAGCTGCCTTATTAAGTGTGGATGCGGTAAAGGCCTTCGACCGGGTGGCATGGCCACATTTAGTGAGATTATTTAAATTCCAATACTTCGGAGCCCCGTTTTTGGGCTTTTTTTCGTAAACTATACTCCCATCCAACTACACATATTACGGTCAATGGTTTAGACTCTGAGAAGGTATATATGGAGCGTGGTGTTTGTCAGGGCTGCCCTCTATCCCCTCTTCTATTTAATGTTGCTCTTGACCCCCTGCTTCGTATTCTCTCATCGACCACTACGTTTAAGGGGATTGGGGAGGGAGCATCGCAGGTTAAAGTGCACGCATATGCTGACGATGTACTGTTGGCTATTTCAGACCCAGAACTTTCCCTAGAAACAACTCTAAATCTCATTGATTAATGGGGTACAGTTACAAGGTTTCATATAAATCGTTTTAAATCAAAAGCGGTTTACCTCAAAGGCGCTAGAGTTCCACAGAGATTGAGAGATTTGGGTATTCATTGGAAAACTAAAGAATTAGAATATTTAGGGGTAAAGATCCCCAGAGAATTGGGTGACCTATACTCGAGCAATGTTCTACTCCATACCCCGTATAATTCCTTACCAGACGGGGTTGCAGCCAATCCATTACTCGCCACTCCAATAAAAGCCTGGAAATTAGCTAGATTAAAACTAAATGCTCAATGGCAATACTCTATTTTTCAACCTTGGCTACGAAACCCTCTTTTTCAACAGGGTGAGGCAGGTAAACCTTACGCATCATGGGCTCAACAGGGTATCACCACTCTAGCATTGTTTACTGATCCAGTTCAGAAACGGATTTTTTTTAACCCATTTCCAAAACCTAGGGGAAAAAAATAGAGGACATCCACACAGCGACCTTGGCTCAGACAAAAGTCATACCTTCTGCCCTGTATAGAGACATGGCCTTGAAAATTGCTCATTATGCTTATTGCTCCCCCTCCCCTGCATAAAATGGGACTTTCCAACGCCAATTGTGTTAAATGTGACAGTCCAGACGCTAACTTACTTCACTGTTTCTGGGCGTGCCCAGTTATTTCCTCCTTTTGGGATCAGGTACATATATATTGTACAGATCTTAACATCTCTATATCAATCCTTACGCCAGAATTGGCTATTTTGGGAGTAATGGATGATCTGTTCCGGGGTAATAAATCTTTCCTTAACATCATTTTAGCAGCGGCTAGAAAAACGATACTTCACCAGTGGATTCAACCCTCCCCCCCAACCATAGCCCTTCTAAAAAGCAAACTTTAATATGTAATGAGAATGGACTGGCTGGAGTCCAGTCTACACAAAGATAAGAAAACGAAGTTATTTTTTAAACGTTGGACAGCGTATATCAATACATTAGATATGGACATCAAAACTAGAATATATAATACGTTTTGTCAAACTGACTGGTACATCAATGAATGCCTTGTGCACAAGTCTCCAATTAAACTTTCTACCATGTAAAAGCGTTGGGGTTCTCTGCCATCTGGAATCATAACATAACAGCAATAGGGGTATGGGGGGGGGGGGGGGAGAGTGGGACAGACAAGTTGGGGTGGGTGGTTTCCTTGGTTTTGGTTTTGGTTTTACAACAAGTTGTAACATTATCAAAACACTGAATTAGGAGATGGCTGACTCGTAATTATATTTTCTTTATCAAAACTCAGGCCTTAAGTTCATAAGATCCTGGAGACTTCCCTGCTTCCTTAGGGACCATGCACTTTTGGAGTTTTTAAGTATTTAAACGGATATCTACTTAATAGGACCTAACCTCAAACGTCCCAGATTGAGATTTATCGTTATAAGCTTAAATTTACTCTACGCCTACTTTGAATCATATTTGGTATTCTCGTTTTACTGCATTGGAAACCATAACTATTGGCTAACTTTCCTCAATTGTCAATGTAATAGAATATACGGGACATGTTTTTATGTATTCTTTACAACTCAAGACCCTTAGTATTTGCTTATATGGTCTTATACGGTTTGCTTTTGGGAAATCTCCAAAATGTCTTCACTTTATATTTGTTCATATTTGAAAAAATGATAGTTATGTTCCATCACATGTACTTATTTTGGATATTGTGTGAGTGCTAAAGCATTTTTATCTCTGTACAATGTGATACTGGTTATTTTGCCATCTTTCAATAAAAATAATTAAAACAAACAAAAAAAAAACAATTATAATTATCTGGGTTAATGGTTCAAACTAAACTAATAAGGCTTGAGCCTCAGGATTAATGCAAGAACAATGCTAGGGATCAATATGCATTTATGTCAGCATATTTCACACAAGGCAACACCCATCACAGCATATTATATTTTGCATATCATTGGTGGAAAAAAAGTTCAGTGAAGTCTACTAGCTGATCAAAAAATGGCTTGTCTCTATGACCCTTGTAAAACTCAGCATTCATTTCACGGCTGAACTTTGTTATTCTGTTTTAAATCCTGCATCTTCAACTTTATGAATAATAGCATCTTATGAAAAAAGAGATACAAATGTAAAAGATTTATTATTTCAAAGCAAAACATAAACGCAGTTAGTGTCCATGATTTCATTTGGTGAGGATTTATGTTAAGATAATATAAGTTGAATTAAGTAAGCTGTATGATTTTTACATAGATATACATCATATAAGTGGCACTATGTTACTGGCCGAGAGACTGATCCCTCTATAAATACCTGTATTAATAGAATGAAGAACATAAAGTACACTGAATACCATATAGCATTCTGCTACATATAAACAATGGTCAAAATGTAGGAGAGGTGGCATTGGTTAAAGGGACATTCCCCCTTACATAGGATGTAACTAGATAGTTTGGTAATAAAAAAAAAAAAACACATATATAAATCATATGCCACTGTTTTTTATGATTAAATTAATTGCATATAAAGGGAAAAAATAAAATTAGGTGTTTACCTCCAGCATCCAGTTTGAGAATATTTCCCATGATGCAACATCATCCAAAATCTTCCAGCCAGTCTCACTTTACAATTGTTGCCAAAGCCTGCATGATGATGTCAGAAGATACTCCGCAAAGGAGATTAACCTGATCAAACAGGATTATAACTGTTTATAAGTCTATGACTTGCATTGAATGACTTATAGGCTCTATTCTGTGTCCCAAGCCCCAAAGTGAGAAATTTGTGCTGTAAAGTCTTTGAGGGGTGGCACCCAAAACCACTATAGTTCACAAAATGGCGGCACCCAGTCACATTTGTTTAGTTACAAACATTATTAAATGCAGTCGCATAAGAAAAACAAATTACATATCTGAAATCAACAATACAAAATAAACAAAGTAAAACCTTTTCATTTTTTGGTGGGAGTGTCCTTTTAAGTAGAGAACAATGGCGTGGCATTACTTTGAATGGCCAGCAAAGAAAGAAAGAAAGAAGACAAAGGTAAAATGATGTAAATCTGAGTTTGCATGATGTAACTCAAAATCATGTAAGAATTCAGATTAAAATATCTATTTAGAAACAAATCTAACCTAGATTCCACGGTAAGGAAACGTAATGTGCGGCAAATGTTAATGTCGATCTTAGATTATGGAGATGTTGTGTATTATTCTGCCCCGCAGACCCATCTCGGTAAACTTGACACTATGTACAATACATTGTGTCGTTTTTCACTACAGTGCGATTATAACACGCACCACTGTAAAATGTTAAAAGAGTTAAACTGGCTGACGCTTGCCTCCAGGCGCACTCTCCACCTAGCTTGCTTAGTGCATACAGTGCTGTATTTACCGCGAGGCATCCTAGGCGGATGCCTAGGGTGGCAAATTTTGGGGGGCGGCAGCGCCCCCCAGCACTGAAAAAAAAAAATGTTTTTTAAAAATACCGCGCTTGCAGGCAGAGACGGAGGTGAGAGGGGATCGGAAGATCCCCCCTCACCATCGCTCTGCCTGCCAGGCTGCACGGGGAGCCGAACAGGCAGCACAGAGAAACCTCCGTGCTGCCTGTTCGGCTCCCCGTGCGGTGTGACACGGAAGTGCCGACAGTCACGTGACGGGCGTGCTGACGTCATACGCGCGCCCCGTCACGTGACCTGTCTGCACTATCGCCGGGAAGCCGAACAGGCAGCATTGAGTGACCATGCTTCCTGCCACTAGCCACCAGGGAAAGGTAAGTGCTGATGGGAGTCAGAGTGTGTGTGATAGGAGACAGTGTGTGTGACTGAGTGTGATGGGAGCCAGAGTGTGTGTGATGGGAGACAGTGTGTGTGACTGAGTGTGATGGGAGTCAGAGTGTGTGATGGGAGACAGTGTGTGTGATGGAAGTCAGTGTGTGTGACTGAGTGTGATGAGAGTAGGAGTGTGTGATGGGAGTAGGAGTGTGTGTGATGGGAGACAGTGTGTGTGACTGAGTGTGATGGGAGTCAGAGTGTGTGTGATGGGAGACAGTGTGTGTGACTGAGTGTGATGGGAGTCAGAGTGTGTGTGTGATGGGAGACAGTGTGTGTGACTGAGTGTGATGGGAGTCAGAGTGTGTGTGATGGGAGACAGTGTGTGTGACTGAGTGTGATGGGAGTCAGAGTGGGTGACTGAGTGTGATGGGAGTAGGAGTGTGTGACTGAGTGTGATGGGAGTAGGAATGTGTGTGATGGGAGACAGTGTGTGTGATGGGAGTCAGTGTATGTGACTGAGTGTGATGGGAGTAGGAGTGTGTGACTGAGTGTGATGGGAGTAGGAGTGTGTGTGTGATGGGAGTATGTGCTTGATGTGAGTCTGAATGTTATGTGTGATGTGGGGTCATGAAATGGAGGTGATGGGGCATGTCTTAGGTGTGCAACGTGGGTGTGCAGCTTGGGTAGGGGGGTGCCCGGATTTTGTCTGCCTAGGGCAGCACAAAATCAAGATACACCACTGAGTGCATAACCACTTCTCTGGAACGCTCCCCCCCCCCCCCCGTCCCCCACCTGAGCGGCATGCTCGCTCTTAAACCCTGCACTTCCTACAACCTCAGATCCTGCACCAACCCTTCACTAGCGTTCCCTCACTTTAAAAAGGAAGCGGGCCGAGGTGCATTCTCTTTCAGAGCTCCTCATGTGTAGAATAGCCTTCCTGTTTCTGCCAAATCATCCTCTAGTCTAAAATCCCTGAAAATAAGTGTCTCCCAAATCCTCAAAACAGATTGTACCCGTTATTAGTTTACAAACTCCTTTGTATACTGTACATGTTGTTCCTTTTTTGTATCAATAATGATTTACCCTGTATGTTCTCCTTTCAACTTGTTTAATATATGTATGTATGTATCTATTTTTAATCTACTGTTAAATGTGTAACTGTGTAATTCCATTCTGGACTGGGTCCCCAGGACATACTTGAAAACGAGAGAAATCTCAATGTATTCTTCCTGGTAAAACACTTTCTAAATAAATTCTAAATAAAATATAAAATACAAACGTATTCAAAACAATGTTGTTTCACAGTTGTCCTGTCTGTGTATTTATCAAGCTCTAATACTGACCCCTTCTGGATAAAATGGGAAATACAAGAACACAGAATAGATAATACAATTAAACCTGGTACCAGTCTGGGAGGTGGACCAATGAGGATACACAAGCATACAATCACAGTTTAACCCACCTTTCCCAGCTGGCTTCCATAGTCACCTATGTAAGTGAAATAAATATTAAATAGTTACTGTAGTCCAGTGTTTTTGCTGCAATTTTGGAGGATATGAGGTCAATATGTTTGTTCTCATTGTATATTACTCTTTATCGTTACAAGCATAGCGCTGACCACATCTCCCTCAATAAATCAAAGTTGCTAATGTGATGCCTATTTTTGGAGTACTACACGTACACGGTGTGTCTACTCTTTTGTTTTACTTATGCCAGAGCATAACTGCTATGCGGCAGTTTATACCTTTTTTTCTATTAAAAAATATCTCCTTTGCATTTCAAGTCATAAACAATAGACAGCAATGACACATTTAAAACACATTGTTATATATAGATCATTTTGTATCTTCTACATTCACAGTATGTATGTGCCAGTGAAAAAACAGTGATAACAGTGCTTAAGTCACAAACCAAGCTGCACTTAAAGCAGTGTGTCCCTAAATCACACACAAGAATCAATAACAAAACCAACAAAGAACAAAATGTGCGCTGTAAGGTATACTATAGTGCAAAATATAAGACATCTTTTAGGTGAATGTGATGTAGTGACAATGGAGATGGAGTATGGGGAGGCTGAGATCCTCCCCCAGTTGTATGCACTCACAAACTTCTCCGGTATAATTGGGCTTTTCCACAGAACACTGTGTACATAGGGAAGAATCATGGCTCCAGGGCCGGCCTTAAGTGTTCCGTCGCCCTGTGCAGGATTGCCCCATGGTGCCCCCCTATGTATGTATCTCTCTCCCTTCCCATGTTTATCCCTTTCCTCTTCATTGCCCTGTCTGTCTCTCTCTAACTCCCCCATACCTATTCTCTCTCTCCCTCTGTTCTGTCTCTCTCCTCCCCTTCCTCTGTTCTGTCTCTCCCCCCCCCCGTTCTGTCTCCCCCCCCCTGTTCTGTCTCTCCCCCCCCCATTCTGTCTCTCTCTCTCCCCCTTCCCCCTGTTCTGTCTCTCTCTCCCCTCCCTGTTCTCTCTCTCTCTCTCCCCCTTCCCCCTGTTGTGTCTCTCTCTCTCCCTCCCTCCCTCCCCCTGTTCTTTCTCTCTCCCCCCTGTTCTGTATCTCTCTCTCCGCCTTCCAGCTGTTCTGTCTCTCCCCCCCTGCCCCTGTCTCTCCCCCCCCCCCTTCGCCTTCAAAAGTGAGAAGGGAGGAGGCAGGGCTAACCGGCTGAGCGGTGGAGCTCCGCCCCCACCCTGTGAAGCAGCGTCTGCTTCACTGGGAGCCCAGGGCAGCAAGAGAAGGTGCTGCTCGGGTCCCCATGCTTAATGCAAGCATGGGAAGCCTAGCAGCACTTTCTCATGCTGCCAGTGGCTCCTCGTGAAGCAGACGCTGCTCTGCTTCACAGGGTGGGGGAGGAGCTACACCTCTCAGCCGGTTAGCACCGCCCCCTCCCCGGATCTAGAAGAGCATGCCGAGCAGAGGGCTGGTGAGGGGGGATCTTTTGATCTCCCCAATCCAGTGCCTCTACCGGCCTTTTTAAATTTTTTTAACTTTTTTTTTTCTTCGGGCGGGAGGGCGCCCCCTGGGGTGTTGCGCCCTCTGTGCTCGCACAGGTCGCACAACCCTAAGGCCGGCCCTGCTTGGCTCTTTCGACCGAACTTCGAAAAAATGTCCGGGTCCGTGCTCGAACTTGACCCCGAACTTGACCCCGAACCCCATTGAAGACAATGGGGACACAAACTTTTTGCCACTAAAATTACTCTTACAAAGTCATGGAAAGGGCTAGAGGGCTGCAAAAGGAAGTAAAATGTGGGTAAGAGTAGGACAAGTGCCCTGCAAGCAAATGTGGATAGGGAAATAACATAAAATAACATAAAATACATACAAATTGCAAATACAGCTGAGCCATAAAATAGCACTAGGTGGAATCTTTGTTTTTAGCTTAGGAAGAACATAAATCTAAAGCATGGCTGCCAGGAGGATCAAGAGAATTATCCATTTGAGAGGGTTGGAGTGCAGGGTATTCTCTTTCAGTTTATACTAAGTGACCCATAGGTTGAGGAGGTGGTGACCGTGGCGGTGTAGGTGGAAGCGGCGCTGGAGGAGGAGGAGGTAGCCAACACTGTTTTTTATTTGTATTTTTTTTGTTTATTGGAATGCAAAAAATTCACGTATCGTGCAGACATCCCCCAGCTGCCCGATTCTCCTGGTGGCTAGCGGGGCAGCGGAGGATGTCTGCGCGATGAGCGCAGACGTTCCCCTGCTGCCGCCCGGCACGACCATCGGGACTTTTATGATGAAGCCGGAAGGACCCGGCTTCATCATAGAAGTCCGGGCGGTCATGCCGGGCGGCTGAGGGAGGTCTGCGCTCATCGGGGGACCTGGATCCCAGTCTTATAGTCTGATCTTGATTTGAGGTCAGATTATAAGACGACCTCGAATGTAAGACCTCGTCTTATGCTGCACTGGCCAATCACAGCCATGCCATTAGTAGGTATGGCTGTGATGGCTTCTAAGGGCAAACGAGTCAAATGCTTGTTGATTGGCTGCCCTGCAGCCTTTCAAAAAGCGCCATTAAATCGACGAACCCCGAACTCCAACCCGAACATACAGTGAAATGTCCGTGTTCGGGTCAGGGGTCCAAAAACCGTATTGTTCGGTACGAACCCGAACAGTGCGGTTCGGGTTCGCTCAACACTAGTTACATTACAAAAATATATACAAAAAAAGTGGAGGGTGCGCTCAATAAACCCCCACCCAAAGAAAATGGCAATAGGAAATACTGATACTTGCCTTAAATATAGGTTGCTCTTGAGCAGAACAGATGGTCACGAGTATCAGATGGGCATATGTAAAAAAAGAAACAAAGCAAAAAAGCATAGAGTTGTACAGCCACAATATACTAGACAAAGTAGTAGGTGTGGACAATTGCACTCACAAACTTGCATGTATGTAGGGCTCATCTATTGCAGATAGACATGTGCATTCGTTTTCGGACTAATGCATTTTCGTCCGAAAATAGCATTTTCGTCCATTCGTCCTTAAAACGAATAACGAAAATGCTAAGCTAACGAAAGCCGAATGAACGAATGACTAATAAACGAAAATCATTCGTTCATGCCTCCATTCGTAGTACTATTGCATTCTATAAGCCGAAATAGAGTCGGTTTATAGAATACAATAGCATAGTACACTTACATTCCATAAACCGAACGACTTTCGGTTTATGGAATGCATGTAAGTCTATTGGCATTCTATAAACCGAAAGTTCGGTTTATAGAATAGCAATAGGATTACATGTATTACATAAGCCGACAGTCTATAAACCGAACGTTCGGTTTATAGGCCGTCGGCTAATGTAAGTACACGGAGACAAAGTTATTACATAAGCCGACAGCCTATAAACCGAACGTTCGGTTTATAGACTTTCGGCTTATAGAAAACATGTAGTACTATTGCGTTTCTATGAACCGAACGAGAGCCCCATTCATAAGAATTTCTTATGAATGGGGCTCTCGTTCGGTTTATAGAAAGCCAATAGAATTACGCGTAATCTATAAAACGAACGAATACAACTAAACGAAAAAAATAATAATCGTGTAATAAAGTGTTGCGCAGGATATAATAAAATAAATACTTATCAGAGATATATAGGCGAAAATCCAGCCTTTTTTAGATGTATATAAAAGAGAAGAAAAAAATATATACAAAATTGTGCAGTATTGTGAATATAAGGAAAATAAATATCTCCCCCTAAAGAATTGTACTCACACTCTACAGAGCCTATAGGACCGGCTCTGGGTGTGTAAGGCGTGCAGACTCTGAGTCCCAAAATCCCCACATCCACTGGATAGATAATCGATGGAATACTCGTGGAGCAGGACACAACAGGAGTGAGAAACAAACGTTGTAGTGTCAAATATAAAAAGCCCACGTGTGGGCGAAACGCGTCGCGTGACATTATTGACGAGACTTGCAACTAGGAAGTACCAGCTCCACCAGCAGAACGCTGCCTATACAAACTTCAGCTGCTGCCTGCTCCTATGAAGTGACAGATGGAGACTGTGATATGATCGGCTGGGTGACTCTGCCTGCTTTTTACCTATGCTGTTTTTAACTGTTTTTTACATGGGATATCGTTTTTTTTACTTCTTCTATGTAAGCTGCTATATGTGGGGGTGAATTAAAAATTTTTACATTTGACACTACAACGTTTGTTTCTCACTCCTGTTGTGTCCTGCTCCACGAGTATTCCATCGATTATCATTCTTTAGGGGGAGATATTTATTTTCCTTATATTCACAATACTGCACAATTTTGTATATATTTTTTTCTTCTCTTTTATATACATCTAAAAAAGGCTGGATTTTCGCCTATATATCTCTGATAAGTATTTATTTTATTATATCCTGCACAACACTTTATTACACGATATTCACTATTTTGTGCTAATTGGAGGAAAATGCACTAGTGTTTGCTGCATAATTTGTTTGTCTGCACATTATATATAGCGCTTTTCACTTTATCTGCATTTGTTTTTGAAACAAAAATAATGAACGAATTTCGTCCGAAACGAATGCAGTAATGAACGAAACGAATGGACGAAAACGAAACGAAAATTTTAGTTTTGCACATGTCTAATTGCAGATGTCTGTTTCTTTGTTCCTCAATCATCCAGAGATGTGTGTAGGAGAAAATTCAGAAGATGGAATAATTAAATCAGTATACAAAATTTTAATAGAAAACAAATAGTAGCTTACATCTAGTGCTCCAAACAGCAGGCTCAGCAGTGTACATCTGATGATCTGTGCAGGAACAATGAAATAACAATAAAATAATAAAATAATAAAGGTATTAAAAGTCCTTAAAATCCAAGAATAATGCCAAAGGTGGCTGGTGTAGTGAAGTACAAGTCTCACGGACACGTTTCGCCTGTAAGAAGGCTTCCTCTGGCGTGTGACTGCTGTACTTCTCGATAGTCTTTAAATATCCGTCCATGCTGAAGAAATTGATGTCTACTTCCGGGTTCGCCGCCTTGATGACGTCATCGCGACCGCGTGATTACTGGAAATCTCGTGAGATTCGGCCATATGATTGGCATGGATGGCAGTATATACATGAAAGGGATATTACAAAACGGGAGACAAGAAGCAGAGTATTAGTCTCTGTTTTTATCAGCTGTTGACAGTTAAATATATCTATTGTTGCAATAAAAACTGAGCATATGATCAAAGTGCTTATATGTTTCTGCTTTAATCTCAAAAGTATTTTATACATAGCGTTTTAAGGCTTATACTGCAAAGGAAAAAAATATAAAGATATAAAAAAATATAAATAAAATAAAAAAAAATATAACATATATAACATATATGCCAGTAGAGAAGCCATTTATACCTATGGTTTTTGATTTTAATAATAAATCATCCCAAATCAAAAGAATAATAAAAAAAATATTGGAATATCCTCCAAAGGGATGAATCACTGAAAGATCTAATACCCGAAAAACCAACGGTAGTCTTTAGAGGAGCCCCAAATCTTAAAAATAAATTTACAAAGAGCTTCTTTAGCAAACAAAAAAAGACTAACTCACACCACTTCTTGACACAAAAGGCTGGTTTTTATGGTTGTAAGGGCTGCGAGGCATGCAAGGTGTCTGCATCTCAAAAGTACCCCATTACCAAATACAGCTCATTTTCAAACAATAGAGACTTTTCAATTAAGCAGTTCCTAACGTGCTCCTCCACTAATGTTATATACCTTGTAGAATGCCCTTGTGGTCTACAGTATGTAGGTCGGACATCCAGAACTTTAAAAAAAAGGATGGGCGAGCCCGTTAGGAACATCAGAAAGGGGATTACCCAGCACTCGCTCTCCAAGCATTTTTTGGAAAAACACAACAAAAACCCAAAGGGTCTTAAATTTTGGGCCATCGATAAAGTAAAAAGGCATTGGAGCGGAGGTAACAACATAAAGGAGATGGGTAAAATAGAAATTAAGTGGGTATTTGATGCAGACACCTTGCAGCCCAAGGGGTTAAATGCAGATTTTGATCTGTTCAATTTTTTATAAAAGAGTTTACATATCATCACCTACTATTGTAGATTGTATATATAATTTTTAAGTGTTAATATGGTCTGCTCACTTTAAATAATCATAAGCCCAGCAGTAAAATAAGAACTCTTTCTTTTACATAAAGAAAGGTTTTTTTTCTCTATATGCACTTTACAACAATATATGCTTTTTGTTTATAACCATCATTACAGTACTTGTATATGTATATATAAAAGAAGAAAAGAAAAATGGAAAAAAATTTAAAATATTTTTTTAATTTCTTTTTTTTATATATCTTTATATTTTTTTCCTTTGCAGTATAAGTTTTAAAACGCTATATAATGTATAAAATACTTTTGAGATTAAAGCAGAAATATATAAGCACTTTGATCATTTGCTCAGTTTTTATTGCAATAATAGATATATTTAACTGTCAACAGCTGATAAAAACGGAGACTAATACTCTGCTTCTTGTCTCCCGTTTTGTAATATCCCTTTCATGTCCAATCCATGCCAATCATATGGCCGAATCTCATGAGATTTCCAGTAATCACGCCGTCACGATGACGTCATCAAGGCGACGAACCCGAAAGTAGACATCAATTTCTTCAGCATGGACGGATATTTAAAGACTACCAAGAAGTACAGCAGTCACACGCCAAAGGGAGCCTTCTTAAAGGCGAAACGCGTCCGTGAGACTTGTACTTCACTACACCAGCCACCTTTGGCATTATTCTTGGATTTTAAGGACTTTTAATACTTTTATTATTTTATTATTTTATTGTTATTTCATTGTTCCTGCACAGATCATCAGATGTACATTGCTGAGCATGCTGTTTGGAGCACTAGATATAAGCTACTATTTGTTTTCTATTAACATTTTGTATACTGATTTACTTATTCCATCTTATGCATTTTCTCCTACACACATCTCTGGATGATTGAGGAACAAAGAAACAGACATCTGCAATAGATGAGACCTACATACATGCAAGTTTGTGAGTACAATTGTCCACACCTACTACTTTGTCTAGTATATTGTGGCTGTACTACTCTATGCTTTTTTGCTTTGTTTCTTTTTTTACATATGGCCATCTGATACTCGTGACCATCTGTTCTGCTCAAGAGCAACCTCTATTTAAGGCAAATATCAGTATTTTCTATTGCCATTTTCTTTGGGTGGGGGTTTATTGAGCGCACCCTCCACTTTTTTTGTATATATTTTTGTCCTTGTTTGTCGTATGATCACAGAGAACCACACAGGCGGGTGCAGCCCAGTTACAGATGAAGAGCTAGGATATATCTCCAAACACACACTAGTTACATCACATCCAGTGACTGTGTTTCCCTCCTCCATGCAGGAGGGAAGACTGCACGGAGGAGGCGTCCGTCCGGGAACACGGAGCAGCAGAAATTCGGTAAGTGATGGGGAAGGGGGGAGGAGGGTGGTTGAAAACGAGCACTTTAATTGCACAATATTACTGGGCTCTGAATGGCACAATATTACTGGGCTCTGACTGGCACAATATTACTGGGCTATGAATGGCACAATATTACTGGGCTCTGAGTGGAACAATATTACTGGTATCTGACTGGCACAATATTACTGGGCTCTGAATGGCACAATATTACTGGGCTCTGACTGGCACAATATTACTGGTATCTGACTGGCACAATATTACTGGGCTCTGTTTGGCACAATATTACTGGTATCTGGATGTCCGTGTTCGGGGTCCAAAAACCGTAATGTTCAGAACGAACCTGAACAGTGCGGTTCGGGTTCGCTCAACACTAGTTACGTCACATCCGGTGACTGTGTTTCCCTCCTCCATGCATGAGGAGGCGTCCGTCTGAGGAACACGGAGCAGAAGAAATTCGGTAAGTGATGGGGGAGGAGGGTGGTTGAAAACGAGCACTTTAATTGCACAATATTACTGGGCTCTGAATGGCACAATATTACTGGGCTCTGACTGGCACAATATTACTGGGCTCTGATTGGCACAATATTACTGGGCTCTGAGTGGCACAATATTACTGGTATCTGACTGGCACAATATTACTGGGCTCTGAATGGCACAATATTCCTGGTATCTGAATGACACAATATTCCTGGTAGCTAACTGGCACAATATTACTGGGCTCTGAGTGGCACAATATTTTTGGGCTCTGACTGGCATAATATTACTGGTATCTGACTGGCACAATATTACTGGTATCTGACTGGCACAATATTACTGGGCTCTGAATGGCACGATATCACTGGTATCTGGATTGCACAATATTACTGGTATCTGACTGGCACAATATTACTGGTCTCTGAGTGGCACAATATTCCTGGTATCTATAATTGTACAATTGTCACCTCGTGGTGCTCCTGTGTGTTGCATAATTAATGGCAGTCCCATGTGTGCATAATTATGGGGCGCTTGTGTGTGGCATATTCACTGGGCCCCATGTGTGGCATATTTAAGGGACTCTTTTGTGAGGCATAAATAGTGGGGCTCTGGTGTGGTATAATTTATGGGGCTCTGGTGTGGCATAATTTATGGGGCTCCTGTGTGTGGCATAGTTAATAGGCCATCTAACTGGCATTACTAAGGAATCTGTTTGGCATTGTATTGGAGGAAATCAAGGGGGGTGACACCATGAGTTTCCACACAGGGTGACACCAACCCTAGTGACGTCCCTGGCCCCATTAGCTCTGCCACACACAGGAGCCCCATAAATATGACACATGGAGAAGAGACCTAAAACCAGGGCCGGACTGGGAACAAAAACCAGCCCTGGAAAAAATTTATATACCAGCCCCATCGCATAAGATTTTTAAACCAGCCCATAGCATAATATCATTTTTTTATTCATAGAAGGGAAAATCATGCATTTTAAAAAGCACATCTGAACAGTGTATTATTTATAGATAAGACTGATATATAAGCCTGTCTAGGGCAATATATATATCTCCAGTATGTACACAGAGTTATATGAATTTTCTCCTGTGCAGAGGTATATATCAGGGCAGTGTGTGAGACATATCCTGTCTCTCGCATATCTGTAGCCTGTCTCTCTCTGTCCTTTCTGTGGCGTCTCTCTCTCTCTGTCCTTTCTGTGGCGTCTCTCTCTCTGTCTTTTCTGTGGCGTCTCTCTCTCTATCTTTTCTGTGGCGTCTCTCTCTCTCTGTCCTTTCTGTGGCGTCTCTCTCTCTGTCTTTTTTTTTGTGGCGTCTCTCTCTCTGTCTTTTCTGTGGCGTCTCTTTCTCTCTCTCTCTCTGTGGCATCTCTCTCTCTCTGTGGCGTCTCTCTCTCTGTTGGGTATCTCGCTCTCTGTGGCGTCTCGCTCTCTGTGGCGTCTCGCTCTCTGTGTGTCCTTTCTGTGGCATCTCTCTCTCTCTCTGTCCTTTCTGTGGCGTCTCTCTTCCCACCTTTCCCCTTAGTGTCTTTCACCCCTTTCCCCCTGTAGTCTTTCACACCCTCCTCTTCCCCTGTACAGTCTTTCACCCCCCCTTCCACCTCCCCCTGTAGTGTCTTTCACCCCCCCCTTCCACCTCCCCCTGTAGTGTATTTCACCCCCCCCTTCCACCTCCCCCTGTAGTGTCTTTCACCCCCCCCTTCCACCTCCCCCTGTAGTGTCTTTCACCCCCCCTTCCCCCCCTGTAGTGTCTTTCACCCCCCCTTCCCCCTCCCCCTGTAGTGTCTTTCACCCCCCCTTCCCCCCCTGTAGTGTCTTTCACCCCACCCTTCCCCCTCCCCCTGTAGTGTCTTTCACCCCACCCTTCCCCCTCCCCCTGTAGTGTCTTTCACCCCCCTTCCCCCCCTGTAGTGTCTTTCACCCCCCCTTCCCCCCTGTAGTGTCTTTCACCCCCTGCCCTTTATGTCTCACTCACCTTGCGTTCTCTGCTCCCCATCCCGCCGCCGGAACTGCTGCTGCAGCATCCGGCGGCAGCAGGCGAATTTCTTAAAGCGGCGACGGCTGCCGAATTGCTTATAGTGGCCCACCGCCGCTTTAAGCAATTCGGCGGCCGTCGCCGCTTTAAGAAATTCGTCTGCTGCCGCCAGATGCTGCAGCAGCCGAACTCTTAAAGTGGCGGCCGCCGCCGCTTCACTTTAAGTGGCCAAGGCGGCCCCGGGGCAGGCGGCCCACCGGGATTTTTCCCGGTATCCCGGTGGGCCAGTCCGGCCCTGCCTAAAACTATGTCAAACACAGGGCCATTAAATATGCCACAGACCGGAGTGGTAACTTGAGAGGTGCCCGAACCTAAGCTGGAGGAGGATGGTGCGTCAAGGTTCAGAGCGGAAGCTGTAGAAGATTGGGTGTCCTGTGTTAGCCAGTCAACTATGTCCTCAGAACTTTTCGAGTTCAGGGTACGTGGCCTCTGAACACTGGGCAATATTCTAGGGCCAAAGGGAATCACAGCACCACGACCACGACGGACCCTGCGGGGTGGCCTGCCTCTGCCTGTCATTTTCTTTTCGATTAGTGGTACTATGTGTGCAAGCTACTGTGACAACAGATATTAGTGGCACTGTGCACTGGCAGAGTAGAGTAGACACTGTAGGCCTGACACACACGCTTGCAGACAACTAACTGCTATTCAATCTATTACAGTCAAAATTGTATTTTTTTTTTAAATGTACACTACTGTTACACCAGATATGAGTTGCACTGGTGTGACACTGTGCCCTGGCAGGTCCTGAAACGCACACGTGTGAAGGAAACTGACTGCTATTATTTCACAGTCAAATTTCTAGTTTTTTTTTAATGTACACTACTGTTGCACCAGATATGAGTTGCACTGGTGTGACACTGTGCCCTGGTAGGCCCTGAAACGCACACGCGTGAAGGAAATTGATTGCTATTATTTCACAGTCAAAAAAGTGTGTTTTTTAAAAAAATGTACACTACTGTTACACCAGATATGAGTTGCACTGGTGTGACACTGTGCCCTGGCAGGCCCTGAAACGCACACGTGTGAAGGATAGAGATGTCGCGAACATAAAATTTTCAGTTCGCGAACGGCGAACACAAATTTCCGCAAATGTTCGCAAATGGGCGAACCGGGCGAACCGCCATAGACTTCAATGGGCAGGCGAATTTTAAAACCCACAGGGACTCTTTCTGGCCACAATAGTGATGGAAAAGTTGTTTAAAGGGGACTAACACCTGGACTGTGGCATGCCGGAGGGGGATCCATGGCAAAACTCCCATGGAAAATGTCATAGTTGATGCAGAGTCTGGTTTTAATCCATAAAGGGCATAAATCACCTAACATTCCCAAATTGTTTGGAATAACGTGCTTTAAAACATCAGGTATGATGTTGTATCGATCAGGTAGTGTAAGGCTTCACAGTGACAGACCAGACTCCCCGTTTAACGCACCGCAAACAACCGCAAACAGTCCATTTGCTCAACCGCAAACTCCCCATTTGCACAAGGTTGGATACCAAGCTAGCCATGTCCTGTTCCTTGTCCTCACTGATGTCATTGAAGATCTCTTCCTCCACCCAGCCACGTACAACACCAAGGGTCCCCGGAAAGGTGACAACAAGCCCCCTGGGATGCCAGCTGTGTTTGGTCTTCCACCTCCTCAAAGCCACCTTCCTCCTCTGACTCCTCTTCTTCAGACTCCTCTCTCTGTGTTGCCTCTCTCTGCGTTATTATAAGGTGTGTTCAGTAGCACTATTTAGACATATAGCATTTTCGTTCATTCATCCGAAAAACCAATAACGAAAATGCTATGCTAACGAATGCCGAATGAACGAACGGTTAATAAACGAAAATCATTCGTTCATTCGTCCATTCGTAGTACTATTGGCATTCTATAAGCCGACATAGAGTCGGTTTATAGAATACAATAGCATAGTACACTACATTCCATAAACCGACATAATGAATGACTTTCGGTTTATAGAATGCATGTAAGTCTATTGGCATTCTATAAACCAACTCTATTTCGGTTTATAGTAATGCCAATACTATAGCACGAATGGACGAATGATTTTCGTTTATATTAAACCATTCGTTCATTCGTTTAACTTCTTAGCTTTCTATAAACCGAAACAGAGTCCCCATTCATACATTTTTATGAATGGGAACTCTACTTCGGTTTATAGAAAGCCCATAGTATTACATGTATTCCATAACCTGAAAGTCTATAAACCGAACGTTCGGTTTATAGACTTTCGGCTTATGGAATACATGTAATCCTATTGCTATTCTATAAACCGAACGTTCGGTTTATAGAATAGCAAAAGGGTTACATGTATTCCGTAAACCGAAAACCTATAAACCGAACGTTCGGTTTATGGACTTTCGTCCTTTAGAATGCATGTAATAGTACTATTGGCTTTCTCTACACAGAGACAGAGTCTCCATTCATAAAATTTATGAATGGAGACTGTCACGAATGCACCCTACTCCAAGAGTGCATGTGACTGGGTTATCGTGGTGCAAGGGTTAAAATTAACTCTTTGTCTGCCCTAGACTAGAAATAATGGTAAAACCCCCTTTAACACCACCCACACTTAATTATACTGATATAACTAATGTCCTAACACTGCCACCACCAAGACAATTTATAAATGGGGTGCCTTGGTCTCCCAAGCAAATAAGACTTAACCCACAAAATAGGCTTTAACACAATATCTATGCGATTGGTCTAATCAGGTAACGTGAGTCTCTATACCAGACAAAGACAGAACTTAATAAAGGAATATTTATTATGAACAAAAGAAGTCACAGTGCATACAAAAAATAAAACAGATGACAAATTATTTACACCAAAACAGATAAAAATAAAAAGGAGAAAATAACAGAAAACCTAACTACTCACTTAGATAGAAAAGTACCAGTATTTCCTGTCCGAGGGACTGCGGCAAGGAAATGACGGCAACTTACACAAAATTAGATCTTGGCCCCTAGTAAGCACACTGGCCATTATGCCATCATTAGATTTATACCTTGTCAGGTCATCTCAGGTTTCCAAGCCGGCCCAGAGGTGGGAAGGTGTACCTAAAAGTGTCCTCCCCCATGTGTGGTGGAACTACCCCAGTCAAAATATGGAATCTTGTGGCTAATTTCCCTCCAGTGCATGTCACATACATAATTCTTGCCTCTATTAATTTGTTGCAATTTATGAAGTCCATAGATATGTCACACTTGCTACCCATGACTCTATACCACAGACTTCACAATAACTTCCAAATGGCTCAAGTTGCACCAGGCATATTTGTACTCATTTTGTAGGGTGTACTATTCCCTGTCTAAATATTCCCAAATGGAGGCATGATTAATAATCTGTGAGTTATTATTAATGCATGTTTAGGATATGACTTTTGCAGGACAAGACTTCTAACTGGTAAGGGCCACTTAGCATATCCAAAGAACCTACTATCTATGAGGGGATACAGATCTATGCAACATAGACTTACTGGCAACTAACTCAGTGTAACATTTCACACCTTGTACGATCAGTTCCAGCTTCAAAGGAAACACTCAAGTTGTAAAGCTTTTCAGATCACAAAGGTCATACCAGCTCTACCAGATAGTAGATGCAGATATGCACTACCACAATTGTTGTGACACCTCCCCCAAATAAGAGACGCAGTGGGAGGAGGCTCACATGCCTCTACCTTGCGTATTAGATGGAATCCTCCCCTTGGCGTGACAAACCATCAGCATTGCCATGTGTACTCCCCTTTTTGTGCTGCATGGTAAACTCATATTGCTGGAGAACTAGACTCCATCTGAGAAGTTTCCCATTTGTCCCCGCCACCCTGTGTAACCAATGTAGGGGGTTGTGATCAGTAATCACAGTAAACTGGCGCCCATACAGGTACAGTTTTTGAAATGCCCAAACAATAGCAAGACACTCCTTTTCTACAGTGGCATATGCTACTTCCCTTGGCAGCAGCTTCCTACTGAGATACACAACAGGGTGCTCACACCCCTTCTCATCCACCTGACTCAGCACAGCTCCCAGACCATAATTAGAAGCATCAGTCTGGCCCCAGCTAGCTGGTCTAGTAACGCATCGATGCGTGGCATAGGATATGCATCAAATGCAGTCACTAGATTCAACCGCCGGTAGTCAACACAGAACCTGGTGGTTTTATCCTTCTTGGGGACTAACACGACTGGGGAGGCCCAGGCAGGGGCGGGCTGGGCCGGGGGGCAGGGTGGCAATTGCCCCCCAGGCCGCCCTAAGGTTTTTAAAACACGGCCGCTGGGCCAGTGTTATTAAAAAAAAAAAAAAAAAAACGCGCTTGCAGGCAGAGACGGAGGTGAGAAGGTATCGGAAGATCCCCTCTCACCTCCGCTCTGCCTGCAAAGCTGCACGGGGAGCCGAACAGGCAGCACAGAGAAACCTCCGTGCTGCCTGTTCGGCTCCCCGTGCAGTGTGACACGGAAGTGCCGACAGTCACGTGATCGGCGCTCTGACGTCAGACGCACGCCGATCACGTGACCTGTCGGCACAACCGCCGGGAGGCCGAACAGGCAGCGTGGAGGGACCAGCATGGTCCCTCCACGCTGCCTGTTCGGCCTCCCGGCGGAACCACTGCCACCAGGGAAGTCCTCCTGCCACTAGCCACCAGGGAAGTCCTGCCACTAGCCACCAGGGAAAAAGGTAAGGGGGGGGGGGCAAAAAACACTGGCATATTATTGGGCAAATTGGCTGGGGCATATTACATGGCAAATAAGACTGGCATATTATTGGGCAAATTGGCTGGGGCATATTACATGGCAAATAACACTGGCATATTATTGGGCAAATTGGCTGGGGCATATTACATGGCAAATAACACTGGCATATTATTGGGCAAATTGGCTGGGGAATATTACATGGCAAATAACACTGGCATATTATTGGGCAAATTGGCTGGGGAATATTACATGGCAAATAAGACTGGCATATTATTGGGCAAAATGGCTGGGGAATATTAAATGGCAATTAACTCTGGCATATTGGGCAAATTAGCAGGGGCATATTAATTTGCAGATAACCTTGGAATATTATTGGGCAAATTTACTGAGTCATATTAAATTGCAGAATAACACTGGCATATTATGGGACAAATTGGCTGGGGAATATTAATGGCAAATAATATTGGAAATGTGTATGTAATGGGGTGATGGATGCATGTAAATGTGGTGATGGGGCATGTCCTGGTGTGCAACGTGGGTTATGGGTCATGTCGTAGGTGTGCAACGTGGGTAGGGGGGGGTGCTCAAATTTTGGGATATTTGGTGTCTAAATCCTGGCATGTTGAGGGGCATAATCCTGGCATATTGAGGGGAAAATCCTGGCATATTGAGGGGGCATCATCTTGGCATATTGAGGGGAAAATCCTGGCATATTGGGTGTCTAAATCCTGCCATATTGAGGGGCATAATCCTGGCATATTGAGGGGCATAATCCTGGCATATTGAGGGGCATAATTCTGGCATAATTAGGGAAAATCCTGGCATATTGAGGGGGCATCATCTTGGCATATTGAGGAGAAAATCCTGGCATATTGGGTGTCTAAATCCTGGCATATTGAGGGGCATAATCCTGGCATACTGAGGGGCATAATCCTGGCATTTTGTAAGGGAAAATTCTAGCATATTAAATGGCAAATCCTGGCATATTGTGGGGGAAAATCCTGGCAATATTCGTTATAAAACAAGGAAAAGACTGCCGTGGATGGGGAGGCGATTCGATGGTGCAATGGGCCACTTGACTGGATTTGCCCCCCAGGCCTAAGGCTGCCAGCCCTCCCCTGGGCCCAGGGGCTGTGTGACTTCTGGATTACACCCAGCTCCAGCATCTCCTCTATCTCCCTTCTAATGTCAGCCTTCACCTCTAAGGATACTCTGTAGGCCGCCTGTCTGAGGGGATGGTGGTCCCCGGTGTCAACATGATGTTTTACTAGGGGTGTCCTGCCAGGCTTTCCTGTGAAGATCTTATGGAAGGGTCTAAGGGCTGCAAATAACTTATCCTTCTGACCCTCTGTTAAGTGGGCATTAATCTGGGCTACCTCAATACCCTCTAAATCCCTGGTTGCAGCCAGCAAATCCACAAGGGGGTCAGGTTCTTGCTCATCCCCAGGCAAACTACATACAGATAACACAGTGGGCCCCCTGTCATAATATGCTTTGATCATGTTTACATGGTACACCTTGTTTCTTCTCCCCCTCTCATCCAGAGATACCACATAGTTCACATCATTGACCCTCTGCAGAATAGTAAACGGACCATCCCAGGCCGCCTGCAATTTGTTCTGCCTTGTGGGTATTAGCACAAGCACCCTTTGCCCCACTTCATACACTCTTTCTCGGGCATTACGATCATACCAGTGCTTTTGCTTGGATTGGGCAGTCCTCAGATTCTCACACACCTCCCCCATTAAAGCCTGCATCTTATCCCTAAACCGTAGTACATAGTCAAAAACGGATGTCTGTGGATCCCCCAATTCTCCATCCCATCCCTCTCGGATTAAAGCCAGGGGACCACGCACTCTACGCCCATAGAGAAGCTCAAATGGGGAAAAACCTGTGGATTCCTGCGGCACCTCACAATATGCAAACAGGAGGTGTGGCAGGTATCTCTCCCAATCCCTCCCTTGTGATTCCACAAATGTCCTCAGCATCTGCTTTAGTGTCCCATTAAATCTCTCACATAAGCCATTTGTCTGGGGGTGGTAGGGGCTGGTCAGTAGATGCTCTACTTGCACCCTTTTACAGAGAGACTGCATGAGATCAGAGGTGAACTGGGGGCCTTGGTCAGTAAGCATTTCTCTGGGAAATCCCACACGTGAGAATATGCTTAATAGAGCATCAGCCACCTTGTCAGCCCGGATAGAGGACAGTGCCACAGCCTTTGGGTAGCGAGTGGCATAATCTATAACAGTTAGAATATACCGCTTGCCTGAACTACTAGGTATAGCAAGGGGGCCGGCAATATCAACAGCTATCCTTTCAAATGGTTCCCCCGCTATTGGAAGGGGAATTAAGGGAGCCTTACCCACCTCCCCAGGCTTTCCAACCCTCTGACACTCAGGGCAGGATCGGCAATAATTTGCTACATCTGTGCCCATACCGGGCCAATAAAAATGATGGGACAACCGGGACTTCGTCCGCAGCACCCCTAGGTGCCCAGCCATGGGGATGGCATGAGCCACCTTCAGCAGCTGATCCCTATACCTCTGGGGCACCACCAGTTGTCTTTCAATTACCCAGGGCTCTTGCCCTTCTGTGGGGATAGTTTCTCTGTATAACCTCCCCTCCTCCCAGTACACTTTCTCCCTATCCCTGTCCATGGGTGGCTGCCTAGCACGCTCCCTCAACATCTCTAATGAGGGATCTGTCTGCTGGGCCTGCTGGAATTCGGGGTTCGGTACCTCCATCTCAGAGTCCACCAGGTTCTCTGAAACAGGTTCTTGCCCCTGAGCTACTGGAGGGTAGGATGAGGTGGGGTTGCACTCCCTGGATACCCCATTAGCGTGTTCCCCGGTGGACACACACTCTGAGTCCACAGGCCCAATCAGCCCCTGCCCCTTACTCCTGGAAGACTGCTGTCGGGTTACCACTGCTACAGTTAAAACTTCTGTCTCTCCCCCACTTTCACTCTGAGAAAACACACATACAGGGCCCAGGGAGCCAGCTAAGTCTGACACAGATGAACACTCACTCATCCTCTGTCCTTCCTCCCCGCCACCCTGCCTGTCCACATTCTCAAATGGCACCTCAGACACTCCTGGGACTGTCACAGTCGGGCATGCACACTCATTCTGCCCTACCTCCCAGTGAGACAAGCTAGGTATACTTTCACATACTGTCTTTTTCATAGTGGGGCCACTCTGTGGTTGGGGTGGGTCACAAGTATCATTATCAGGCACATACTGCGATAACAACTTACCCAAATCAGTACCCAGTAATACATTTGTAGGAATGTTATCATATACCCCAACATCCCTCAAACCCTTCCCCGCTCCCCAATCCAAATATACTTGTGCCATTGGCAGGATGCATTCCCCCAATCCCTTTTACTGCTAGAGTCCTGCCATGAATAAAGTCCTCAGAGCGCACCAGCTCTGGACGAACAAGAGTCACATCAGCCCCAGTGTCCCTGAGCCCCACAGTTACCTTTGTTCCCACTGTAACCGGTTGCAGGTTCACATTGCTGCTGCCCTCTGGTTTGGTCACGAACAACACAGAAGATGGTGCTCCTGCAGGGCGACCTCCTCCAAATGAGGGTGCCGGTTTCTTCCTCTCTGGGCAGGTAGCACTAAGGTGCCCAACTTTCTTACAAATAAAACATCTGCGACTATCGCCATGGCAAGAAGTGGCACTAGCTCCCCCTCTCCCTGAGGTGGAAGCTGACACAGAAGATGGCACAGGAGGCTGGGTGTAGGAGGTCTTCCAGCTGGATGCTCCCTCTGCTCCGGTCTGCTGGTGCTCGGTTGGCTGTGTGGAAATCTGCTAGCTCACCAGCTTCCAATGCTGTTTTGGGTTCCCGGTCCAGCAGCCATTCCTGTACATCAGCCGGGCACAGCTGCAAAAACTGTTCCTTGATGACTAGATCTTCCAAGTTTTCAAAGGTTTTGATCTCCAGCCCTCTAGTCCACTGTCTGAATGTGGTTGTAAGGTGACCCACAACTGCAGTGTAACTCTCGGTGGAACGTTTTTCTTTCGGTACACCTCAGGAGTAAGGTTGTACTGTTTCTGCAGCTCAGCCTTAATTGCATCATAGTCCTGATCAGATTCAGCTGGCAGCTCTGCAAATGCTTCCAGTGCAGGACCTTTGAGACCAGGGGTGAGGTACTTTGCCCACTGGTCCTTTGGTAACTGATACTGCCTGCAAACCTTTTCGAAACTGCGCAGGAAAACATCCAGATCCCCATCTTTGTCCAAAGTTGGAAAATTTTCTGCCCGTGGTTTGGGTGCAGAAGAGTCTCTCAACGCAACACTGACAGGTGAGGAAGTTGACCTCTCCAATTCTGCCAGTTTTAATTCATGCTCTCTTGCAGCCTGGCGTTCTGCAGCCTCTCTCTCTCTCTCTCAGCCTGGCGCTCTGCAGCCTCTCTCTCTCTCTCAGCCTGGCGCTCTGCAGCCTCTCTCTCTCAGCCTGGCGCTCTGCAGCCTCCTGATATTTAAGGATGAGCTGCATTTTTAGGCTGGTATCAGCTGAGTCCACGTATTTGAGGACAGTTTGTAAATAAGAGTCCAAAGGATCTCCAGATCTGGGTACATCCATAACAACAGCTGCAGGTCTCTCCTCTGTGACCATGCTTCCCTCAGAAGTGTTTGAGGCATCACTTTGTGCTGCTTGTTGAAAGTTATAATCCACCAACGCTTGTACTAGCTCCTCTTTGGTTTTTCCCCTGCAGGGAATCAATCTCTCACGGCAAAGCTGGTCTAGCGCTGCCTTGGACTGTGCCTGGTACTCCATTTAGCAAACTGGCCAAACAAATGATAGCAAAAGAAAACAAAGAAGGGGGGGGGGGACTGTTTGGTGTAAATATGCTAATTATGCACTGAGTTCAGCCTTTGGAAATTGAGACACAATTTCTTTTCAGTGTCTGGATTAACTAGCAAATCCAGCAAGACTAAAATCTGGTACAAAAAAAGATGGAACTCTTTTTAAATATCCCACCGCTATGCCACCAATTTGTCACGAATGCACCCTACTCCAAGAGTGCATGTGACTGTGTTATCGTGGTGCAAGGGTTAAAATTAACTCTTTGTCTGCCCTAGACTAGAAATAATGGTAAAACCCCCTTTAACACCACCCACACTTAATTATACTGATATAACTAATGTCCTAACACTGCCACCACCAAGACAATTTATAAATGGGGTGCCTTGGTCCCCCAAGCAAATAAGACTTAACCCACAAAATAGGCTTTAACACAATATCTATGCGATTGGTCTAATCAGGTAACGTGAGTCTCTATACCAGACAAAGGCAGAACTTAATAAAGGAATATTTATTATGAACAAAAGAAGTCACAGTGCATACAAAAAATAAAACAGATGACAAATTATTTACACCAAAACAGATAAAAATAAAAAGGAGAAATTAACAGAAAACCTAACTACTCACTTAGATAGAAAAGTACCAGTATTTCCTGTCCGAGGGACTGCGGCAAGGAAATGACGGCAACTTACACAAAATTAGATCTTGGCCCCTAGTAAGCACACTGGCCATTATGCCATCATTAGATTTATACCTTGTCAGGTCATCTCAGGTTTCCAAGCCGGCCCAGAGGTGGGAAGGTGTACCTAAAAGTGTCCTCCCCCATGTGTGGTGGAACTACCCCAGTCAAAATATGGAATCTTGTGGCTAATTTCCCTCCAGTGCATGTCACATACATAATTCTTGCCTCTATTAATATGTTGTAATTTATGAAGTCCATAGATATGTCACACTTGCTACCCATGACTCTATACCACAGACTTCACAATAACTTCCAAATGGCTCAAGTTGCACCAGGCATATTTGTACTCATTTTGTAGGGTGTACTATTCCCTGTCTAAATATTGCCAAATGGAGGCATGATTAATAATCTGTGAGTTATTATTAATGCATGTTTAGGATATGACTTTTGCAGGACAAGACTTCTAACTGGTAAGGGCCACTTAGCATATCCAAAGAACCTACTATATATGAGGGGATACAGATCTATGCAACATAGAGTTACTGGCAACTAACTCAGTGTAACATTTCACACCTTGTACCATCAGTTCCAGCTTCAAAGGAAACACTCAAGTTGTAAAGCTTTTCAGATCACAAAGGTCATACCAGCTCTACCAGATAGTAGATGCAGGTATGCACTCCCACAATTGTTGTGACAGAGACTCTGTCTCTGTGTAGAGAAAGCCAATAGTACTATTACATGCATTCCAAATGACGAAAGTCTATAAACCGAACGTTGTTCGGTTTATAGATTTTCGGTTTATGTTTAAGTCAATTCTTTTATTAGAATATATATATATATATATATATTGTATAATGTAGAAAATAAATACATCTAAATATTCAACTCGCATGCTCTAAATGTGTCACACACTGAAACCCTTAAACACAAAGACACCCTTGCAGTCACACACAGAGACACACTTACCACTTACACACACACACCCTTACATAGACACACTTACACACCCTTACACAGACACAGTGACAAACTTACACACACCCTTACACATAAACAGTGAAACAATTACACACACCCTTACACAGACACAGTGACACACTTACACACACACATCCTTACACAGATACAGTGACACACACACACCCTTACACAGAAAGTGACACACTTAAACACATCTTTAATTTAACCTCCTCAAGAAGAATGATGTATCAGGAATTAAACAAAGGACGTATGACGTTCCTGATTTGTCCTCTGATATGCAGCTTATCATGGGCCCTCTCTGTTAGATGAAGCCACTTTGAGCACTGGTTACATTTCAAAGTGAGTGCTGGTTACATTTATCTAAATTGTGTCATGCCGAACTTCCAGATCTGGGCATATCTCCGTAACATCACAGGTGATGTTGCGAGGTCCTGCATGGTTTTGTCAGGATCACACAGTGTCTGTTTGTACCTGATCAGGTCTCTGACTCTGTGTCCCTGGCTCCTGATCAGGGAGAAGAACAATAAAAACGCCATCTTGGAGCTTTTGCCCTTATGGGCGAAAGTGCCATGTGGTGTAAAGGGGTTAATGCTATTATGTATTTATATATTTGCTATCTCTCTACTACCTGTTGTGGTGGATTGTTAAGAGGTATTAACTCAAATGGGAGGTGATGTCAGCCCTTCCTGCTTTATGGATAACCAAATACAGTACTGAATACTCTCTATCACACTGGGAAGCTGACCTGTCTTCCTGCTGGGCCCTACCTCTGTTAAGATTACTGGATTTGGGACCACAGGATTGTCTGAGTCACTGGAGAATGCACACTGAGCATATGCAGATGTGTGCGCATGCGCTGACAATTTGACTAAATTTGAGCATGGTAGCACTGACACTCAACTTCCCAAGCATTCCGATTCATCGGGGCAGAAGTTGGAAAGGTGCAGTAGGAAACATTTTGCAAAAATGTTGGTGAAGGTCAACTATTTTCTTAATATTTTTGGTCCTGAAGTTGTGTACATTAATGTACAGGGTATAAACAATAGACATGTGCAAAACGAAAATTTTCGTTTAGTTTTCGTTCATTCGGACGAAAATGATATTTATTTCGTCTAAAACGAATTTTGTTCATTACTACATTCGTTTCGGATGAAATGCGTTCATCATTTTCGTTTCGTTACATTCGTTTCGTTTGAACTAATAAATGAATTGACTTAAACATAAACCGAAAGTCTATAAACCGAACAACGTTCGGTTTATAGACTTTCGTCATTTGGAATGCATATAATAGTACTATTGGCTTTCTCTACACAGAGACAGAGTCTCCATTCATAAATTTTATGAATGGAGACTCTGTCTCTGTGTAGAGAAAGCCAATAGTACTATTACATGCATTCTAAAGGACGAAAGTCTATAAACCGAACGTTCGGTTTATAGGCTTTTGGTTTATGGAATACATGTAATCCTATTGCTATTCTATAAACCGAACGTTCGGTTTATAGAATAGCAATAGGATTACATGTATTCCATAAGCCGAAAGTCTATAAACCGAACGTTCGGTTTATAGATTTTCGGCTTATGGAATACATGTAATACTATGGGCTTTCTATAAACCGACCTAGATTTCCCATTCATAAAAATTTATGAATGGGGACTCTGTTTCGGTTTATAGAAAGCTAAGAAGTTGAACGAATGAACGAATGGTTTAATATAAACGAAAATCATTTGTCCATTCGTGCTATAGTATTGGCATTACTATAAACCGAAATAGAGTTGGTTTATAGAATGCCAATAGACTTACATGCATTCCATAAACCGAAAGTCGTTCATTATGTCGGTTTATGGAATGTAGTGTACTATGCTATTGTATTCTATAAACCGACTCTATTTCGGCTTATAGAATGCCAATAGTACTACGAATGGACGAATGAACGAATGATTTTCGTTTATTAACCATTTGTTCATTCGGCTTTCGTTAGCTTAGCATTTTCGTTATTGGTTTTTCGGACGAATGAAGGAAAATGCTATTTTCGGACGAAAATGCATTTGTCCAAAAACGAATGCACATGTCTAATAAACAACTGACAATAAGTTTTTATGACAAGAATGGAGCTAGTTTTGTAATTCCCTAACAGTAATAAAACTCACATGTTACAATCACACAACCAATAGAATTCAACTACTAACAATGCAACAAATTTAAATTAAGCCAATTAAAAGTTTTACATACAGTTACCATGATTTAAACAGTCAAACACACCAAAAAAATGCACTATAAAGCCCAAGGAAGTTGGTTACAACTGCCTGTGAATGGACCTTCTGAAAGACAACACACAGGTCTCAGGTTTTGGAGAATTGTTTTTTGGAGACAAGAGTTGTTGAGTAGCAGCTATAGTAGAGCAACATAGTAGAGTCTTGTATGAGCAGATCGAGAGCATTGTGATATTGGCGAGAGAGTGGTGAGAGCACTGTGAGAGTGGTGAGTGAGTGTTCTTTAAGTGTTGTGAGAGTAGAGAGATTAAACACTCCACACATTACAGCACATATATTTACACAAAATGTGTTTTTATTTTACCCGCTATATAAATACACTTTTTTCTGGAGTTGGAGATGGTGGGGAGGGAAGAGGAGATGGAGAGGAGAGGAGCTGGGAGGGGAGTGGAGGTGTAGTCGGGAGGGGAGTGGAGGTAGTAATCAGGAGGGAAGAAAAAGTAGTAGTTGGTAGGGAGAGGAGGTAGCTAGGAGAGGAGAGGTGGTAGCCAAGAGGGGAGAGGAGTCACCTGGGAGGAATTAGCCAGTAGGGAAGAGGAGAGAGGAGGACAGGGTGGCAGGGTGTCCCTGCTGAAGAGGGGAAAGAACATGACACATGCACACAGTCAGAGAGGGAGGAGAGGCCAATGGGTAGTGCTGTATTTAGCACGAGGCAAACAAGGCAAGTGCTTGGGGTGGCACTTATCTTTTTTGCCTGGGGGGGCTGCAAAAAAAAACAACTCACTTGCTGACAGAGATGATGGCTGGGGAGATCAGAAGATTTCTTTTTTTTTGCAATTACAGTTTTTGTTTACCTAAATATCTGAATTATAATATTTTAATATATTCATTTAATCACAGTTAACCCCTTAAAATACATGCTTAAATTCCAGAAATCATTTTGTTATATATAAAAATGTACAATTAATCATTAATAATCAAATTTACAGTGACTAAATCTCCAATATTTTTTCATTTAAGCTATGTGCTTTTAAAATATTTAAAATTATGAAAAATTATTAAAAATGTTTAAAATTATTAAGATAATATGTTGAATGGGTGCACACTGCATTTATTGTTCTTTCATTGTAAGAATTGTGGTCGCCTCAGTGGTGCTCTGTGCAACATATGCCGGTTCTGGGGTGCTGTCCAAACCATTGTTTTTGCAGATATGTGAAGCCTGACCAGCTTTTGGTCATGCACTCCACCCACTCACAGGTGCTCTGTGTATGGTGTCCAGTGAGATTTGTATAAATTCTAGTTCAAGACAGATTATCAGAGAGACTCATTTCAAGTAAGTAGCTAGAGATAGGACTCACCAAGTTTGGAGTACTTTGGCGTAGTGGTGGGCTAAGCAAAATATGGCCATATATTGTGACTAAATCTCCAATATTTTATCATTTAAGCTAGGTGCTTTTAAAATATTTAAAATTATTAAGATAATATGTTGTATGGGTGCACACTGCATTTATTGTTATTTCATTGTAAAAGCCATTATGTGGACAGTCCATGTCCCAAAAAATGGGACTTTCTGTCAGGCTCCACAATGGAGCAACTCACCAATATACCCACGAATTACTTGTCAGGCTCCACAGCACAGTAACTCCCCGGTATACCCACGGATCACCAGGGTATTCCGATCATCAAAAGGGTCCATCGCAGTAATGAACGAGGTCTCCGTGAGATATCCGCAAAGGGCCAGCAGTGCGAGTATGCTTCCCTTTAAATACTCGGAGATGGCACGCGGACGCGCTCTGTGACGTCACGCCCACTTCTCTGGAGACTTTACTAACAGTCATTTTATGGATAACATTTAGCAGCGCATACTTATTATCTTTCTATATAATAAAGTTGTGTCAGTCAGGGACAATTTAGGAGACTGGTTATGGTATTTTATCTCACTTCTGACATCAGTTATGCTCTATCGTATAGCTGCCTCCTGACCTGAATGTAGCTGAACACCTTGCTGCTCTGTCAGAGAGGATTCAGTGTATTTCACGCTGTCCACAGGATGTCCTGCCTACTCACACAACAGCCGGTAACTAACTGACAAACTAAACATTCCTTACAGCAGTTGGCTAAGAACGAGCATGCGGCAGAATTCTGTTTCCATGGAGATCGAATGCGAAATACAATCACTGTTCATAACCGAAAGCATTATATATAGATTAATTAACCTAAGTTCAAGTACTATTTACCAAATTAGTACATTAACAATTAGTTACATTTAACCCTATGAACTCCTCATTATTTCATTGCATAAACCAACATTAACACTGGTAGCACCGATTGCTTGGCAGTGCACCATTGTCCACAGTGGATATGAAAAGGTTCTCCAGGCAACACTACAATCACTGTACTTGCAAGTGGTGTGTGGACAAAGCTATCATGTGGACAGTCCCTGTCTGGGATCACCGTGTGGCATCATTTTATCTATGACATTGTATTTTGTTGGAGTGGGTCGATACATTCATTAAACCAATTTCATTAATGTGTAAATAACAGTTTTGGAGATTTGAAGTCTACCTTAAGCAGATCACATTATAAGACAATCAGAGAGGAAGAAGTTACTTGAATACTCCAAAGCACGTGGGTCCCTGATTATGTATTAAGTAATATTGAGGAAGGCTCCCAGATACATAAAAACCAACCTAAACAAACTCAGTTTTTGTGATGTTTTTTTCTACTCTCTATTGCAGGAGGCTTGCTTAATATCTTACAGTAGCATTGGCACGTATTGAAACAGGAACCACGTATTCAGAAAGTGTTACCGGCTAGCCCAAGCGTGGCATTTAAAAGAATACCCAATTTAAGAAACAGATTAATTAGTAGTGATTTGAAAATAGTACCATCCATCAAAACATGGTCGTCTTGCCCCCCCAAAGGTAATTACCGAGGTAGTCATTGTGCACACTGTAACAACACACAAAATGTGACGATTACCGTATTTGCTCGATTATAAGATGACCCTGATTATAAGACGACCCCCCAAACTTTGGATATTCCTTTAGGAAAAAAACTAAAAGCCTGAATATAAGACTACCCTATAGGAAAAAAGTTAAACTTGTATATATTCACATGTAAATTGCTTTTTTAATAAAATATTATATTTTCTTGTGTCTATTTCTTTTTATGTGCCAATGCTGCCTCTCTCTTTCCCTTGCCCCCAGCTTTGTCTCACTCCCCACTCCCCCCTCACCTGTCTCTTCCCCCCCACATGTTTCTCTCTGCCCCCCTTCCTCTGTCTCTCCCCCCCTTCCTGCTCTGTCCCCCCTGTCTTTCTGCCCCCCTCCCTCACTCCGTCCCCCCTGTCTCTCTGCCTCACTCCCTCCCCCTGTCTCTCTGCCCCCCTCCCTCACTCCCTCCCCCTGTCTCTCTGCCCCACACCCTCCCTCCCCCTGTCTCTCTGCCCCCCTCCCCCCCTCCCCTTGTCTCTCTGTCCCCCCCCCCCCCTTACCTGTACCTCAATCCCTGGTGGCTAGTGGGGGCAGCCGGGGGATGTCTGCACGATACTTGCAGACATCCTCCATGCTGCCCGACACGGCAGTCTATTATGACGGACAGCTGTCCGTCATAATAGTCTGCCGTGTCGGGAAGCATGGAGGATGTCTGCACGTATCGTGCAGACAACCCCCAGCTGCCCGATTTACCCTGGTGGCTAGTGGGGCAGCAGAGGAAGTCTGCGCGATGAGCGCAGACCTCCCCTGCTGCCGCCCGGCACGCTCGCCGGGACTTCTGTGACGAAAGCGGAAGTTCCCGGCTTCTTCATAGAAGCCCCGGCGGTCGTGCCGGGCGGAAGCAGGGGAGTCTGCGCTCGTTGCGCAGACATCCCCTGCTGCTAGAGAGGGGGATCCAGGTCCCCTGCAGCTCTGCTGGGGACCTGGATCCATGTTTTATAATCTGACCTCAATTTGAGGTCAGATTATAAGAGACCTCGATTATAAGACGAGGGGGATTTTTCAGAGCATTTGCTCTGAAAAAAACCTCGTCTTATAATCGAGCAAATACTGTATTAAAAAAGATTTACATGAATTAATTTATTAATTGTTTGACATGTTTTGTTATTTAAATTTTGTTTTGTCGGTGCGCAAAGTATTATGTGGGTTGCACCTCCACATCCCTTTGGGAGAGAATAACTAAACATAAGTCAGCAACCAGGAACGCAGATAAGATTTTGGGCACTGACAATGAAAAGACCTGGCACTCCTTCAACTGGAGGTTTTTAGATTTGCGAGCTCAGTGCATTAAGCAATGAAATAATCAGGCAAGACTGAATAGGAAAATGAATTGGTCTGCGATTTTGTATTTGTTTATTTATATTGTTTGTATTTTGTAATCCTTATATTGTGTAATTATATGGTTATGTTCTTATATCCAGTCTCCTGGCATGTAGAGATGAATTGCCTCATTGGAAGGGGCATGGATATAAATGCATGTGCTGTTGAATTTGTGTTTGTATTCACATTGAAAATGGCATGTGGTATGCTGATAACGGTTGATGTCCCGTATCTGTTTAATTCCTCTTTATATAAGTAGATATTTACAGACTGTGTGGGTTCTCCTACAAAGTTTAGCTCATCTATAAATCCCAATTATATGAACTTGTTTTAAATGCTCAATGGATCTATTTACACATAGTAACATAGTAATTTAGGTTGAAAAAGACAAGTCCATCAAGTTCAACCCTTCTACCTCTCATTCCCGGTTTTGATCCAAAAGAAGGCAAAAACACCATAAGGAAGCTATCTTGAATTTTGCCTTCTATGGGGAAGAATTCCTTCTTAACTTCAAGGGGCAATCAGATCTCTCCTTGGACCATTAAGCTCTATTATTAATGCTTATTCTATAACTAAATCATCATTATATCAAATGGAAAATTTCGTACACAAAGAAAATATCCCGGAAGTACAGAACAGAACATGAATTGAAACCAAAGGAGAAACAGAACTTTGAAACAAAATATTTTTTGAAGGTTGAAAACCACATGCAGCCAATAACTGACAAGA